>CP136065.1:168407037-168874841 GCA_032622095.1 Siphonodentalium dalli | reverse complement strand
GAAAGTTCTCACCGAGAGCTTTCCGATGAATGGCAACAAGCCATATTTCTGACTAAATCCTGAAAAGTTACCCATAATTCTGCTGTGGTTAAGTAGTCGATTATTTAGAGCATTACTGTATGTAACACAAACAAAATTCTATTCTCCTGCATTCTCATTTATTTTCTTCCTTCTTTATTTAGAAAAATATCTTCATCTAGAGGTGATCCTAAACATGTCTGTAAATTTTCAAAACATTTCCCCAATAAATGCTGGCTGCAGGGGGTGCCAATGGAATAAATTTTGAATTTTGGAAAAAAATTATAAATGGCGGTTAATCCAAGGTGCTCTAGGCTGTTATATTCTATTGCTTTTGTTACCTTTATGTTGACATTTGTAAACTACCACGGGGCAGACTGCTCTGGATAGGACCTGGATACAAACATCCCCCTGCCCATATATTATGGGTATTATAAAACCATATATGAGGGTGACGACCCCCTCCCCCTAGCATCCGGTTTAAAATGGACCCCGGCATCCGGAATACGCCAATACAGAGAGGCGGCATCCGGAATACTATTTGATTAAATTTATTGAAAACATACTCAGGAACGAAGTGAACGTTGGCATGAGGTTTTGGAATTAGTCTCCGTATTGGCTAGTAACGATTTGATTTAGCAGCTTTTTACGGAAAGATTAAACTTTTTACCAAAGGTATGATCTCATATCATACATATATACGCCCTGTCTAACTTACTCGCGGCCATATTGGACCCAACAGGTCCGGTTCCGTGGTTTTAGTGCTACAGTTCAAAGTTTTGGAGTAGCATTTCCATAGATGACATATATGGAAGTCATGAATTTTCAAAAGCTCCACATATAGAAATGCTACTCCATAACTTTGATCTCTATAGCAATAAAACCACGGAACCGGGGCTGCATGGAAGAATCTCTGATACCACGGAACCGGACCTGCATGGTGGATCTAATATGGCCGGGAGTTAATGACATAATAGGACGTATTGGGTGGGGGTGAAAGACATAGACCATGTTCCAAATGACAGGAGTGGTATAATATACTGAATGAGGAGAAGTTTGATTTAAACATATTTTATTGTATATCAATTATATACATGGGGATTGGGACACAAGTTTTGTCAACTTAGTGACGCCCCTCTGAGGAGAAGTTGAAGTGGCATGTACGGAAACCACCTATATAGCTAATCTTGGGTGACCGTTCATGGTCGTACACGGTAGTATTGAACACCAGGGACACGCAAATAGAAAACTAACATCTTTTTAATATTTAATATTTCAAATTAAAGGTACTCTATATATCCATTATATCATCACATTCCAACAAGAACGACATGTTTTAAAATGCCGCTTCAGTTATCAAAATCTAATAATTGCCCAAATATAATGAAAAGCACAATCAACTATAGTATCAACATTTTGTTCAACGAAATTTTGCCGGTTTGTCAAATATCTGACACAAAAAGCCACTTGATTTTAAAGTTATCGATCTTCACCCACAATTTGGTCGATGAAATTCTTCTCGTTGACTGTCTATTGGGCCACTTAATATAATAGATTTCAAACATCGATATTTGACCACTCTGAGCTGTGATGGATGGGTTCCTCGACTCGAATCAAATATGTTTTACCCCCCCCCCCCCCCCCCACCCCGAAGCTAAGGAAATGGTAATTTGCGAGCGTTGATTTGGATTGAGTACCTTTAACAAACATGTATATAGCATTATACATGTGCAATATAGTATAATAAATCAAACAATGTTATGATTTCACATAACTCTAGGCGTTAAGATTATAATAATTCATGTTTACAAACACCTCATGTCACACCACACGCTCGCAATATCATGCAATTTGATCAGTGATTAATTATTGAAGCATTTGTGAAGCACAGGCACTCATGTTCCCGCCCAATTTTATTTTGTAGCATATTATTTCATATCCGTGAACTTGTAAATATTTGGCGCTTGTCGCCTCCGCGCAGTCCATGTCGATACAGTACATAATTATGTCCATGAATTTGTTTTTTGAATAAGAACACTTGAAATCACAGCCCATATTGGGTCATATTAGTGTTATAACGCTCAAAGGTGGACGAATATTTTGATTGAATGATCGGGGGTGCGTACTATAATTGATCAATGAAGGTGTGTGGAGCGAATACAATGCATAGGCATATTGTAATTACGACAGACCGTTTTACAAATCAAGCGAATACTAAAGATATTTACTTTGGATAATGGACCAGTCACCGTAGCTCAAAAGATAACTGACATTGGTCGAACGCTAATTGGCGTGTTATAAATTTTCAGTCAAAACATGTATTCATTATCTTAATATAAATCGTAATTTATATAATTTTAATACAATATTAAAGGTACACAATCCGATCAGACGCTCCTAAATTACTATTTCTTTCGAGGGTAAAAATATTTGATTCTAGTCGATGAACTCACCCGTCAAAGCTCAGATTGATCAATATAGATTTTTGAAATTGTTATTTGAAATGTCTGATTACCAGAAACACGAGGTCAAACGGACGATCTTGCAGATAATGATGGATATCTCTAAAATCAAGTGATTATACCACTTGATTTTTGAGTTATCCATCTTTATCGGCAAGATAATATAACAAACCGATATCGCAGATAAGCATCAATGCGATTTATTTTAACAGTAGGTACAATATATTAATTATCACTATTTAGATATGTCAGATGTGATAACGATTTCGTTGTGTTTTTGCTGTTTAACGTCAAGAAAAATTATCAACATGGAAGCATCCGGCATCCGATATATGTACCCGACGGCATCCGGAATACGCCATAACAGACCCCGCATCCGGCGTACGAAAAGGGGGGTCGCCACCCTCATATATTATAGGTATTACAAAATTGCCATAAAAATTACATGATCTGAACGATTGACTATTTAATTGAGAGCAACACTGCTTCAAGAATGTTAGTTGTTTGCTGGAATGTTTATGTTGTAACAGAACAATAGAGAGAAGTGTGGGAGTCGCACTGAAAATGTTTGGAGCACCCGTAATCGCCAGGCGGTCAACCATCCAAGGACTAACAGAGCTTGACATTGCTTATCTTCGGCGACCAAGAGATCTAGACGTCTCATGCAATGACATGCATAGAAGTAATCACGTTCTATATTTACACCACAACTGCTACATGACCCCCCGTTCTTTTTGAGATTAATTGAATCTCACACCGAGTCCTCCCCCAGAGTGGTACGTCGCATCATGAGACAGTCCTCTGCGCACCGGACGAGATCCCATAAGCCGGAATTACCGTATTACGAAAACATGCAAGAATCACCGTCGGATACCCGTTTAGGTTCGGACATTCCAAGATGGTGGCGCCTAGTAAAGAAGATAAACGGTAAGTATATATATTGTCTCCAAGCATCAATTAACGACATCTTTCGGTGATACACCTGTAAACACCTGTAAACAGTTATGTAGGAATTTGTGTTGGCGAATGAGACTATTAAATCATTGTTCCCTGTACGCCATGTCAATATCGACTATATAAAACCATTTTGGTGCTGCTACATGCATATATGTAATTTGGCACGATTATCACCAATGAGCTTCAGGCGGAGTGGTAAACAGCTTCCACAAAGGAGCTTTGTTCTACATGATGCCGCTCCAGGGTGAGAATAAGACACCATTGAGCCTTATTGTTTATACACGCTCAAATTGCTATAGGGATTTTACTAAATGAGCGCGGCTGTCTTTAATTACGACCACCTCTGGACATGAAGGGAAATGTGATATGCTTTCACTTACGCGCGCACGCCAACACGTTGCGCGCATTGGGAAACACATTACACAATAGAGCTTAGTTTTTAAGCGAAAATGTGATACATTGTTGCTAATCCGCGTTGCCCATTATATGTGTAATTATGTCACCACACCGCGCAAATCTCATTAGTGACAACATGACCATTCAGCGCTCACATATCTAGTTCCAAATTAGTGGTGTAGTGGGTATTGACAAACAAACTACATATGTATGTATGAAAACATTTTATATTTAAATAAAATATATGTATGTATGAAAACATTTTATATTTAAATAAAATATACAATTAACAATAACAAAAAGTCTTATTTATTTCTGGCTGCCTTCTCCATGTTCCTGATGGCAAGGAAAACTGCTGCGTGCACTATTAAGTTTTCCGGTGCCATATACGTTAGTTGAGTTTGTATTCGGCGGAGCCCACTATTTGCCTGTTCTACTACTTGGCTGTTTGTACACGGAAGTGCAGCCGATCGACAAAAAACTTAGAGTTTTTGAACCTAGCTGGTTCCCTTAAGAGTGAATACAAATGCAATTTGCAACAGTTGTCATAAATTATTATGTTGGTTGCTAATTGCTAGATATACGACGCGGTATTTTGAAGGTGTTTCAAACTAGGAGATAGAAGTATTCTGCCTTTCAAATGGTGATCAATTATAGTAGTTTATTCAAATTTTATGGCATAAATTGTTATTAAAACCGTATATACTATAAAAAATTAATGACTCGAAAATTAAGTGGGCCTTTAAACAAAGTCACAATTGCATTTAGGCTCATCTCATACTCGTCCATTCAGCGATATTCTACTGCGCAGTTTGTTATAGCCTCCAGTATTTATTGAGCGTTATACCCCCAACTGTTATAATTCGCCTTTAGCAGGCGTACTCTTGCCTCAGATTATTGAGATATTAGGTCACACATAATCACATTAAATCGCATCGTAACATAGCAATTGTGTGGGCTCCTTGGCGTGAATATGTAATGAGAAATAAGGTCATACGTAATGACATTAAACTCAAGAAAACCCTCGAAAACAAAACAAAATCACATTTAATGTTTTACGTTATTTCCTTCATAAAAAGAATCTTCGTGATAATGAACCCTCTCGTTACTTTAGAATATAGAATTAACCTTAAAATAAAAAAAATCTTTGGAACACAGAACCTTCGGAATAACGAACCTTCGGATTGGTGAACCTTTATTATAAGACCCCTTTTCGGACAGTAATTCTGAGCGTTCACGTATGGGCGTAGTTTTCCATGACAGACTCCATTGTGTCAATTCCCACCCTGGGCGCTCTGGGGCTCTGGCGTGCCAACTGCCGACCAATCCGCGTAAAGCTCTATTGTGTCAGTCTGTCCTTTATGAGCGTTCACGTATGGGCGTAGTTTGCCGTGACAGACTCCATTGTGTCAATTCACACCCTGGGCGCTCTGGGGCTCTGGCGTGCCAACTGCCGACCAATCCGCGTAAAGCTCTATTGTGTCAGAGCTCCTTTGTGTAAGCCGTTAACCAATCCGCCTGAAGCTCTTATGTGATTATCTCACCAAATTACATACCTCGCTACATGCTGTAAATATTATTGATATAAAACAGCGTGTTTTTGTCCCGTCTCATCTTCGCTGTTCTGCATCCCAATACCTTCCCAATCCCATCCTATCTTAGTATCTAATACCGTCCCCTTCCGGCTTCTGCGTTTTAGTCACACCCTATGATATTGCCACGAAGCGAGTGTTTAGCGAAACAAAGGTTGATTAACTCCCGCTTCCAGTCAACTTTGCCTGTGGAATTTTACCAAGCATGTAAAATAAAGATAATCTACTAGATAACACAGTGTAGATTAGTAATAATTTAATTCCTACCGATGTCCAAGACTTGAATAACCGTGAAACATAAATTGAAATTATGAAAAATAACTCGATTTTTGGTGACTTCTTTTCGTTTAATAATAGTATTTCGGTTTAGATAATGATATACCTCTTCACTTTTGACTACTTCTTTGAATTCGCGGCGTATTCTGCCTTCTGCGATATTCGCCATAATGGGAATTCCGAAGGAAAATCTAAACTTTTTCAACTAAAATCATTCGGGGCAAGTTTCTTCAGCGACAATACAAAATTTGTATTTACTTCCGGTTGATTTCGCATGCGTAAATTTTTCATAAAATATTCTAGATTCTCGGTTAAAATCAAATTTTATCCCATAGGAATTTTTATTATAATTATATTTGATGTTTGGGAAAAAAATGACTTTGTTTTTTATTCGAAAAAGACCACGTGCTTGTTAACAATATCGAGTTATCTCCCGTCTCCCGCGAAAACGTAGATGCCAATTGTGACAAAATCCAACGTTCAGCCTTCAAAATCAGGCAAACAGAACGACTACAAGAGGATGCCTAACATCAAAGTTTTTAGTGGCACGTCGCACAAAGATCTGGGACATAAAATTTGCGATCGCCTTGGCATAGATCTTTGTAAAGTCATCACAAAAAAATTCAGTAATGGTGAAACCTGGTGAGTGGCGAAAAATTACTATTCATGACATCAGTGACAGTGTACGTAACGAGTGTTCAATATATTGATCTTCATTCAGCCAATTTCAGGACAACAGTAGGGCTAAAGAATGACACACAAACATTTTCTCTTTCTCTCTGTCGGACACTTTCACCAACCTCTATCATATTGAACTGAATTAGATCCCTATTAAACTAAAAATTTTGTCAACAAATATAGTTCCAATACATACACATTATCGAGGGCCCCTTCCCCCCCCCCCCCCTTTCGTACGCCGGATTCGAACAATTTTGGACCCGTACGCCAGATTCAAGACACAAATTAAGCTGGATTCCGGATTCATGTATATATATAAACGGATTCCATTTCGGGTGAAATATTGCGATTTGGTTCCTCATTTGGTCATAACCCAGATAGCACACCTATGTTGGGCCAACGTCATTTCTATCGTTGGGCCAACTATGGCTGTTCTTCTTCTTCTGATTAGGTGCATTTACCGCAATTTTGTTGCTGCTGGCTCGGCGTCGGCTTGACGTCGGATCCCGTTGTCGACTCGACGGTAGTTCGACGTTGGTGCACCGTCGGGCACCCGACGTTGAAACGACATCAAATCAACGGTGAATTCCACTAATAATACGACGTTGGTCCAACGTTGTGTTTGGGCATTGACAGGGACGGATCGAGGCTCCATTCGTAGGGACGATTCCCCTCACATTAGGGAGTCCTTATAAAGTTAACATCCGACGAGATACCAATAAATTTAAAATCCCACATAATGTTTGCAACTTCAAAGTATTATAATTGGAAATAACATTCAAATTCACAAATATAAAACCAGAAGAAAATGAAACATTTATAGAAAAAAAGTGTATGCCGATTTATATAAAGACAAAATGACATGTCATTAGGCCTAACAAAAAAATACGTTTGTTTCCGCTAACGAGCTGAAAAAAATTAGGGTAGGTAGGTACCGGTAGGCTTAACTTTTTTTTTCAGTTAACTTTGTTTTTTTCTGTATCTTTAAAAATAACTGTATAATACTTGTCAATAACCCAAACTATGCACTTCTAAGCCCCAATCATGTTAACCTAGATGACAGAGAAACTATAAACTCCAATTCAATCTTACATATGCTTTAATATTTACATATATACTAGTCTATACACTAAGGCCAAAGCGAAAAATAGGCATGTTTCCACTCCCCCGCCCGCCCCACCTCAAAACCCCCCGACGAAACTCACTTTATTTATTTTCCAAATCCCGAAAAATAAAATACGATGTATTTACTATTTCCACGTGAATTAATACTACACTATTTATATTGTTATATATAGACCTCTCACATAAACAAGCATACTAAAATTGTCTCCTTATTTGGTTATTAAATCGACCCACTGACAATAAAATTCCGTGTTGTGACCGATATAGCAACAGATTGTAAACAAAAACAAACGCGCACATGGTTTTCAGACACACTGTAAAATGAAGCTCCATGGCGGCATTAGGGTGATAAGTTTATGACCGCATTATTAATCAGGCCTCTCATTATCACGAGGCCGCGGCCGTAACCGTAATTATTTTGATCACAACTGAATGACAATAATAAAAAAGTTTTTCAAGTTTCATAAAATTATTGTTTTAATTGTTTCTAATTAAATTCTGCAGCATAATTATATCTGAATTTTAATCCTTTTTAAGACGTTTGAAAATTAAAATAATGAAATAAGTTTGTAAACATAATGTAAGATCCGCAGTCGGAAATCCAAAATGGCCGACAATTTAAGAAAAATATATTTAGCCAATTATTTATATGAAAGATCTGCATTTTACCAATGCATTAACTAATTTAAACATGAAAGTATGACAACCTGACATTACAATAAAGATTATGTGTACTTTAGATTGTTTTATTAGTTTTGTTAATAGTCAAAATTGCCGTTTTTGCTGAATGAATCACCTATTTTTCAAGGTAAAAACGTAATTCATTAAAACAAATGGCGTGATTATAAACTCCCACAGGCCCCAGCGTGCCTCAGTGACAGTTTAGACCACATGCATATGTGTCATTTCTGTTATTGTATTTATAGCACAATGATGATAAGCTTGTAGTTAGAGATTTAATTATATATCACAATTTTTGTTTTGTTTTTTGACAGTCAAAATTGCCATTTTCCTCAATTAAAAAACCTAGCTATTTTCGTAGTAAACTGTCGCAACTAAAGTCTAAATCGGCTGCTGCATTGTGTAGCTTGTCACATATGCTCCAGCTATAACAGAACTAGACCCTAATTTACTCTTACAAGTTTTTAAAATGAGAAAGACAGTAGAAAGATTTATCAGATCATCATCGTTGGAATACTGTCTCAGAAAACCAATATTGAATATAGCAGGTGGTGGGCCATTTTTCAATTGGATTATTGCAAAAAATCCTTATTTGGAGTTATTTCCCTTGGGTTACAAGGAGTTATGCCCCTTAATTGTCGTGAATATTCTTCGGCAAAATATTCACCCGCAATTCTTTGGCTAATCACATACATACAGTCATACATGTCCTTGATATTTGAAACATTATTTCATAAGAAGAAGACTATTCATTGTATCATACTTTTCCACAATAAAATCAGTTTTCTCATAAATTCTCCGGCAATTTAGGTGTAAAATTAGCTTGGCAACGAAAGAGTTAAGAAAGACAAAACAATTCTTGTCTCTACGTTTGACAAATTTACTTTTAAGGACAACTTTGAAATTAAAACAACAGTTGATGATAAAGGTCGGTCATTTGTCACGAAGGCATACTGCAAACTATGTCGAGGAAATGCATCAACATTAATCTCTCGCCTAAACAAAATAGTAGTAATTTTACTAATTTAGTAAAATATTTATGTCACTGTCGGTTAGCAGTTTTGGAATAGCCAATTTTAGGTTAATTTGGATTCTATAAACAAATGTAGGCCCCCAAACGAACAAAAGCAGCCTTGTAAATTCTTTTGCGGGGCCTCCTTGGCAGCCTCGCACTGATTTTGATAATGCGAGGCCTGTATTAATGTACGTCAACTAACGACATGCCCAAATATACCGGCAAAATAATCCTACACAATATTTACGCGAACGCAATCGCAAAGAATACATCTGTCCCAAAACTTCCAACGGTGTCTGAAAAGAACGGACTGTAACAACCGGATGATATAGGCCTACGGTAATTTACCGAACGGAAGCCGGAGTGTATATTTACCGAAAGATCTAAAACAATTTTGCCAACATCCGGGAAATAGTGTCAACATGTCGTCCCAAACAAGTGCCAGCAGCGTGTTGGCACTTAAGTTTTTTAAATGCATACACATGGCACAAGGCAGAAACAAAATGACAAAGGTTCCCCACTGCAACACCTTTTTTCAAGTCTATGAAAAGAATCACCCCAAAGGCCTTGACGCCCAATTATGTGGAAAGTTATTCTACACTGTTGTAAATATTGAAACTAGTTGTTTTATTGAATATTAATGAACATATGTACAATTTGCACATGTAGATTAAATACAAGGCACTGAAATTCAGTACATACATTGTTAGCCTTCACAATAAGTTCATAAATGACATAATTATTAGAAAGATAGCACAAATATGATATTTGAATTTCCCCGCGAAAAAATAAAGTGAAAAAAAAAAAAAAAGTGAAAAGCCACCCCCCCCCCCCGCCCCTGTTTTTTTTATGGATGGGAGTGGAAACACACCTATTTTTCACTTTGGCCTAATATACATGTAGTCTTTGATAATCCTAATATTTCCCATTTGGTCTGGCGACAACTGGAGTCAGTCCAGCACCGCTGCACTGTTCACATATTGGAGTGACTGTCTTGTACCGATCTCTTAATGATTGGCTTCAGAACACCACCTTCTCCTCCTGGAAATATTGGCTTTTTGGGCCGTCTGGTGTCTGTTCATGTCGTAACTTCAACAGTTGTGTTGGGATCTCAATGAAATTAGGTATGGATGTTCACTACTATGAGGAAATTAAATAGAGGTTTCCATCGTTTTGTTCGAATTTTCCATTCTAGATAGTGATGAGCCGATAATCGGGAACGACAATCGGAATCGGCCGATTGTGGCCCATCGGATGACAATCGGTACTCGGGTTTGAACATCGGGATTTCCGATTGTCTAAATAATAAATAGGTGCTTGTTTTTCTTCAATGAACTGGTTTAAATATGACGATGTTTTGTTGAATAAATGACCTGTAAACATGGGGAAAGTGATCCCAAACACAAACTTGATATAAAGACATGTCCTCTTCAATACCCCGGCCGTACCTGGGTCTATGTTTGAACAATATATAGTAGGGATCACCGGGAAGCACGTGACACTTTGTGTTAGAGTGACGCTGCAAGCATGACGCCATGATTGCGCATAATCATTAATTATTGGCATACCGGAACAGTCGTTTCAGTCGATTGATTTCATTAGCATTATGATGTACACATCATGGGACTCATGTACGCCCATAGGTAACTTTATTGTTCGTCAACATGTAGACATTTTGATTTATGTCAGACTATCAAAAATCAAGATGTATGCATACGGAGTACAACAGAGCTATCTATATAGTGCATACAGCGTAACAGGTATAAACTATACTATAGAAACCGAAAGTGCATGTGTCGTGGCTTTAAATAGTCAAAGACAATGTCATTCCATGATCCAGTCAGTCTCGTGTGACGTCACGTATAGGTCACCACCAATGATTATTATGATGACCACGCTGAAATCGAATCGTGTCTGTGAAATTGACATGAACATGGTGTAACTTGCAACTAGTTCAGTCGGCTCATTTCCTTTGATGTGATGTCTTTGAATTGGGATCAAAGAAAAATGCCGTTTGATGAATTGTTATCAAAAACGAACCGTGGACATGTCGTCATGTCATCAAACTTTCAAACAATTTGTTATGGAATAGTCTAAAATACATGGGTAAGTTGCCTGTATTCGATCACAAGTCTGCCCATGCCCACCTATATATACTTACCCAAACATATACTTATGTATACTGTGTACTGGCATATTATTTCGTTTGTTGCTTGCTTCTATAATTCTAAGTATTATATAACACATATAACATATATTCTGCTATAATTATTGAAATAATCGGAATCGGCACCTGAATCGGCCGATTGTGATCTCAAATAATCGGCGCAAGGCTCTATTTGACAATCGGCTCATCACTAATTCTAGACTTATACATCTTTGTTTATCTGGAAATATTGGCTTTTTGGTACGTCTGGTGTCTGTTCATGTCGTAACTTCAACAGTTGTGCTGGGATCTCAATGAAATTTGGTATGGATGTTCACTACTATGAGGACAGTCAACAGAGGGTTCCATTGTTCTGTTCCGCATTTCAATTCTAGAGTTATTCATCTTTGTTTTTCTGGAAATGTTGGCTGTTTGGTCCATCCGACGTCTGTTCTGAGGTCATAACTTGAACAGTAATGCTCAGATCTCAATGAAATTTTTTATGGATGTTCACCACTATGAGGACATTTAATTCAACTGTTTTGTTGTGGTTTTTTGTTTTATAGTTATTCATCTTTGTTTACATGAAAATTCTGATTTTTTGGGTCCATCTGTCTGAGTATAGCAATCATAAGTTATAGATATGCCCACATCAGGCGGTATGCGCTAAGAGGGTATGCACTGGACGACAGTCGATCTCTTGTTTTATATGTATGGATTAGAAATGCTTATACGATATTGTCAGATATCTTTTGGTTCAATGGACTATGATTATCATGTTAATTTTTCATTTGGTATTATGATATCCCACCTGATAATCAGGTTGATTTGATCAAATTGTTACTAGTAATGTTCCTGTACTGTATTTGATTGAAATACTGAAGTCTGAAGGCTGAATGATAACAACCCTGAACTCAAACTATTTGAAGTTTTCACAGATGAAAGCTAGATAAAGCCAAAGATACTTTACAGTACGGTATGATTCCAACTGTTAAACTTAAATCTTTTTGTAAACTTAAATTTCTTATGGCAATATATATAAATATATTAATGTTTTGCATATTGCTATGATATGAATTGGAACCTAAATTAAAAAAAAAATGGCAATAAAAAGTTTAGGGTCGGGGGTTTAAAATAGGGTCGGTCGGGTTAGCGGAAACAAACGTCTTTTTTGTTTAGGCCTTAGTTGTTGATTTTAAGAATCTTGACCATCTACTCACTCTAAAGAAAAATATTTTTTATTGGTCTCCTGAATGAAGTTATCGAAAATGCTACATATTTTTGTTAGCTTATATATCCCTTTACCATACAAAAGAAATGTGTTTATTTCAGCTTAATTTGCGATTTTGTGCTCTCGATAATTTTGGGAACAAAATATTCAAACATTATGTGGCTTTAAATTTTGGTCAGGTTACATTATTCTGGAGGGTGATCTGATGTAGATGTGCAAAATTTGAAACGGCTCAAAGTACATATGATTAAATTAAACCTAGTAATTGCTCATTTACGTACCAGTGCTATTATATAGAGCGAACTCTGTGCATGGTGATATAAAATGTCACATAAGAAAGAATATCGCGTTTTTGCAATCTGTTTTCTAATTAGTCCATGATACTGTAGATTCTGAGTATATAAATTCAATACAATGCATGTACAGCAATTAATTTTATCTGTTGACATATTATGAAATGAGCAATTACTAAGCTTATTTGTATATATGCACATATGTATGCCGCTTGTTGCATATGTTGGAATGATTTATCTGGGAGAAATTAAACCCATGGATCCATAAAGATTAATTTATGTATACAAAACCCAACATATTATACGAAATATAATATTTCCATCATTCCATGATCTGTCATGAACTGGATTCAGTGTACTCATGGCTCATGCATATATCATAATATGTATGCAGGAACTTGGCTTGTATGAAGCAACTGTTTTGTTGGACATTGATTGACAATTCTTCTGAAGAAATCATATCGCGATAGAAACCATTTTATATTCACCTCCTTGAATATCTGGAATTTACCATTTTCATAGAATCATAGGTTATCATTATGTTATTAATAACTGATGTATCAGATGTATAACTGCCACAACAAGATGAACACACATCATCCTTTCAGTGCCGATTATCGATACACCGATGAATGCCAAGTTTTTTTTTTGCATCTGATTGAATGCACAACACAGGACAAGTAAGAATTTCCATCCAAGTGAATAATCATAAACTGACGAATTCATGTCGTACATGGTGTTATGTCGCTTGCGCTGGTGTCAGTCGTGCAATAATATTCACAATATAACGATGTGCAACACGATATAGACCATGCTGGAATACTGGTACATGTAAGTTCATATCCTCAAGCCGTTGATGGTTTCGACAGACGAGTAACCTTTGATCGAATCCGCTTGTATAGTACCGTAGCTTATACACAAAATATCCAGATCCAGAAACAGGATAGCAAGTAAATAAGTCCTGAAAGAAACAGAGAATAACGTTAGCCCAATGCATTTTCTGTGTGCAGCTTGACATTGTCACATACAGTGATACTGTACACATCTTGATATATATATAAGAACCAGACTAATCCGGGAAATTCCTACATGCATTTGCATGCACGAGAGTACTTATTTGACTGGTTGCTAATAATATATATAAAATATATATGCATATGGTACTTTAATTATTCGAACGGGTCCCGATAGTATCTATAGGTACCACACCTTTGCACGTGGTACGTAATCGTTACATATACTGGTATCGATGAATTCGTGAGTTGGAAGGACTTGAGCACGTGCTGATGATGCCGGTAGGCGGAGGTGTTATGCGCGCGCGAAGTTTTTCTCAACTCATGAATATCTCTGAGAACAGCAGGTAATTATCTTATACCCAATACCCAGGATCGTCTCAATCAACCAATTGATCACGGATTCTCAAAACTCGCTAAGCCTACGTACTGCTCACTCTCGTCGGTGTCAATTTCTAGCAAAACTGTCAATCAGTTCATTAATAAAATTGCACAGATCCCACAAGAGCCAGTGCATGGTAAGTTTCTGCTCATTGGAAATTTTCCCCAACAAATATGAGACCGAACATATTAGTAAATTCGCAAGATATCGAGTGATTATTTTAGCAGGTTTTGAATTGTTGTCAGCCGTATCATCAACGATAAAGAGCGTTTGTGTTTCAATGCCCATTTACTAGTACGATGAATATTAAACAGCGGTTTGAAAACTTGCTTTATAAAAAATCTCAGCATTTGGTGACAAATCGGAATGGATGTGCAGAACAGGGTTTGAGAAGGGGGGGGTGGTAATATGTCAGGGACTTTGACAGAAAGCCTTCCTTTGTTGAGGGGTTAAATTGCAACCACCCGTGAACCAATCTGTTTTCTCAACTTGACCAAGTTTCATCTGGTCTCTCATTCGATGCTGAGTTTGAAATCCAACACACTAGTGACACTACCATTTAATAGATATAATATAGTCTTTGTAGAAAATAATATAATGTACTCTAAATAATACATATCTGTTGGGAACCGAAACTATCCAGACGATCTCAGAAAGATTTTGCCTGAAATTCAACTTATGTTATTGAAAATTCCAAATCTTGAAATTAGCTCACCGCATAATAATGACCAAAACGTTAGGCATTCCATGGCTGCCACGATATTCATTAGAAATTTGGAAATGTAAACTATCGAAATGATCTCAAACAGATTTTGCCTAAGATGTTCAACTTATAAAGTTATTGAAAATTTAAAATGTTGAAATTATTTTTGGGGGGGTATACATCAACCTCTATCGCCACATCTATGTTACGAACACCCTAATTATTTGTTCTAACCCACAACCTCCTAGAGTGGGCAATCTTACTGTCAGGTCAGGGACATACGGGTACGGTTGTCCCGCCCCATTAACTTTGACCAAAATGTTCAACAGTTAGGCATTTCATGACTGACATGACATTAATTTAAGTTATTGAAAATTCCAAAATGTTGAAAAGTTTGACAAAAATTGGGGAGGGTGGTAACACCTCAATGTTCAAACCCCTGTCGCCACATCCACATTATTAAAAATTTCCAAAAGTTGTGCATGTTGCCACCCCCTGCACCACATATCCCCAAAAAGTTAAATCACCCGCCCAATAATAACTAATCATGTCTATTATTGGGGGGGGGGGGGGGTGTTCAAATTTAAGTTTTAGGGAAACGCGGCATTTAATACAGTGACAACGTCCATTATGTAGTCATTGGTCGTTTGTGGGTGATGCATCAATACACAAATTGACCCCAACCAAATACATAAATCCTAATATCACTCAACGTTATGACTATAGGCCTACACTACAGCTGAAATAATTATTGTGACAACGTAATAACTTTCTTCCAACAAGCTCCAGTCATGTGAACATTGACACAACGTATCAATATGACGTGCTTCTTTGACGTAAACAATATAAAATGATACGCACGTAATGTAAGGTTTGTAAAATGAAATTATTTTTTTGCAACTGTGGGTGTATGCCCATTGCTGGGCAGCGGAGCGCGTTTCAAACCCGTTGTGACGTGAGTCATTGTAGAAAAGAGTTGAAAATTTCATGTCTGACACATCATTACTTGGTAACTTTAAGTACGTGTTTTCATTGTCAGTAGGAATATTTTTGTTTACACCTCCGGTATCATATTTTTTCAACTTTTAGACTTTAGTAAAAATTGTTGTCTGAAATGAACACCATTTTGGAAATGTTCCAGTCTTATTCAATTTGGAAATTGCCAACAGTTGAAAAGCCTGGGTGCCGGTTGGAAAGTTTCAATGCAAAGCGGGGTGGGGGGGGTGCAAATGGAAACTCGCGAAGGAGTTTGGTGTCTGGTTCAAGAGGAAATTCAACGTTGACACACCATAACAAAGACCATGTAGCCACGTCACTGATTCGGAGACCATAAATAGGTACATGTACATATTTCAGAAACTAAAAACTTCCCCGGGAATCATACTCGAAAGAGCAGATAGACCCTCCTTTCACACCTCAATATAAGCCCCCCTCCGATTAAGTATATATGTACTGCATGGTAATCACACAAGAATGGCCTGGTTGACAAAATATTGATACATTGGCGCCATATGCTCTGGTAAGTACTTTCCATTGTCAATTTCCAGCTGGTTTAAATTTTTCGCACAGAAGTGAAACGAACGCTCTTTATTTATAACTTATATCAGGAATATATAGACTAACACGGAACGCTCCGTGTAAATAGCTGATTTTTGGTTTGTATTTGTTATGACTTCAATGCATCTTTTTGTGACATGTATTTATCGACCTATTTCGATACGGGAAACAATTCACAAGAGAATATTATTAGGTGTATTTTGGAGAGCAAACCGACAAGTGGATTTAAGGTACCGGTTGGAAAATACCGAATTAAGGGGAGGTTGATCGAACTCCATGCATAAATCAATCTCCTACATAACAGGGCGTCAGACACCGTAGCGAGTGGACTGAACTCTGGTTTGCAGCTTGAGCATTTTATTCAACGAAAGGGGGTGGTGCAATCGTAAATTCCTATTCTGGTAGTACACGTACACCCCCCCAACAGCTATAAGCATAATAGCCTAGTAGGGTATACAACTGAAAGTGGAACGGTGTCCACTGTCGTAGGCTGAACTTAATTATCCATGGAAATCCATGACAGGGACGTGGCTAGATGGGTTTCAGTGTTGGGGAGGGGTGCATCCACCTAGGAATTTTCAACTGCACCCCCCCCCCCCCCCCTTTGGGGTTTGATTTCCCCAAAAGTTACTGGCCCCTCACAGCCTGGATGTTAGCATTATTCTAAATGGATCAGTAGTATTGTTGCCATAACCAGAAGAGGAACGGAATACACTGAGAACATTTTGAGATCCGAACCTGAAAATAACTCCTAACATCTAGACTGGCCTCAAGAATTCCAATTGTTAGAAATTTCCAACCTGAGACCCCCCCCCCCCCCCCCCCCCACCCTAAGGTCGTAAAATTTCCAACTGATGCCATTTCAGTCAATTTTTTTTACCAAAAGTAGGACAATGTGCAAATGATGTTCCAAAAACAAACTGCTTTTGTCGGACATGTTGGACATGTTTAGATAAATGTTATGCTATTGTCGATGAAAATCAAACTACGAGAACAATCTCAACCTATAATATTGTTGGTGTGACCGTGCGAAAGTTCCAATTAATGTTGTGTCATGTATGAAATATCCAACTGTTGACAATTTTGACCAAAGTTGTGGTGGGGTGGGGGATGTGAGACCACCGTGCAACACCCCTGCCGCCATGACCCTAAATCCATGCATTATCACACATAGATCGTGAAATTTAGATAGTAATTAGAATGACATTTTCTTCCTCATACAGTAATTGGATTCCCATAAATTTCGCGTGTTTACCGGTATGCTGCTAGAAACAGCGTGTAGGTTGTCATAGAGCTCTATACGAGCGCCTGCGGCGCATAAGATACTATGGGTGGCGGGATGGGGTGGTGGGTGGGTAGTGGGTACTAACCTCTATATGAGCGCCTGCGGCGCATAATATACTATAGGTGGCGGGATGGGGTGGTGGGTGGGTACTAACCTCTATACGAGAGTCTGCGGCGCATAAGATACTATGGGTGGCGGGATGGGGTGGTGGGTGGGTAATGAGTATTAAAATATAAATAAATTATAAATAATAAAAAAGCACAGTGTATTTAAAGATCTTTAAAACCAAGGATAACACCATAAAGCCAAAGGCTTGTTTCCATGGTGATCATATTTCCATTGTATTGAATATAAGATCTATAATATCATGTAAACTGAACGTGAAATCGGTATTTGTTTCTTAAACTGGATTCCGGATTCCAGGGTCAATTTGAAGCTGGATTCCGGATTCCAGCGTAATTTTAAAACTGGATTCTGGACTCAAGGGGGGTGGGGGAAGGGGCCCTCATTATCGGTACAGTGAAGTGATATGGGCGGCAGTATCACGCTGAATTGACGATGTCAGATCGCCGTATCAAACGAGTTGCCGCAGGCAGCGAGTTTGATGCGGCGAGCTGACATCGTCAACGAGGCGTGATACTGCAGCCCATATTACTTCACTGTACCGATAAAGCATTTATTATATGATACATTTTTGGTTCATCCCATGTCACGAAGGGCAAAACTACTTCATTACAGTTGGTCAGGATACTGTTTCCTGACCAACTGTAATGAAGTACCGGTACATGTACATGTAGTTTATACACGAGCGACAATAGAACAGATCCGTTTACGCTTCAAACGAACAGACCTGATAAATAGTTCCCAACTTCCGGTGACCTAATTTCATGGGATACTGATACAGAATTCAAAGGATACTGATACGGAATTCATAGAATACCGATATGGCTCACGACCAGACAAGCGTTTTCCGACTGCTCGGAATTTATCGCCAAACAATAGTGGTATTTGTAATTAAGGGATTAGTGGTAGTCATATAATAAATACCAGTACTAGTACTGGCAGTACTGTAGGCTACACATTGCCAGTACCGTACAGTGATTGAGTGAAGTGATATGGGGTGTAGGATTAATCCAAAATTGGCTATTGTCTTGAATGTATATCTTGATCCAGTATATTTTCGACCATAGTATCACACCGAGTTGACATGGTCAGATCAGCTAATGGGGTCGTTGCCGTTATGTTTTATACATAGATGCACATGGTGTGCATTTCTGTATGTATAAATGCACACCAGTCTCGCGTAGTACGTGTCACGTGACAGGGTCATTGTTCAAAGTTGTGTTTTCTACATAAATGCACACGAGTTGATATTTTTTGTAAGTTCATTTTCTTCCGTTCATCGATCAAACAACCATGCAGTTCTTTCGGTCCCTGTTTATACAGGTACTAAGATCAATATTTGACCGATGATCAATTTTAACGCAGTTTCGTCATTGTGATAAAAGAATGCCTTTATCAGAACTATGGAAGAAAATAGTCTGAATTGAAGCAGACGGAAATTATTTACGGCAACATTTCAATCTCGCGCTGACTGAGACCATATGTGCATTTATGTATAAAACGTTAGGACAACGACCCCATTATAGCGTCATATCGCTGTATCAAATGAGCTTCTGCATGCAGCGATCTGAATTTTTAACAGGACGTCATCAATGCACTAGCCATACGTACGGCACATATCAGTTCACTCATCACTGTACTATACCGATAAAGAGTTTATTATATATATATATATATTTATTGGGAAAGGCTATTCTGACGCTAAGAGTGTCTTATTATTACGCTAGCAGCAGAATAGCCTGTAGCCTGTTTGGCTATTCTGCCAACAAAAATGACGTCACCAAAATTCTACTTATCCATCACGTACATGTACGTCATAGCATGCGACGTCGGTTAAAACTCCGTAGGAGATTCTTTTGAATCCATGCTGCAGTCTTTGATGCCATTGCCAGACATGAACCGGCAACGAATACAAAGTATTGGAAACGGGACAGTAAAACCATCCAGTGCCATATGTCCAACGGATGAAAGAAGAGTTGACATATCACAGTACACGCATTTACAGTTTTTAGCTCACCTGAGACGAAGTCTCCGGTGTAGCTATAGTCATCACTCTTCATCCGTCGTCCGTCCGTCCATCCGTCAACAATTCTTTGAACATCTTCTTCTGAAGTTCCATTGGACCGAATTGGTTCATATTTGGTGTGGATGTTTCCTAGGTGACTCTCTTTCAGATTTGTTCAAATGAGGTCACTGGGTCAAATAGTTGCGAAAGCAGGGCCACAACTCTATTCCTTGATAGTAATTCTTAGAACGACTTCTTTTCCAGAACCATAAGGCCTAATGTGTTCATATTTGGTGTGGATGTTCCCTAGATGACATTCAGATTTGTTCAAATGAGGTCACCAGGTTGATTAGTTGAGAAACCAGGGCCATAACTCTTTCCCTCCATAGTAATTCTTTTAAACATCTTCTTCTCAAATACCATCAGGCCAAATGGGTTCATATTTGGTATGAAGGATCATTGGTTGACTGGGGTTCAGATTTGTTCAAATGAGGTCACTGGGTCAAATGTGGGTGGGGCCAGGGACATAACTCAGAAAAAAAAATTCAGATTAAACTCTTTAACCAAAAAAGAAAAGAATAGAAAAGAAATGATATATTAAAAAATAAAAGAATATTTAAAAAAACCTGGAATTGTTTTTTTTTATTAAAATATTAAAAAAATTGTATTTAACTCCATGGTCAATTATTGTTTAACATTTTTTGAAAATTGGAAAACTAATGCCATTACATTTCTGTAGGTTGTGGCCCCTGGCCCTTCACTCAAGTGCACTGCTTCTGCCACCCTGGCCTGGTCTCAAAAATAAAATTTACTCAAATTCTTGACAGAATCATTAATAAGAAGCATTTACTTTGGCTGTAACTGTATATATGCTGGGTATGCGACACAATCATGTCAATCTTGATATGTTTATAAACATTCCTGCAGATCTGCTAGAAGTCATTAATTCCCAATCTCTCATGTATTGTTCATATCAGGACTAATGTCATTTGCAGAATGAGGTCCCCAGAGGGTGAATTTAGTGATGCTATCCCACACAGCGGCCCAGCATCACCAAATTAACCCTCTGGATACCTCATTCTGCTTTAATATGCCTCATCTTCTGGGAAGTATCTATAGTATCAAATTAACATTGTTGTTAGTTACATTTCCCTTCTAGGAAGTTTCTATATCCCCTAATTTGCAGAAGATAAATTCATAATTGAGGTGCCCAATGGGTGAACATCACCAACTTCAACTGGGGAACTTTAATCTTATCCTAGGTCTGCCATAGCAGTTGGGGCCCTAGTAGAATGAGGTCCCCAGGGGGTGAATTTAGTGATGCTAGCCCGCTGTGCGGGATATCATCACTAAATTCACCCTCTGGGGACCTCATTCTGCAAATGACAGACACACTTTCACACTATTTCAAGGCTTGATTGTATAATACATTGTGTTGCTTGAGGCCAGGCATGCACAATTTAGGAACAGACACGCTTTTTGTGATACTATCCCGCACAGCGGGCTAGCATCACCAAATTCACCCTCTGGAGACCTCATTCTGCTTAGGCCTCATTTTCTGGGAAGTATCTATAGTATCAAATTTACATTGTTGTTAGTTAAATTTCCCTTCTAGGAAGTTTTTATATCACCTAATTTGCAGAAGATAAAATTCATAAATGAGGTGCCCAATGGGTGAATATCACCAACTTCAACTGGGGAACTTAAATCTTATCCTTATCAGATTTGTGAAAATGGGATCACAAAGTCAAATAAGGGCAGAGCCAGAGACTTAACTATCTCACTGCATAGTAATTCTTAAAATATGTTTGCAAGAACTATTTGGCTTATATAGAATGGAATGTTCTTCCTTGACTGCAATTCAGATTTTTTTTAAATGGGGTCACCTGGTCAAATAGGGGCCAAGCGAAGGACAGTTTCCCTCTTAATATGCTTCCTTCACAAGGACCATCAGGTCTATTTTACTGATGTTTATGATATGTATGAAGGGTTCTTTGGTGTCTGGGATTCTAATTTATTCAGATGGGGTCACCAGGTTAAATAGGGTGGGACCAGGGACATAACTATATGTCTCTATAGTAATTCTTAAAATGTCTTCTCAAGAGAGATTGGACTATTTAGCTTACATATAGTATGGAGGAATCGGGAGGATCCTTTAGTGACTGAGATTCAGATTTGTTACAATGAGGTCAACCTGTCAAGAGATTTTCACCAATCTACATACTTACAGTCTCTCCAGCCACATATCCTGTTTAAATCTACTTCTTTTAAAGTGATTATGAAAAGTGGTGACTGTTTTGGTCTCCAGAGTCCCAGTCTTATCAGTCTTTGCAGTCTGGTGAGCGACCCCACAGTCATTGACTGTCTTGTTTTGTTTGCGGCAGATTAGCCAAACAGGCTATTCTGCCGCTAGCGGCTGAATTAAAATCGGACCTTTATTATGCCGCTAGCGGCAGAATAGCCTCAGCCATATTTATTATATGACTATGACTATTCTTCCATTCAATAGACCCATTATATAAATTGTGATAATAAACGTTTGTTTAATAACAGGAAATAGTGCCAGATGACCTTTGACATCCTGTTTGTCGTCTGTTTACATTTCGTACGCTACTTCTCAAAATACTATGGTTTCCAATATTTTTCCAACAAACTATGATGAATGAAGAGTTTGAAAAGTTGTGTCATTAAATATATATCATTATCTGGGACTATTACTTTACGCGGGCAAAGAGCGCATTGTTATGTGAAACGTCATCACATGCATTGTAGAAGCCGATGTTAGTTTCGCGAAAATTTGTTGGAAATGTCCAGTAAAATTTAGAAATGCAGCCCTCGTAATTCATGGCAACCCTTTACCATGGCCCAGTTTGCTTTGGCATTGCTGATTGTCATAGCCAATTATGAGGGCTGGAAATGACAGAACGGACTACTTCGCTATGCAGTCACACGAATAAAAAATGGTCTGCCTATAATTAATTATCTGTACTGTACAGATAAAGTTGATAAGTAGGTCACTGCTTCTCTATAAGGAGCATGTGCATTTAGACGAAAACAATAGTAAAAGCTGTTTAAATTCGTTCAGTGAATAAACAGTGATCTCCATAGTGTATAGCTATTAATAAAGAATTTATTTTTGCCTGTGCATGTATGTGAGCATCTACTAGTATGTCGTTTCTTAATTTCAGTGTGGAAATCCAGGAATCTGTTAGAGGAGAGGATGTTTATATTGTACAGAGCGGATGTGGGGAAATTAATGACATGCTCATGGAACTACTCATTATGATTAACGCCTGCAAAATAGCATCAGCCTGTCGGGTTACTGCGGTCTTGCCAACTTACCCCTATGCACGTCAAGACAAAAAAGATAAGGTTTGTTTGTTGAAATGCTACTTTATTGAAAAGGGTATCAAAACCAGGTTATATTTGCATAACCTTTTAGCTTATCTGAGACGAAGTCTTCGGTCGAGATGTACATGTAGTCAGGCCAAAGAAAAAAGATACTATGTTTCCGTACATCGACCCACCCTAAAAATAACCCGCCGACCCTAATCTTTTTATTGATATATATATATTTTTTTAAACTGTTTTTACTACTAATGCTCATAAATATTGATGATCATTAGTGTGCAAAACACATGGTTTCTAACATATGCCTGTGAACAGTGACCATGAAATGACTGTTGTCTCAAAAGCCCCAGGTGTGAGATGGGTTTTGGATTGATGGGCATGAATTTTGCAATTTTAATTTCATGAGAGTGGATCTCATGCCTGCTTTACCTGTATGCCTTGATTGGGACTTATGGAACATACTCATGGATTCCAAATAAACATGCATTCACATTTATTATTTTCTTAGGAAGTTTCCCCCCTGCACAGTGATTATTTGAGTCTGCAAGTTTATTAATTTTGAGGCTATGAAAATTGAAATCAGCACAAACTCAAGATTTTTATATGATTCTGATACCAAATTGATGAGCTTATAATTTTATCCATGTACATATTCAATTACATTTTGGCATACATGTGAACATTTAAATATTGAATAAAACGCTACATGACACATACTATGTTGATTCCTATGCTTGACCTACATGTACTATAACTATAGTTGATGTTTTGCTCAAGAGTTTCCCCTGTGCAATTATTTGGGTCTGTATTGTTATTAACTTTCAATGTAATCCCCCCTGCACTATTATTTGGGCCTGCACTTTTATTTGGAGCCCAAGAGTACCGGTAGGAACACTATCAACAGACATGGTGTGAGTGTATCTGTATATATAATTGTATAGAGGTTATCACCACATATGTTTAAGTAGGGATACAGCTACTTTTTCCAAAAACCAGGCATGCTAGGTTGTGTGTACTGGCTACCTCCAGGCTCCATACAAGATGTAGTCATCACAATACAAGTTTGGTATAATGGCAGTATTATGGGTAAAATTCTAATAAAAGTTAGTGACATCAATTTCGTACCAAGTTTATAGCCAAATTTATGAAAATGTGGTATGTGAATAATAAATAACATACTTAAGCATGAAGTAAGTTTGATCTTTCATCAATCTTAAAGTATATTTCCACTGTATTTATCAAGTAATACTTTCCCCACAACACAAGTTGGCATTTTATGTCACTTTGGTCGAGGTAATTCAATATTTCTACAGCTGGATAAAAAATATCAAAATAAAATAAAAAAATAAAAATTCCCTACCTACCTACCCTAATTTTTTCACTCCGTTATCGGAAACATAATATCTTTTTTTTTGGCCTCACCACTTCTCGTCCGCCATCCAAACATCCGTCAACATCTCCAGAACCTGAAGTCCGAATTGAGTCATATTATGGAGTATCCTTGGATGACCAGAATTCAGATACCCCTCCACAGTAATTCTTAAAACGTCTTCTCAAGAACTATCAGGCCTATTCAGCTTTATATGGTTCTTGGTTGAACTTGGATTCAGATTTATTAAAATGGGATCATCATCACTGGCTCAAATAGGGGCACAGAGTCAGGACATAACTTGTCCCTCTGTTGTAATACTCAAACCAAGCATATTCATATTATATTTGGTATGGAGTGTCCTTGTGTGACTGGGATTCAGATTTGTTCAAATGGAATCACCAGGTCAAATTTGTTCCTTTGTCTCCAGTATGGCAGACAAATAGGAATTGAGACGCTGTTTCTTCAGTTCCACATGCAGATAGAGGATTTGGTCTTAGGTGATTTTTCGCACAAATCATGATTAAGAAAATGAGATGTTCTTGCGCTGCACGTGACTAATTATAGTAGTAATAGATGTAAGGTTCCCTGTTGTTATCGGTGCGACTTATTGCTAATTTACGAATACCAAGGTATATAAACTCTTAAGATTTTGTACAATGCTGCGTGAAAATTATTTTGATTGTGTCTAATATCATAAATAATATTTATGCTTCTTTCATTTCAGAGCCGAGCCCCAATATCCGCTAAACTAGTCGCTAATATGTTGTCTGTGGCAGGAGCAGATCACATCATAACTATGGACTTGCATGCATCACAGATTCAGGTACTACGTCATAGTTAATGTCATTGTGAGACAGTTATATTGCCTTCCTGAAAAAAAAAACAGAATTTAGAATATACAATAGGGGCGCAGCTTCCTAGTCAACTTTGTAGAAATACTTTTTAGGTCAACTTGACAAGTTTGAGCTATTGCCATGGATTGGAGTCTGTCATCCGTCAGCCTGCAGACCACATCCCTCATCCGATCATCACCAGATTGCATATCGATATTCGGGGTGACCTCCAGATGCGAGCTGTCAATTTTTTCCGAAATAAATTAAAAACAATGGCTGCCAGCAACCATCTTTGATTTCAAATTTGAATCCAACGGTGCACCCTGCAGTCTGCATTTATCTGAGTTATCAAATTTGAACCATTTTCGATGAAAAACAGCCGCCGGTAGCCATCTTGAATTTTACTCTTTGCATGATACTGACTGAATCCTTTGGCACACCCTACAGACCACATTCCTCATCCTATCATCACCAAACTTTATATGGATCTTCAGGGTGACCTCTAGTTGTGAACCATCAATTTATTTCCAAAATTCATTGAAAATATGGCTGCCAGTGGCCATCTTGGATTTTACACTTTGCATGACGAAATCCTTCGGCACACCCTACAGGCCACATCCCTCATCCGATCGGTTTTTATTGTTGTTGTACACGCCTGTCGCCAGTTTTGCTCCTTAGCTGGCTTAATTCGAAGCACATGTTCTGCCATAATACATGTACATATCGGTAGCTCGCGGCCATGTCCGCCGAGATCAGCTTTACTTCATGCAATTTTGCACAGTGACTGTCACGTAGTGTATGGTGTTTGCAGAAACATCGGGCTCATTGGCAATTCAGGGCAGAATTTAATAGTAAGGGCATGTTTATAACTACATGTGCATCAGGACGAATGAGAGCATGCTTATTCACAGGGTTTCCGCTACTACGGCAGGCCGGCCATCCAGCGGTCTCATTCCCCTCCCCAACCTTGACTTAATATGAGTCACAAAATTGCCACAGACCTTGGTCAGTCTGCTTTGTAGACATGACGAGCGATCACCAACACTGATGATTAACAGATTGCAAGGAATCCTACACTTAGTGCCTGAATAAGACATATTCAGTAGCGCGCGGATCACATGCACAGTTGTCTGCGCACCATCCTGGGTAACGCTTTGTCGGGCGAATGTTTAATAGTAATCAGCCTCTCGCATTTTAATTTACCATAGATTTCTGTCTATAAGTCCCTATTTTCTCCCAATATTTCCCCTCAAAATGCGCAATATACATCGTTAAGTCATTATGGGGCTCAATTCTGAGCTACAACCATGAACACAGGTGGGTTTTAATTGGCAGTCCCTGCGACGAACAGTGCAGACCTTTTTCCTCAAAACAAGGTCTGTATCAAAGAAATGTTTAATTAAAAATAAAACAATTAAAATATGAAAAGTTATTATCAGTGTTTTTATTCCCTATCCAATTAACACAAAATTATCCATTATACGAATCCACCATGAGGTCAACTCTGTCTGATGAATGGTTTTTTGATTTTTACATCAAGTTGTTTTGATCGGTACTGTGAACAAAATACAAAGAAAGCAGGCATGCGGAACTTTAGCATGTGACAATTAGCGCTGCTCATGACGTAATTAACACCTGTTGCTGCTAGACAGTATGACAATGTGTCTTTTGCCAACTGCGGTAGTCTTTGATGTCGGCTTTTAATAATTCTACTGTTATAAAAGTAATTATATCCATTGTATACTGCTGTGCTTACATGCTTTTAGTTCATTAACTTGGGATCTAAGAAAGATGGGTCTGTTTTAATTTGGTTTCTATACGAAGCTTCAATGTTCCTGCTTGTCTCAAGTGCAAGGAAATGGCTACTTTTCAGTGATAAACATCCAAATTTTCTCCAGACAGGGTGCCTGGTAGTGGTATGTGCTTCCAAAATACGGCCACATTCCCCCAACCCATAGCGGAAACCCTGGTATTCCTTGTTGTAGAAATGAAATAAAACACGGAACACTGATAGTTTATAACTGTTTTCAGAATGGATGTAAAGTAGTTATCAAAATTTCGCATTTATCTCTTGTTTACCTGGATGTTATATAGTGAATGATTAAACTAACCGGCGACTATAATGGTTGATTAGTTGATTCTCATAGTCGTGGCAACACAAGTTTATATACTAGTAGTTGGTACCACCAATGTGGCAGCGCCCTGCCTAATACATTTTTTGCACATTACTTCACAACATTGAAATTATAGATTTAGTATTTTCTTATTTTATACACCTATCTGAAGCTCTTATTGTATTCCATTTTGAAATTGATGCATAATAAATTTTATGAAACTAGATACATCTTGACAATTAAATTTTTTTCAGGGGTTTTTCGACATTCCAGTTGACAACCTTTATGCAGAACCTGCTGTTCTTAAATGGATAAAAGAGAATATTCAGGAATGGAGGAACTCTATCATAGTATCCCCAGATGCAGGTGGAGCCAAACGGTAAGAATAATATTAGCATCCAAACCAGACGTGTTTATATGTTATTGGAGCATTCGTCCATCCATTCGTTTTTGGTTTACAGATAACTTTAGATATTTTCAGCTGAATGGAATGAAATTTGGTATGTGAGTTTACTGGCTCAAAATACATGTCAAGTTCTAATTTGGGTTCTGCTCGTCAATTTTCATGGGCCTTTGGTGTCCTCCAAAATTTTGTTGAGGTCTATTGTAATCAGTCGCATCTGTCTGTCTGTCTGTTTGTGTGTCTGTCCCATTCCTTGTCTGGATGTTAACGCCAGTTCAAATTATCTGATCGAAATGAACCTTGGTATGAGGAATAACACCTCAAAATGAATGATAGACTATTCCAACATATACTCTTCTAATTGATTTAGAGAATCCATTTAGTAAAAAAGGGTAATGAATAAATAGGAATCAAGTTAACTACACATCAGTTAGTATTATGTTATCAAAGGGTCACTTTTTACAGACAAAAAAGAAACCACGTACAGAGAACGTGACAAATTAGGCTGCTTTGTTCTTACTTGGATTTTTATTGGTTATTTTATTATCAATGTTTGTGAACAAAAGACAACATCTGTTACAGAATTTAGACTTTTCAGAACTGAGGTTATATTCATAATGAAGATAAGAACAAAGTTTGCCTATTTTAATGTTATCTTCATTTGTGGTTTGTTGAGTCCTGTAAAGATTTAAACTTCAATTAGAATGTCTCAAGAAGCTTTAATATTTAATTATACCCCCACTTTCGAAGAAAATGGGGGGTATACTGGATTGACTGCGTCTGTCCGTCTGTCACGCTTTCTCCCTCCGTCAGTCCGTCCGTCCGTCCGACCTCATAACTCGAACAACTATGAACCGATTTCAATAAATTTTTGTATGCAATCTCCGTAGGACTGCCTCTCCGCATGATGATACACTTCATTTTCGACTTATTTTTACTTAGAAAATTCTGTCCGACTTAATAACTTTAACAAATATGAACCAATTTGAATAATTTTTTCTGCACAAGCTTCATGTGACACCATATCGATATTATTAGTCCAAATTTTCTTTAAAGTTAAAAATCTTTTTTGTTGGGTTTACGGATAATGCGGGTTGAATTTGCCATGGTGGGGGTATGCTAGCACGCGAGTGCACACCTCTTGTTTTTCTTGCAATCCATCAATCCATGCCTTTGCAGTTTGGTAGGAAAATTATTTTTCTTGACACTTTATTTCCAACACCTTCTTGAATTTATGTAACAGAACATGTGTTAATCTTTTAAAGGTACTCAATCAAAACAGAAGGTCCCCATATCATCAAGATACAACAACAACATTTCTTCAAAATAAGCTTTAGTTATCAGAATCGATTTATTGCAACAAAATAATGCTAACCACTGTCAACTATGGTATCAAATTTCACAAAACTTTATCAACATTATGTTCAACAAAATATGGCCTTATTATCACTTAAGTATCTCAAAATTTGGCCGTATTATCACTTGAATTTAGAGTTATCCATCTTCATCCACAATTTTGTCGAGACCATCTGTTTGACCACGTGTTTCTGGGCCACATTTAATTGCACATCTCGAGAAATAACAAACTTCAAAAATCAATATCTGATCACTCTGAGCTTTGGTGGGTGGGTTCCTTGACTCGAATCAACTATTTTATACCCCCAAAGCCAAAGAAATAGTTATTTAGGAGCGTTAATATTACATTGAAACAAACAAGTAAAAAGTTTAATTTTAGATTCTCCTGATTTTACAACATAAAAGTGAGCTTATTCAAAGTACAATATCTGAGTCTAGCATTAGGCAGTACCTGTAACAATAATTATGTTATACATGTACTTTCATGGTTGTATCTGCAGTTTAGCTAGCTCATAGTCAAGGACTACATTTTCAATTTTTCAGCATGTTATAAATAGTACTTCATCCTGCGTTATTTTTGCACAGGGTAACCTCCATAGCTGACAGACTGAATGTTGAGTTTGCTTTGATCCACAAAGAGAGGCAGCGAGCCAATGAGGTTGCATCAATGGTGTTGGTGGGTGACGTTAAGGAGAAGATAGCCATTCTGCTGGATGATATGGCGGACACTTGTGGCACCATTTGTCATGCTGCCGAGAAGTATGCATTGAAAAACTCATTAAAATTTATCTGTAATAATGATTGTGCCCCAATATATATTAATAGTTAACCCGAGAAAATTAGCTTTGTCTCAGAATATTTTGGAATTTTAAATTGAATTAGATATTTCGAGTGAATATCAAAAATGGAATGATAGTTACTTTCACATGATGAATACCCATGTTTATTTTTGAACTGGTAACCCCATATTCGTGACTGACGCACAAACATAATCAGTCGGAACAGACCACCCTTAGTATTCTACCTCCAGATTATTAGCTTGCAATGAGATATTATACACCACATTGAGGGCAAATATTTATACATATTTATATATATAAAACTAAAAATGCATTCATTGACAAATGATAAGGATTGACAAATAAATGATAAGGCTCTCGTCAGTCTAGGTCCCAACCACAGGTCTCTGGGAATTTTTTTTCCTCAATACCTAGAGTACTATAGTATAAGTCTTATACTATAGTGCTCTAGGCATTGAGGAAAAAAAATTCCCAGGTCCCAACAGGTCCCAATGGCCTCATTCTGGTCCAAAGGTCTTTCATAATTTGGACTAAAAAGTAGATAAAATGCCTGAATAAATGAATTGGCTTTAGATCCCTTAAAACCCACATGGCGGTTTGCCCTCCAAAATACACCTTATAATATGTGCTTTAAATTTTTTCCCGGTATTGAAATAGGTCAACAAACACCTGAACTATGTTTATATTAGATAGACACATTGAAGTCATAAAAAATAAAACATCAATCATGATGATCGGGTCCCGATAAAATATTGCGACATTTGTATCATTGCAATTCAAGAATCGGAAAAGGTATATTACCTATCTTAACATGAAACAATTTCAAAACTTCACACACTGCTTTCTCTTTGTTTTAATCATCAAAATTATGTACTATCAAGCATTTCAGAGCGAAGACAGCTGCAGATGTTCATCTCAAGGTCTACATGTACTATTTTTACGCGACTTAACACAAACGAAACAATCTAAAATTTATCGAAAAATATAAGAAACAAAAAACGTATTTTCAGCACCTATGTCTGCAAATTTGTTAGGAAATCATCTGCGTTTCTATGTTTTGAAATACCTCTTACCAAATTTACATAATTTTGGAGTTCAAACGAGCCATGTCCGTTTAAGTTATATTACTTATATACAAGTAACCACATTTCAGGTTACTTGAAGCCGGTGCTATAAAAGTATATGCCATCTGCACCCATGGCATATTCTCAGGACCAGCCATTTCTCGGATAAACAACTCCATGTTTGAGGCTGTTGTTGTTACTAATACCATTCCACAAGACGAGAGAATGAAATTGGCTCCTAAGATCAAGGTAACAAAACTTAGGGTTCAAATTATATATAAGATAATGCACTCTTCACTGTTTTAGTATCAGAACTGATCAGATTAGCCAGATAATTTCCATCCTAATTACTAGTTTCTCATGTGTCCACTTGCTTATTCAAATTTTTCTAATCGATGTTGGCTGAGGATTGTGAGGCCCAATGTTTCATGTGATGGGGCCTATGCGGAGCTGAATTTCATATGGGGATATTCATTGTAGATCATTTACTTCTGTATGTGTATCAGTGTATCGGGCATAATTAATCAAAAGTCAAAATGTTCATTGAGATCATAAAATGTAATAATCACAAATTAAGAAAATGGCATTCCAAGCACTATTTGAACTAGATTGTGAATCAAGTTTGCACCAGAGCTGTTAAGTTTCACAGATTGTCCGTGAGACACCCGGATAGCCATGGCAATTCCGGAATAACGGATAACCCCAAATTTTCCCCAGATTCAGCAAAACCTTGTGTTAAAAAAAAATTTATGTTTCAAATATTCGTGCCCTTGCATGGAGTGATTTCCTTATTTCCCGTAACATAAATACCCACACATTAACATTCACAGAATGTGCCGTTGGTAACTTTTGATGTTTCCTCTGATTGAAGACGGATCAATGGTGAACTGTGGCTGATATTAATTTATGTTCACACTGGTGAAGCCACACATATAAAGGGTGTTGTTACAGTATACAATATGTATAATCACAAGTGTGCAGCTGTATTGTAAGGCCCCATTGATGAACATTTCAAAGTAACGGATTAGAGATATGCATTGCGAACGGAAAGTGTCCATTTCGTTTGCGGGTAAAACTGTAAGACAGGTCAATTTGTACTTTCGGTTTTTAGCATACATGTCTGGTTGTATCCTGTGTAACTCGGGTTCATTTTTACTTATTTTAAATGATGTTTCTGCTTCTTAAAATTTGTTAATAAATGGTGGAATGTGTCCATTTCTTTTGGGGTTTAAACCGTAAGACGAGTCCATTTTGCTGTTTATTCCTATTTTGTACTTCGTTTTCCACATATCAGGCTGTATCCGGTGGAATTCTGAGTAGTTTTACTTAGTTTATACGAAGTGTCTGTGCTTTCTCTTCAATAAATGGTGGTGGTCTCCCAATCAACACAGGTGGAATTTGTGCTTTGAACCGAAAATTAGGTGGTCGCGTTTAACAAAAAAGTGATCGCCCATTGCAGGTGATATATAGAATAAACCAGTCAGTGAACATGAAATGCAGTTGCAAATTGGAGGTAGCCCCCTCCTGTTAAAATCTCCCGGATTGCTATTTTCAAAACTTAACATGTCTGGTTTGCACTCAAATGATGCGTGTTTGAGAAAGATTTATCCAGTGATATTTATTTCCATTGTTTATTTTTGGGCTTTACATGGCTTAAAAGAAAGCCCCGCAAATACCACACATGGGTCTGTTTACGGGTCTTGAGCCTGTAGGCCCCTTCAAAATGAAATCCTGCTTGTAACAGAAATTTGATTTGCAATTAATGATTTGATATGCAATTTTAAAACTTCTACAAATGCTGGCATCATTTGAACAGACCAATCTTTTATTAAAAAAATTTGTCAGAAGTTTTTTTTCATATGTGAAATATTGTCCATTAATTAATGAGTGTCCTAAAATCCATGATCTTCTGATATAAACTGCACTTTTCTGATCTAATTCTTCCTGATACAAAAACAGAGGTGTCGGGATTGAAAGATTTCACAAAATTTATGTTTCAGCTATTTTATTAAAATTGGCTCAAAATGATTAATCCTGGTGAAACGTTGTCTTTTCATCATAATACTAGTATAGTAAGGCGCTTGAAATGCCAATGTATGAGATGCATTTACACGCAAATTGATCTGTGTCTTGTGTCGTGCACCAAAGTTCATTTACTTCTGGTTTGGCTTGTTCTTTTCTATGCTAAATGCTGTGTAATAATGTTAGTCTTTTCTCTGTTCTGGAAGCAAGACATTTGTTTCAATGAGAACTTTCTGTTTCAAAGATGGTCTATCCTTTTCTAATTACTAGTTATATTTAAAAATTCAGTACAATCATCTCTGATGGTTCAATCCTCTGAAGGTGAATTTAGTGACGCTATCCCACACAGCGCGCCAGCATCACCAAATTCGTCCTCTATACTTCATTCCTCAGATTTAAGTTCCCAGATGGTGAATATTGTGAAGTGCACCCATTGGGCATCTCGATTATGCAATGTGTCTGCCAATTTGGGGATAGAGAGAATCTAAACTAAAAAAGAAGAAGAATCTTTGTCAAGATGTTTCTAAAGAAACTAGAAAATTAGTTAATTTGATAATAAAGTTCCTTTCCAGAGAAGCAGTATGAGGTCCCCAGAGGTGAATTTAGTGATGCCAGCCCGTTTTGTGGGGTAGCATCACTACATTCACCCTCTGGGGACCTCATTCTGCAAATGCCTGGCACCAGATTCTCAAGCCTGATTATATTTGATAAATTTGTGACCTGTATTACTTTAGGATGAATAAGGCCAAAAAAAAAAAGTTTTTTGATTCTCAGGCAATTTTTTTTGAGAATCGATGAGGGAGCGAGGGTTTTATTTTTATTTTTTATTTTTGTTATGGGGATAATGCCCATAGTTAGCATGGGTTATTATACCTTCCCAGGTTAAGGAAATCTAAGGAGAACATTGTTTTGATATAAACTAATGTATTCCACTATAAAGAATGACCAATTATCACATTATACTACCCGTATATCAAATCTGAAATAAAGAATGACATAAATATATGAAATTGTACTATCCCTACATCATATAGGGATATACCAGAATGATATATATATACACTAGTACAATGTATATTTCAATTTCTGAACCATTGTTGATATATTTGATATACTAGTATATATATGTATGTACCTTTTTATAGTATATATCTATTTATATCAGACCTGTTTACTTTCATAATTGGAAATAGGGAGATTTGTCCTCAGAAATAGGAAAATTTAGTTAAAAAGAGGGAGATTTTTTTCAATGTCAGTAACATGGAAAACACTTCATATTTTTTATTTAACTGTCATAGACTGTTTGTTGCATTTGGTTTGCATCTGCCACACCTCAGTTACCTATTTCTTGATTTTCTGCATTCAAAGGCACACAGTAGTTTCACAGTTTAGTACAGCTATGCACAATTAACGGCCTTGACACCGACCGATTACCGAGTGTCTCTAATTTCTAAAATCACTGAATCATTGGGAATAAAATTACGATTTTTCGGTTGGATCACGCTTTATTTCCATCAAGCCAAAATATATTTGCACACTATAAAATGGTGCTCTCGGATAATTTTGTCGCCAAATATATTCAGTAACATCGGTGAATTTAAAGAGAATACGCATGGACAGAATTGTTTGAGGTCCGTTCGATTAGCAGTCTCACTGTTACTACGTATATAAAACACGGAATACCACAAAGACGGAAACGGAACTAAAACAAACAAAGTTTAAATCAGGATTATAAATTTTATCTCTATCTATATACTTTAATATTTATCCATCTATACTAGTGATGTTCCGATAATCGGAATCGGAATCGGCCATCGGCCGATAATAGCCCATCGGAAATTAATCGTACCTCGCAGTTGAACATCGGCTTTTACCGATTGTCAAAATAAATAAAAATGTTCTAGTATCTAAGCGCAATGTGCACGCTTTAATAAACATACGTAATACGGGAACATGTCTCTATTCCGAAGGTTCGCTATTCCGAGGAATGTAAAACGCAGTTGTAACAGCCTAAAAAGAAGCCATTGGCATCATCAAAGCAGTCTGATATGATGATATATTATAAGAATGGCAATACACATGCCCGACATCCCGTGTAATATGAAGTTATTGGTTCAATCGCGTTGACACGAAATAGATTCAAAGAAAGCTTTAATTAAAAAGCTGACCTGATTACAGTGAGGCTTCCTCTAGAGCACGTGTCATGTGACGTCACATGCTATGTCAATAACTTGAAGCACACACTGAATGAATTAATACAGTTGTTATCAGAACTGTCTTCAATAACGATCAACGTTAGTAGGGGCATAATTAGCTTTTTCGTCTGTACAACGTATGCTATGAAATACGCTTAGCTCCACGTTGAACTTGCGAAACAAAAATTGAGCAGGCGGAACTATAAAAGCTTCCGAGTTGTTAAAAGATAAAATGTGTGACCAATGGAAACTTGGGGAAATCTCAGACAAATATGACAGCAATTATTATCCATCAATCAAAATTTAGTTAATAATCATCGCCATTCCATACATTGTTGCAACTTACAAGTATTCAATCAAGACTTTTACTCCGCATGCAAGTGTTCCACACATGGTCATAACGTTACTCTGAGTCGGCACCTTTGATCTCTTTGTCAAAACAACTACCGGTATACATCAAAGGAAGCACACAACGGACGTCGGCAGAAATACTGTCACGACAGTGTGTATATATTTCTTTGATGTATTTGGCTTTGAAACTATGCGGGATATGGAGTGCATTGTGTGTATTAAGTCCATTATAGGAACAAACGCACAATATATATAAACATCGGAATCGGAAATCGGCCGATTGTGCCTCCAGTTATCGGAAATCGGTCCGATAAGCTTTTTCATTATCGGAACATCACTAATCTATACTATAGTAACTATGCATACTAGCCATAAAAACTTCAAATACTATTATATTAAACCAGCATACGCATCGCCAATATGCACCATATTTCTTTCCATTTTGCGTTCCCGAAATTGGAAATCTCATAATTGTTTTCCGCACGGTACGGTAACACATTTGACTTAATAAACTTGGGGGTTGGGCAGCTTGTGGTGACACTATACCTGGTAGTTATCGTTGCCTAGTGTCTGTTTTTGAATACCAACACATACACCATTGTATGTCTATCATATTCGATGTTTGAAACATAACTAATTTCTCTTTTCTAGTTTCCTATTTTCGTGTTATCAAATTGAAAATCGTAATTAAATGTTTCCCGCGTTGAACCATTTTATTACGCCTTTTTTCCAGACGCGGCTATGCCCGAGAATCAAAACTTTTTTTTTGTTGGCCTAAGTAGACTATTTTTTTTTAATGACATTAGCTGTGGACAACTCAAACTTAAGGTAATGCCCTAAATAATCGACTCCTTTACCACAGCAGAATTATGTGTAATTTTTCAGGATTTAGATGGAAATATGGCTTGTTGCCATTCAACGGAAAGCTCTCAGTGAGAGCTTTCCGATGAATGGCAACAAGCCATATTTCCGACTAAATCCTGACAAATTACTCATAATTCCTCTGTGGTTAAGGAGTCGATTATTTAGGGCATTACTATACTCATCAATGAGTATTGAGTATAGAAATGGTTAAAGGGCTATGGTGTTTGGAGACTTCATTAATCATAGAGTGGGAAATATTGTCATTTACAGTAATATGCCATTAACCCTTTGGTGGAAATACATTTATGTGTTTACAGTAGTTTTTGGGTATTTCTATTTCTCAATGAGAGCTTTCCGATGAATAGCAACAAGCCATATTTCTAACTAAATCCTGAAAAATTACCCATAATTCTGCTGTGGTTAAGGAGTTGCTTATTTAGGGCATTACTGTACAATGCAATAACTTGTACTGTACAATGCAATAACTTGTACAGACAAGTTAAAAAATGGTCATTTGATGAAGTTGGATATTCTCAACACTTATTGTTTTGTAGAGAGTTCGTATGTATATTATCTGAGTTGTATGTATATATGTATATAAGCTACACATATAGATATTTCAGGGCATAGTGAGCTTCATAGCATCAAAATGGGCCTTAAGGGTCATTATACCCTCTGCAATAAAGTTATTGTGGGGGGGGGGAGCTTATATTGGATTAACCTTGTCCTTACAACTTTGGCCGACTAATTTAGGAGCCTAATGGAGCCAATGTTGATTGTGTAGATGACAATAACAGTGAATGCACTAAAGAAGGGTGACTAATTATACCCCCCGCAACGAAGTTAGGGGGGGTATACTGGAGTCAGCTTGTCAGTCGTCCGTCCGTCGTCCGTCCGTGGACACATATTTGTCCGGAGTTTTTCTCATATCAACCACAATGGGAACCTGTGCACCTGCGATTATGATGTCTGTCGGACTTTTTTTGGTGGAGTTATCCCCCTTTTTCGACTTAGAAATTTTTCGCAACATGTATACTTTTGTCCGAGCTTTTATTCCTACATTTTTCGGTCAATTTTTTAAAAACGTGGCACAGATTTTTAGTACCATGGGAACTTGTGCACCTGCGATTATGACATCTGTCCGACATTTTTTGGTGCAGTTATCCCCCTTTTTCGACTTAGAATCTTTTTTTTGCAACATGCATAATTTTGTCCCAGCTTTTATTCCTACATTTTTCGGTCAATGTTTTTTAATCTTGGCACTGATATTTAGTACCATGGAACCTGTGCACTTGCGATTATGACGTCTGTCCGACATTTTTTGTGTGGAGTTATTCCCCTTTTTCGACTTAGAATTTTTTTCGCAACATACATAATTTTGTCCAAGCTTTTATTCCTACATTTTTCGGTCAATAGGTTTAAGATTAGGGTTATGGTTGTACACCTGCAATGGGAACTGTTATTTTATTATTTTAACTAAATGTTTACTGACATGTGAAACATCTTAGTATTTTAAAAACAGGGGGGTATCCGTAGTCCCATTGGGACAGTCACACCCCTAGTTCTATCAAGTTAGAGTTTAGCCATAACATAAACATCAAAGACCCAGTGTTGGCATAAAATTACTCTCAAATATGAGTTTTCATAAACCTTATAGCATAGCAAATAGAAATTTCTTATAGATGATGGATGCCTTTTTCATGAATGACAGAATACAACGGAATGTCACGCTCTATATAGCTGACCAATCATCGAGAGTACAAGAAATCATAAGCTACTAACAAAGCAGAGAAGCTTATTATTGTCAGTAAAGTAAATTTGCTTCGTCAGATTACACAGTATCCTGTTTAAAACACTTAGATGATAAGATCTCTTAAAGATACGGGCGGCATTGGCGGTGGGTATGCTGTTAAAATATTCACCTCCGTCAAAAACTGCCATAAACAAAAAGAATAGTAAAATATAGACAGACTTGGTTCTTATACCAATCAGAAATATGGCATAAACTGTATGTTATTGTCAATTTTTTTCCTTTGTTATGTAAACAAAAGCAAAAAACGTTACGTTTCCTGGCTTTTGTTTAGATCCGGATATGGTAAACATAAAGAGCGTTATTTGTTACTGTTTTCCTGATATGGAAATAATAAAGAGCGTTTATATCATTTTTGTGTGATTAACCAATAGAATTGCGCTGTGTTATGTAAACAGAAGCACAACTTCTGTAACACGAGCAGGCTCTTGTTTACGTACACCATCGTACGTCTTGACGACAATATACTATTTATGCACTGATTATGTTTGGCATATGAACAAAACTATATATATTTTAATATTCCTTCTGTTGATGGCGATTTGAACAAATCTGAATATTTCTGCAACGAACGCCGCCCGTACCTTTAAGATTCGGGACAAATGGTAAGGAAAGGTAACCAAGTACAACCAATGTTTTTTCATCCATCTGTTAGTTTGTCCATAGATGAAACTTTGTCAGAGCTTGTATTCCTTCATTTTTCAGTCAATTGTTTTTAAACTTGCCACAGATGTTTAAAACCATGGAAACCTTTGCCCCTATGATTATGAGGTCCGTCAGACTCTTTTTAGTGTGTTATTCCCCTTTTTCAACTTATACATTTTTTATAACTTAGTTTTGGATATCTTATTCACATTTTGCACTGAAAACTGAAATTCAATGTTAAATAAGCACATAACGTGACTTAACTTTAACACAACGATTATTTAAACATGTTCTTTGATCATGTCACCGCTCTGTTCATGCCGACCTAGTGTGATCCTGATGTTGTTTAGTAAATGTAAAGTCCTGTTTTATTTGTACCCCCCGCTTCCTCCTATAAATCTTCCTTCTTGAATGCATTAACATTAATTTATTACGTTTCTCACTCTCTGCCTTCGATTCTTTTCTTTCAGTGTATTGATATTTCCATGATATTAGCAGAAGCTGTTAGGCGTACACACAATGGTGAATCTGTGTCATACTTGTTCTCCAATGTTCCCTTGTAGCCATGGTAATGAACTTTGACATCTCTCCATCTAATTTCTCTCATGTCTGTGTGTTCTTTTATGATATCTGTTGATAATTTCTATTTTGTAGAAAGAGTTCAGGTGTTCATTTTGTGCTTTCAGGGATAACGGAACATAAATGTAGTTCTAGGCTAAAAAAAAGTCTTGTTTAACACTTTGGATGACTGGAGCTTCATGATTTTTTGCGAAAACCCTGTGCCAATGCATTCTCTTATATATGTGAGTTGCCCATAAGGTGCCTCGCATATATAAGAGAATGCATTGGCCTAACAATATTTACCTTGATCTTGTAAGCCACTGCATTCTCTTATATATGCAAGGCTCGTTATGGGAGACTCTTATATATAAGAGAATGAACTGGCACAGGGTTTTTAATGCTGCACCAGCATAGCTCCCATCCCATCATCAAAGGGTTAAGCTAATTGCTTTGTCTCATATGATCAGAAATGATAAGGAAAAGTGTATAGTACTGAAAAATATTAACCCTTTCTATACTAAATACATATTTTATTTATTAGTAGTTCCCTTAGGAAATGTTCAGATAATAAGTTCAACAAACAGTTGTTTTGTTGAACTTATTTTCTGAACATTTCCCAGCAATTAATAGGAATCCTTCTAATCCAACTTTTCGGATGTCTGTTGTCTGCTTATATTTCCTGAACATCCCTCCAGATGAATAATGAAACATTCCAATATTTACTTTTATAAATGATGGGAGAATTCATTCAGTATAGAAAGGGTTAAAAAAGCAGCATCTTTTTGAGATAACAATCTCTGGTTGAGTTTCTCCCTGCCCAGCTAGCCCCTGTCATTCTGTATGATGACAAATTCCCCCGAACACTCACTGTGTGTGATCAAATGTGGTTTGAAGTTTGTCTGGAGAACTCACATTCAATTATTTAGGCAAGCTATTACATTAACAATAGCATCAGAGCAGAATTCATTGGAAGCTGGCTTTGATTTCTAAGAGGAATTACTCTATATTTTGGTACTAGATAGTAGATAAATGCAGTTATCTTTCGTATGACTCTTTGTTTATTGAGAAACTTAAGTTATAAAAAAAGATATGCAGTACTGTAATAGTGATGTCTTCTTTTCAGACATGGGATGTAGGTCCATCCAATGCCTAAACCATACTAAATTACAGTGGTTTCCTTTTTATTTTTGGTTTTCATTTCTGTGGTCTAGTCTGCATTGTTGTTATGAGTATATGATTGTTTTTGATAATGCTATTGGCGAAGTGGTATCGCTTAACCCTGTCTACACTGAATACTCATTGACGAGTAGTCACCTTAGGAAATGTTCAGAAACGTTTGTTAAACTTAGTATCATCACATTTTCCACCAAGTAATAGAAATCCATCTGATTAAATGAATAATAGACCAGTCCAATGTATACTTTTATGAGTGAATTGGAGAACCCATTCAGTGTAGAAAGAGTTAACATGATGAAGACTATTATGAAGTCTGGATTCATGACTGGGTATTATGAAGTGTGTGTTGCTTCCATATTATAATATAAAGCAGAAATCAAAATTAAAATCATAGTTGTTCATTTACTTAATTTGTTCCATTTACAATGAAACCTTTATGGCTTCAAAGAAAAGAATTGTGAAGCTTTGATAATATCAATTTCTAATAGGTGAGAATGAATAATAAACTTTTTTCAAGTATTGTTCAATAGTAAAGTCTGTCAAAGGGCCAAAAACCCAGCCAATGTCAGTTGTAATTCAGAGGTGTGTATTAACAGTCATGATTGTCTTGTTAAAACAACTCTTTACAGTAATGCCCTAATAATCGACTTCTTAACCACAGCAGAATTATGGGTAACTTTTCAGGATTTAGTCAGAAATATGGCTTGTTGCAACAAGCCATATTTCCGACTAAATCCTGAAAAGTTACCCATAATTCTGTTGTGGTTAAGGAGTCAATTATTTAGGGCATTACTGTATGTCAGGTTGCTTTTTCATTATACCTATCATTTGCGGTTTATACCTATGGAACACCTGTGTTGCATTTTGTATTGTATTGTGTACCTGTTGCCATTTTTTTTTTTGTCAATTGGGATTCCAGTTTCAGTACTGACTAAACCTTGGTGACATGCAGTATGAACACTCTTCCACACATGTTCTATGTTATCCCATATATATTCCTCTTTATCTGTGGGAGGGGGGGCAGCTTTTTATTGGGTGGATTATGATGCCCGGAAGCACTTGATGTCACCTATGTTCAGCTTGACTCTTTCTGTATATCTGTTACCAAGATCTAGTTTTATTTGTATCCATGAACACAGGACATTGATCATGAGAAATTCTAGCAGAGCAATTTGTTCGCTTCTGAATATTTTGTATGAATTGACCACAAAGGATTGATTATCTGTTTTTCGGACACTATTTTTTTTTTACTTCAAAATGAGCAGAAAGGCAGAATTTTGGTCGATGGTGTCGGGTGAGCATCTACAGATTGGTGACAGTGAAATAACTTGAACAAACATCAGATGATTTTGTTGATATTCGGTATATGAGACTTTGTCAACAATGTCTTGATCAAGTTCGAAAACGGCCTAATCTGCCTACTTTGTGTGGAGTTACGACCTCTAATCTGTGAATTTGTCATGAATTTGGATCGCTCTAACGCGATGACTTATACAAATATCAACTAACTTTGTTGATATTCGGTATATGCCACTTGCTCAACAAAGTCTTTATCAAGTTTGAAAACCCGTCAGGTCAGCGTATTTTGGGCAGAATTGTCTCAAGCAAATCGACCGTACCATTCCAATAGAACACATCATCTGAACTACGGGCAATTGTAAATATTTACTTCTCGATTCAGGGCACAACTATCGGCGATAAACTAACGAAATTTGTTTTGCCATTGATAGTCGATGAATTTAATTATTACATAATAATGACAGTGTGTGTTGTCAATTTGGATATAATATTTGTAAAAATAACTACTCTGAGCAAGATTATTCTCCATTTCTATTTTATCACTCTACCAAAGTGTTTCACATCACTTTAAGCTAAGTAAATTTTTGTCTGCAAGTGAGGGTCAAAAGTGTGCACAAGCAAAGGTATGATATGATGTTTTGTCTCCGATAACGTATCACGATCAACTTCCTGGGTGGAGACGAAGAAACCTGGTCTTCTATCGTATGAAATGCTCCAATGCCGGCATCTTGAGTCTTTGTTCTTTGCATGTTCCTGTACTACGGAATGCATGAATGTGCATTGGTTATCATGTTCCTGTACTATGGATATTGCATGAATGTGCATTGGTTATCATGTTCCTGTTGTGTCTTGACATCCACTGTAGTAGATGCATGTACATACATATAATAATAGTAATAATGACCAGTTTCATATTGCGATGAACCAATTACTTGCTCTGACATGCTTTTAAACATTACAATATTACCCCAGTCATTTGAACAAGCCGACCAATGAACTGGCTGGCTGCCGCTGCTGCAGTTTGATCAGAACATGCTCTGATACTCATCAATATGCCAAGCTGACTGGTACTCGTTTAACACATGAGTGACACACCTTGCTCAAGGGTCACAACGCGGGATTTGAAACAGCGAGTAATCCAACAATTGCATGTCGCTCAAAGCGGTCAAGCCACTGCTGTGTGAAGACTAAAAATAGACCAGCGATGCGCTGCGAACCCATATCGTTGTGTTTACAGTGAATGCAAGTCTGACACGCTAACCACTGGACTGCGGAGCTCCACATAGACTGTTTCTCACCATTTTAAAATAGTGCTGAATGACAATTGCATTTTTCCTCCTAGAGTTATCGTTCTTTGTTTAACTGAAAATAATTTCTGTTTTGTCTGTCCGTCTCATTCATGGATTTAGGATCTCATTGAAATTTGGTTTGGATCTTCACCATCACATCATCACAATGGCTTCCAACTAAGTGTTTGTGATGTATGCATATTTTCGATAGAGCCCTGGGATATAGCATAGCCAATAGGCAATACCTACAAGGTAAAAGCAGAGGAAAAATCAGCTTCTTTATCCAAAAAGGACTTCCTTTCACTCTTCTTCACATATATTGTCCTTCAATAGCATCCATGGCACTGTGACATTAACTATGGGGACACTGTTTTGGAGATGGGGAATTGTACAAACCGGTAGGTGTTGAGTATTGGCCTGGAAACAATGTTCCCCAAAGTAACTAATAAGAATTTAGATGACAGTGAATTGGATTTAAGCATACAGTATTGTCTATAATTTCATTGGTAACTAATCATAATTAAAATAGCATACCTGGGATGTAAGGTCATAATTGATGTCAAATGGAAATATTGTTGCATAAAGCACTTTTATTGCAAAATTTCCTGGATGAAATCTGTTTTTGCCTTGGCCGATATGTTCCACCTAGTCATTTTTATCTCAATTCCCAGGATTGTTTGAGAGTTATTCATTTTATATTGTGATTCCATTCTGCCCATTTTTTACTAATATGGTGGGGGTACATCTAGAACTTGTTTTCTACAGAGAAAATGAGTGATAATGTAGATTTAAATGTCTGATGAATAATACATTAGTATTAACCCTTCCATGACCAGTGTTCACACTGGCCCAAAATATTCTTGAGCCACCACCTTAGCCACTTGTGACTTGTGAATGTTTTTGAGCCACTTTTCATTGACTTGAGCCACATTTATTCAACGCATATGTTTTGGAGCCGCTTTGATTAACATATTCAAAGAACAAAACAAGCTAATTAACTCAAATATTTATTCTAATATATTATAACCGGTGCTGGTAGGTAAAACAACAACAATATTAATTATCAAACATTGAAAATTCTGCGAGATTTGACATCTGCCCATTTATTAAATATTGGCACCTCTCACATTCCACAGTCGACACGGGTACACAATATAGTGTTTATGCAAAGTCTAATATAGGATATGTGTCCTTTCTTTGTTTCACTAATGTTTGTCGATGTGAAAGCAATACAATGAGACCATTCACTATACGCGATACAATTACAACCAGTCGTTTTTTGGCCCGAGAATTAATTAGCGAGTGCTTTCATTCACATTGTCAACATGATTGTAAAACTTAATCTGTCCGACGGCACTTAATTTAAGAGCTGCACACCCAAATTCTTTGAGCCACTTTTTTTTAGCCGCTAGAACATTTTGTTGAGCCACTTTTGTTTTTCTTTTGCAATTTTCAAAATTTGCTCACGGCAGCGTGAACACTGTCCATGACTGGAGCTTCCTGAAATTTTGCTATAAATCCTGTTTGTTGCCTTCTCTTATATATGCAAGTCTCCCGTAGGGAGCCTCGCATATATAAGAGAATACATTGGTCTAACAATATTTACCTTGACCTTGTAAGCCAGTGGATTCTCTTATATATATCTCCCTACATGGGAGACTCGCATATATATGAGATAGCACTGGCACAGGATCTTTAATGATGCACCAGTGCAGCTCCCATCATGAAAGGGTTAAGTATCACAGATGTGCTTCGATGACCTATTAAATGAACATATCATGGTAATTATCTTTTAAGAAATACTTTGAAGTCATGTTTGAACATGTACTGTGTGTGAACTGAAAATTTGAGGCAGACATGAACAAAGTATGACATTTATGGCTTGCAACATCAACCACACCCCAAAATAACATGGCATAGTTTGTTCCAAATTTTGAGCTACAGATCATGTTAAAGGTACTGAATCCAATCCAATCCAATGGTCACCATATCATCAGATTCCAACAACTACAAATTTTTTGGAATGCCGCTTCAGTTATCAGAATCGTTTAATTGCCCAAAAATAATTCTAACCACAGTCAGCTATAATATAAAATTGCCCAATACCTGTTATTTATCAACATTTTGTTCAACGAAATTTTGCCTGTTTGTCAAATATCTGACACAAAAAAGCCAATTGATTTTAGAGTTATCCATCTTCATCCGCAATATGGTCCGAGACCATCTTCTTGTCGATTTTTACTGGGCCACTAAAATTATTGGTGGTGAAAAATAATAGATTTAAAAAATCAATATCTGATCACTTCGAGCTTTGATGGGTGGGTTCCTCGACTCGAATCAAATATTTTTTACCACGAAGCCAAAGAAATAGTAATTTGCGAGCGTTATTTTGGATTAGGCATCTTTAAGGTCTATGATTGACAAGAACATATAACATTGATAGAACGTATAATATTGATAGAACTAACCATATTGATGCATGGTTCTGTTTATAAATGTTGCGATATGTGATATATACTCTTGTTTTACTAATTGTTCCATCAGCTATTGTCCTCACCATGTAATGGGCCTATTTATCATTTCAGTCAGATCATGCCGTGAATCTCTACTCTGGCTATGCACGTAGAGATCATATTCCACCTGTTCAAAACCTCGGAACTTTTTGATGTTCTGACAGGGAACATTATAACATTGAAAAAACAACACAGCGAATATATCTCTCAGTTAATATGTTCCTCAATAATGCATTTCACAGCAGGAGATGGTCCCAGCTCGAGATTACATGATTCAGGCAACTTTCTTTAGCCGATTTCACAATAATCATTGAATTTATTACCTGGGGAATTTTCCATAATTGTAAGCTATGCAAAGCAAAATCGGCTTCCAAAAGTCACCTATATCATGCAATCTCGAGTTGGGACCTTTACCTGCTGTAATATTCTTTATTAAGGAATAGGTATTGACTTGGATATATATTACCTGTGCTATATTTAAATGCCCGTTTTGAAAAAAAATGGGACGTATTATGTTATTGGTCCGTCCGTCCATCCATCCATCTGTCCGTTCTCATTTTTAATTTCCAGATGATAACTTTAGTAAATCTGAACTGAATGGACTGAAATTTGCTATATGAGTTTACTGGCACAAAATACAGGTCAAGTTCAAATTTGGGTTCTGCGCGCTAAAGTTAGGGCCCTTTTTGTTGGAATTTGCACCTAATTTTCGTTTCCGAATGATAACCTTAATAAGTCTGAACTGCATGGAATGACATTTGGTATGTGAGTTTACTAGCCCAAAATACAGGTCGAGTTCAAATTTGGATGACCGCCCATCAATTTTCACTTGAGTTATGGCCCATTGTTGAAATGACCTTGGGCGTATTTTGCCACGCTCTAGCGATGCTCTTGTTTTGCAATGTCAAAAGTTCCCCATCATATCTTCAAAAAGTCTGCATTTTTGAACGGGTGGAATATGATCTCTATGTGTGTAGCCAGAGTAGAGATTCATGGCATGATCTACCTTTTCAGTATGAAGGGACCTCCCACTCAGCTTTACTAAATACTCGGTGATAGGAATCCTTCTGGAGTTAAATTATCAGGTGCCTTATGCTTGTATTTCCTGAACACATCTACATATGGAAAAAAAACCATTCCAATCTATACTTATATAACTGAATGGGAGAATCCATTAGTAAAGAAACGGTTGAAGTATACATTGAAAGGAGTATTTTTATAATACAAGTGCAAACAACATAGGATTCCTATTCCGTCATTTGGAGTTCAGATATAATTAAGTTCAACAGATAGATTTAGGTTGTTTCTTGAATTAATTATCTGAACATTCCCCAAGTAAACCAGTCATCAATGAGTATTTTGTAATTAACCCTTTCGATATTGAATGGATTCTCCCACCAAGTTATAAAAGTATACATTGGAAATTGGAATTGTCTATTATTCAGTTGGAGGGATGTCCAGGTAATAAAAGCAGACTACAGACAAAATTATAAAACTGAGTGTAGAAGGATTCCTATTCACTGGTGGGAACTGTTCAAACAATAAGTTCAACTTATTAACTGAGCATTTCCTGAGGGAACTACAGTAATGCCCTAAATAGAATTATGGGTAATTTTTCAGGATTTAGTCGAAAATATGGCTTGTTGCCATTCATCATAAAGCTCTCAGTGAGAGCTTTCCGATGAATGACAACAAGCCATATTTCCGACTAAATCCTGAAAAATTACCCATAATTCTGCTGTGGTTAAGGAGTCGATTATTTAGGGCATTACTATACTCATCAATGAGTATTGAGTATAGAAATGGTTTAAGGGCTACGGTGTTTGGAGACTTCATTAACCATAGAGTGGGAAATATTGTCATTTACAGTAATATGCCATTAACCCTTTGGTGGAAATACATTTATGTTGTTTACAGTAGTTTTTGGGTATTATTATTTTTTATTATATCTCCTAAAAGGAAACTTTTCATTGATATGATATATATAATGTGGATGAATATTATTTTAATTATTTACATTGATTCATGACTTTAATAATGTTGTTTATATGATTTATTTGTTATTTAGGTGATTGTTAAAATATTACTGTTGATTTGAAAAAATATATTTACCTATGGATATGACATCATAGATGGCGTGTTAGCATGGTTAAACTTTGTTTTTATACGCCTGTTTAAAAAAAAAGAGGACATATTATGTTATTGGTCTGTCTATCGATCCGTTCGCTTTTGGGTTTTAGATAGTCTAAATTGAATGGAATGAAATTTGGTATGTGGATTCACTAGTGCAAAATACTGGTCAAGTTCAAATTCAGGTTCCGCCCACCAATTTTCACCAGAGTTATGGCACCTTTTTGTTGGAATTTGCAATGGCACCTTTTTGTTGGAATTTGCATTCAATTTTCGTTTCCTGATGATAACTTTAGTAAGTCTGAACTGAATGGAATTAAATTTGGTATATGAGTTTACTAGCCCAAAATACAGGTCAATTTCGAATTTGGGTTCCGCTCGCCAATTTTCACCTGATATTGGCATTTGTTGGCATTACTACAGGCATACATGTATTAAACATCCTACGAGCTTATTCCTATTCATAATAATGCTTCATTAAATTGTTTAAGTTTTCTAGCGTTAGACATTGGCTCATTTGGTCAGAGAAAACTCACAATCAGTGCTGAACAAATAATCAGATTATCAAAACAGATCAACATTGCTTGAAATAGTATTATAGACAGACATCCGTTTGGCTTAATGCCCCTAAATGTCCCCCGATATGTTTTTTGGACGACTATCGCAATCAGCTGTGTCTGTCCGATTCCTTGTCTGGATCATAACTTTTTAACAATATTAATCAGAATTCCGTGTGATTTGGTATATATTTGAGAACATGCAGGTTAAGTTCGAAGGTCACAGTCTGTTGATTTTTAAAAGAGTTATGTCCCTTTTTATGTTTACCCATACCATAGTATGGTAAACATAGTGTCGTTGCCCGGATTGACCACTCGTCGTTAGTCCGTCCGTCCGTCCGTCTGTCTGTCTGTCTGTCTGTCTGTCTGTCTGTCTGTCTGTAGACACTTTACGCATGGTGCGATAACTGAAATATTTTCTATCTGATCGGAACCAAATTTGGTATGTAAGTTTCTTGGCCCAAAATACAGATCGAGTTCGAATATGGATTTGATCGGAGTTTTATTTACGGAGTTATGGCCCTTTTTCGACTTATAATTCACGAATTCTATGATAACTAAAAAAAAATGATCTGATCAGAACCAAATTTGGTATGTCAGTTTCTCCACCTAACATACAGTTCGAGTTCGAATATGGGTTTGATCAGATTATTTTTAATGGAGTTATGGCCCTTTGACATAGAATTCATGCATGCTTCAATAAATCTACTAGTTTTCATCTGATAGGAACCATATTTGGTATGTGAGTTTGTCAACTCAAAATACAGATCGAGTTTGAATATGGGTCAGATCCTGTTTTTTATACCAGAGTTATGGCCCCGTTTTAACTTAGAATTAAACAGATTTGAGATTTGCTTACAACATATAACCAGAAGCAGCTTATAATTAACTGTGGTATCTGTGAGAAAGAGACTAGAGTTAAACTCTATTATTGATAATGAAATCTGATACTCACTGCTGCTAGCCATCTGTTTATTGCATTTCCATAGTGTGTGGACCCTGTTGGCTCAGGACTCCCAGGCAGCTCTTTGTCAGATTTAGCCTATCAATGCATTGTTCAAGTGACATACAGTTCCCTAATTTTATAAAGTTAAAATTGTTAACCCTAGTCATCAATTTTATGCTTTTGCATATTTTTCATGTAGTCATTCTCCTATTATATCCCATTCGATTGTACAGTATGGACTTTTGTAGTTAAAATGAACCCTTCTCAACATTCCTGATACTTAATAAAATTGAGATGTATGTAAATTTGGTATGCGAGTACATAATGCGATAACTCAAACATTTTCTATCCGATCGGAACCAAATTTTGTATATGGGTTTCTCAGCCCAAAATACATATCGAGTTTGAATTTGGATTTGATCCGAGATTTTGTTACAGAGTTATGGCCCTTTTTCCACTCTGAATTAACACATTCTGCCATAACTCAAACATTTTTTATCTGATTGGAACCAAATTTGGTATGTGAGTTTCACATCCCAAAATACTGAGTGAGTTCGAATATTGGTTTGATCCGATTTATTTTAAAGGAGTTATGACCCTTTTTCGAAAGATTTTTTTTTTTTATAACTTTTATAATAATAATAAAAAAAATGTCATTGACTCTTTCATTTGTTTTCATTTAGATATTGATGATTATGATACAAGTTGATAAAATGGTTCCCAATGTGTCCCTTTAATTTTTTAAAATGAGTAAAAACAATTTATTTTTAAGTTAAACAAATTTGAAAAACTAACATCATTATAACTCTGCCAATGGTACCCCGAATCACCACACCAAATTTGTTTAAATCGGTTCAAAATCATCGCCAAGGGATGGGTTAACATCTGCCGATCGTGATCGGCCTCTCGTTATGTTTACCCATACCATAGTATGGTAAACATAGTGTCGTTGCCCGGATTGACCACTCGCCGTTAGTCCGTCCGTCCGTCCGTCTGTCTGTCTGTCTGTCTGTAGACACTTTACGCATGGTGCGATAACTCGAACATTTTATATCTGATCGGAACCAAATTTTGTATATGAATTTGTCAGCACCAAATACAGATCGAGTTCGAATATGGGTTCGATCCGAGTTTTTTTCACGGAGTTATGGCCCTTTTTCGACTTAGAATTCATGCATGCTACCATAACTCAAAAAAAAATTATCTGATCAGAATCAAATTTGGTATGCAAGTTTCTCGGACCAAAATACAGATCGAGTTCGAATATGGGTTTGATCCGATATTTTTCAATGGAGTTATGGCCCTTTTTCGACTTAGAATTCATGCATGCTGCCATAACTCAAATTTTTTTTTATCTGATCGGAACCAAATTTGGTATGCGAGTTTCTCAACTCAAAATACAGATCGAGTTTGAATATGGGTTATATCCAACATTTTATACCAGAGTTATGGCCCTTTTTCAACTAAGAATTGAACAGATAACCATAGCAGTCTACAATTAATTACCAGTGGTATCAGTTTAGCTCTGAGAGCAGTAAATCTGTATTATGGGAATTAGAGTTATTTTTTACTCCCATGTTTATGATGACACACTCCTCACCTGTATAGTTTTTGGTATCGATCGGTTGATCGGTTTAGAAATTATTAACACTTTGCATCCGCACATAGGCATGAGCTATCCGATGCTGTAACCAAATTATTTTTTGTCCGATTGTTTTCATATTTGATATGTAGGTTTATAATGACACACCCCTCACCTGTATAGTTTTTGGTATCGATCGGTTGATCGGTTTAGAAAATAATTAACCCTGCACACAAATGCTATCTGATCCATCTAAGTCAAACTGTTTTCTTCTGATATGCCTCATATTTCTTACCAAGGTTTTTCTTAGCACGTTCTTTATCTGTATGGTTTTTGGTATCGTTTAATTAACCCTTTTCAAACTTATGTTTACTTAGAACTCAAAACATTTTTCATCTGATCTACACCAAATTTGGTACATGTGGTCCTCACCCCGAAATACAGATCAAGTTCAAATTTGGGTTTGATCCGATATATTTTAACAGAGTTATGGCCCTTTATAATTCAAGTAATTCACTACCTATTGTATATGCCCTGTGAGAATTTAAGACAAACAACTTTACACAGTAATCTGCTTTATTGGGATCAGAAAATGACACTGGATACTCTTTGCTAAACCACTGCTGCTCCCAGAGCTGTCAAATTTAAGTGATTGATGATACTTTACTCCAGTTTGTGTGCAATAGTAATTTAACCCAACCTGTTGAAACATGTTCATGGCATTAATACAAATAGTCCATTGTCCATGTGAAGGATTTTCTGGAGCATGGCTGTTTAGAGAATTGTTGTTTACAGAGACACTGTTGTCTTATCTTGAGAAAACAATTTATCCACACATTAGTTCCATCATATGATGTCATTGAAAATGATTAACACTCTCCACACATCATATGTTCATTCTCCTATTCTATGTCCAGGTTGATCGTGATCCACTTTTCACTTGCATGTATTTCAGGATTAAAATTAACCTATTCCATAGACACATCATATCTGATACGCAGATTTTAAATTATCTCTTTCGCCTTAGGCCAGGTTCACTAAGAATTTCTATTAATTATAAGCCACCAATTGAATATTCATCATTTGAGGATATATCTTATTTTGAAATTCCCTCTATTGCATTTGGGCTGCAGGATAATAATAATGGTTCTGGTATTCTTGAAGCTGACTTTTTGGTCAAATATTTTTCACCCAATCACTTTTATAATCTCATTCAGGTTGATTGTGATACATTCTTCATGTGTATAGATTTTGGTATTGATTGAATGGTTTTGAGAATATTAACCCAATATTTAATAATATTTCTGCTGTTACAGACATTGTATCTTTCCAATGATCAGCTTAGAATAAAATTAACCATAGGTACATGTATACTGTACGCGATCCAATGTTATGACTCTAATATTTTCAATTTGACCCTTCTCATATCTCTCCTTTAGTTATCTGATAATTCTGTATTAAAATATTTTATATCCAACCATTATCAATTATATTTAATATCAAGGTCTATACACCCCTCACTTATATAGATGTTCAGGTGTTTGTTGGTCTCTAATCTCAATCATCCCATAACTTTTACTATGCAGCTAACACAACAACATAATCTGTTATGACTCAGGTTCCATTGTAAGAATTAAATAAATAGAGTTATTATGATGTTAATATTGTAACAATTATATCTTTAACAGCTATGGTGCATCTGTCTGACTGTGTTTGGGTATAATTATCTTTATCAATCTATCACACATACATGTATCTCTGTTGGAGTGACCGAATAGGTTGAAATCGAATGTCATATCCATCTTCCTATTGTGTTTAAATGAGCAAGTTGCTCAATATGTCTGATTCCACTATGAAACTAATAAATAATAGTACGCTGTGAATTGTTGAAATTCTTGCACTCATAAAAAGATCGCTATCGCCAAGGTATGGGTTAAACATCTGCCGATCGTGATCGGCCTCTCGTTTAACTTTTGCTGTTTCTTTGTTGTCCGGATGATAACCCGAGCAATATTCACCAACATTTCTTATGTGGTTCACATTTGGAAAGACACAGGTCAAGTTTGATTTTGATCATGATCCGATGATATTTGACGGTCTTATGCCATTTTTCGACTTAGAAATCTTAATTTTTGGGTTGTCTGGGTGATAACTTGAACAATGTATAACAGAATTTCTTGATATTTGTTTGGTAAATGTTTTACAGATCAGAAAACACAGGTCAAGTTAAAATTTTGTCATGGTCCAATGATTTATTTGCAATTGTTCGACTTAGAAATCCTAATTTTTGTGTTGTTTAAATGATAACTTGAGCAATCTTCAAAAGAATCTGTTGATATTTATATCCCCATTTCCATTTGCGCAGATACCTCAACCACCGGTTGTCGAATCGCAATAACGTTTGATATGGAGTATTCTCTATAGGACATTTCATGGAATGTTCAATTGTTTTGTTCAGATTTTGTGTTCTAGAGTTATTCATCTTTCTTTATATGGAAATGTTGGTTTTTTGTCTGTCTGAGCAGATATCTCAGCCACAGATTGTCTAATCTCAATGAAATTTGGTATGGTGTTCACCACTATGAGGACATTCATTGGAGTGTTCTAACATTTTATTCGGAGTTTCCGTTCTAGAGTTATTCATCTTTGTTTATCTGGAAATGTTGGGTCCCCCCCCCCAATCCAAGCGGATATCTCGAAATAGGTTGTCAGATTTTTTAATGAAATTTGGTATATAATTGTGTACTATTTTCCCTGTTTGGTGAAGTTATTATAACAGTATTCAGTATTAAATAATATTGTATTAATAATCCATTTCTCGCATGCATTTCTTCGAGCAACTGTATTACAATCAGCTTCCACAACACATCGAACACATAGAATATCTATAATTTAATAGTTGGATTCTCAGGGATAGCAAATAATTGCACTCCTGGAATAATCTTAGGCATGCAAAACATTGCCCTCCTGTAAAATACCAGGTCTGACTCCCAGTTCATCTGTATTGCAGGATCTACATTGACTGTATAATTTTAATTCAGCAATAAGTTGATGTGTCATTCTCTATTTTGCAGTGTGTGGATATTTCGATGATGTTCGCGGAAGCTATTCGAAGGACTCATAATGGTGAATCTGTGTCCTATCTATTTAGTAATGTTCCTTTGTGATTCCGGAAATTTCTCTGTGACCCGTCCATGGGAGGACATACCTGGAGACTTGACATATCATGTGATGAGTGTAAATATGCCTTCGATCAAGAATAAAGATCAAAGAGTTCTCGAAATGTGGATATGAAGTCAGAGAAAAATGTTGCTCAATAAGTATAACTGCATGTTGTGTAACCTCAAGATGCATGACTTGAGTTATCAACGGGTAATCTGAATATAAAAACACAAAATGACTGGTGGTTTATCTCCGTATACACCATGTTTGTTTATGTTTATCATTATTATTATATTTTGTATTCATGAGCAGTGTTCAGACACCGTCCTGTTTTTCTGGTCTGTTGCGTTTTATCGTTCATACACATGCAATGTCTTGTAACATTAAAACCAACAACAGCTGTATGGAAATTCGATGGAAAAGAAAAGATATCCACAAATGCGTTTCCATGCGATATAAGGTATGCGTTAGCCTGCATTTAATTTGTGAAACTCTGATAACAAATTCTCTTTGTTTGATGGCAGATGAGTTATAGCAATCACTGATAACTGCAAGTCAACAAGAGCAGCTAATTCTGGAAAATCCAGTTTATATTGCATTAACTACCTCATTTTTAAATGACAGAATTGTTCTTTATAGGAAAAAATCACTTTTAATTCTGTCAATAAGATACAAATTATGATAAAACAAACCGATATTGTTCTTTATATAGAGGATGTGCAAAAATCACAGAACATACTGACCATGTGTTCCAGTCGCTCAATGCTGAATCATGACTAGAAGATGCCTACCTCCATAAATAAAATATGGCATTGTAAATGAAAGACGGATCCATTTCTTATTCCGAGTTTCTTTTGAACCATTATATCTCAAACAAATATTCATCTGTTTAATTCCACAAAATCTATTTGTTTGATTATAATAAGTTTGGCACGTGATTTGAAACCGCAAACAATTCGACAATTTCATTTCACTCAAAGTGGCCAAGCCACTGCTGTGTGAAGACTCACTAGACCAGCGATGGGCTGCAAACTTGTATCGCTGTGTTTACAGCGAATAAAAGTCTGATAAGCTAACCACTGGACCTCGGAGCTCCACATATACAATGTCTGTTATGTCAAACAAACTGCCTTTTCTATCGTAAAAAACACAATGAAATAAACAAATAACATCAGGTAGAATACTTAAATTGATTCCCTAAAATAATAGCATTACTGAACTTTTTATTTACGCCCGGCATCCATTTGAATCTGTGAGGTACTAAAGTAGCTTGGCTCATTTATATTATTTTAAGATAATAGATGTAAAAATATTAGTGTCCAATTGTACAGCGCATCTTTTCTCAAGCTAAGTCTTTTATATTTTAGATTTGTTTTTCTTATTCTGATCTTTAATACATGGATATTAAGATGATAGCTGTACAGTAATGCCCTAAATAATCGAGTCCTTAACCACAGCAGAAATATGGGTAATTTTTCAGGATTTAGTTGGAAATATGGCTTGTTGCCATTCATCGGAAAGCTCTCTAGTTTTTAGTTTCCCATTCATTGGAAAGCTCTCAGTGAGAGCTTTCCCATGAATGGCAACAAGCCATATTTCCGACTAAATCCTGAAAAATTACCCATAATTCTGCTGTGGTTAAGGAGTCAATTATTTAGGGCATTACTGTAAGTTGATGATATTAAGGTCATCTATTAAAGTCACACAAAGTTTTAGGATAATGTTTTTAAGGCCACACAAAGTTGATTATATGTTTCTCGGACACTTTTTTTTTTCAAAATGAGCCGGCAGGAAGGTTTTAATATTTGCTTTTTTTACCTAGCAAAATCACCCATCAGACTTGTTTTTTTTACCCACTTATTTCGACAAAATTTCCCACCAGACAGGATTTTATATGTTTACTTTCGAATTATCAAAGAACATGGTTGGGTGTGAAAATGGCTCTGAAGATGAAAATGAAGTGTTAATGCAATTTTAGTTTGAACAGTCTTACCAATAAGTTCAACTCCAAGTACACAGTTTAAACAAACCAAAAAGAAGACTGTAGTGTTATCAGAAATAATAAAGAGAAATACCAAAGATGAGTTGAAAAGTGTTCAGCTAAATTTTTAATTTGTATTTACAGTGGGTGATAAAAAACACCATGGGCCATATTTGTGAGGAGGCAGGTGTCTGAGAAACAGCATTAATGTTGTTTGGCCTATAATATAGCATTTCTCAAGGTGAAGAGAACCTCTAATAAATAAGAACGATTGGAACACATTGTTTAAATCAATACTTGTTTGGCTTACACAATGGTAATCAAAATGTTACAAATTAGTAAGGACCAGGCCTAAAAATATGGTGCCGGACATTTGTAGAATGAGGTCCCGAGAAGGAGAATTTAGTGATTCTACCCTGCACTGTGGGCTAGCATCACTAAATTCACCCTCTGGGGACCTCGTACTATTAGTCCTCATCTTCTCTGTTTTCAGATTAATAAGTTTTTTAGTTTCTTTAGACAGTTTCTTTTCTCTTTTATATGCCCGTTTAAAAAAAGCAGGATGTATTATGTTTATATTGGTATGTCCATTCATCTGTTTTCGCTTTTGGTTTCTGGATGATAACTTCAAATAGTCTCAACTGAATGGAATGAAATTTGTTATGTGGGTATACAAGCACAAATTACAAGATCGAATTTGGGTTCGGCCCGCCAATTTTCTCCAGAGCAATTGGCCCTATTTGTTGGAATTTGCAAATTTTCGTTTGAGGATGATACCTTTAGTACGTCTGAACTGATTGGCATGAAATTTGGTATGTGAGTTTACTAGCCCAAAATACAAGTCAAGTTAGAATTTGGGTTCCGCCCGTCAGTTTTCACCAGAGTTATGGCTCTTTGTTTGAATTACCATGGGTGTATTTTGCCACACCCTAGCGATGCTCTTGTTAGTTTAGTTTCTCTATATCCACAAATTGGCATTATCGAGCTGCCCATGGGTGCACATCAACATCTTCACATCTGGGAACTTAAATATGTGTCTATGTCTCCCATAGCAGATGAGGCCATGCAGAATGAGGCCCTCCGAGGATGAATTTGGTGACGCGAGTCCGCACTGACCAGCACAATATTTTCAGGACTGGTCTGCTTTAGACAAAATGAGTTCCTATTTTTAGGAGATATAAATTTAACTCTTTCATGACGGGAGCTGTGCTGGTGAAGCATTGAAGACCCTGTGCCAGTCAGCCAGTGCATTCTCTTATATATGCGAGTCTCCCATGGGGAGCCTCAAATATATAAGAGAATGCACTGACTTGCAATGTCAAGGCAAATATTGTTAGGCCAGTGCATTCACTTATATATGTGAGGTGACTCACATATTTAAGAGAATGCATTGGCACAGGGTTCTCACAAAATTTCAGGAAGCTCCACTACCTCCAAAAAGCAAGCTGCGAACAGTGTGGCTTTGAGATGATTTTGAGAATGAGTAGAAGCACTGCTCAGCTGATCAAATATGATTTTAGTTCTATATTTTTGCATGCAATAATGCTTCTTTCTTGCAGCTCTACTTACATGATTTTCATTAGTTATCAAGTGGTCTTCATTATCATCCCTGGCATTTTGTGAACTGCTAGTGTACAAACTGGATAATTTTCCATCCTTGGTGTTGCCTTATGCAACTATGTATCATATCTATTATTTTGTACCTAGGAAACTATATAAAACTTGTTAAGAAGAGACACGCTAAGATATTGTGAGAACATTTGGCAGTGATATATGTGACCCGCCATATCAAATCCAGTCGGAAGTCGGGATTTTTTTACCCTGTGCCAATGCATTCTCTTATATACGCGAGTCGACCATAGGTCGCCTCGCATATATAAGAGAATGCATTGGCCTAACAATTTTTTAGAATTTTAATAATTTTTTCTTGTATTCTTTAACAATTTTATAATTTCACCCATAAAGATCCCCAGACAAACATGAGCAGACAACACTCTTCTATGTGCTTCTATATATGTGTGGGGCTCCCTGCAGGGTAATGGGTGTTTTTTTTATTTTATGTCCTAAAAATTGTAAGGCCAAAAAAAAAAAGTGTTTTGGTTCTCGGGCAATTTTTTTTTCAAATCAATGAGGGAGGGAGGGTTTTATTTTTATTTTTTATTTTTTTCTGCGCATAGTAAGCATGGACAAAGATACCTTCCTCTGTCTAGTAATAACCAGAAAGGTAGAGGGAACTGTTATGCATATAAACTCATTTAGTCTTATATAAAAATGACATTGTACTACCAGTGTATGACTGGGATTACCTAACAATATATAATGCCCCTGACATTAACTACTGTTATTGTTGTCTAAAAACTGATAACTCCCCATTCTAATATGTGATCCTGAATTTAGTCCTGTGCCTTTCAATTGTATAAAGTTACAATTAGTGTAAGTTGTTCACAATGACTAATTGTAAGAAGAGCATGAGGATCAGCTAATCATTTTCTTAATTGTAGTCATCTACTTTATGTTGTAAGCCTGCAAGTCACTTTTTAACACATTACATGTTAGAGCTCAATGCACACTAATATTCAACACATATCTGCTATGGACATGTTGATTAACTCATTACCACTCAGAAGCGCCTTTTGACACCTTACGACATTTCATCAGAAGCACATTTTGTCACCTTACGTCATTTCCTCAGAAGCACCTTTTGTCACCTTACGTCGTTTCCTCAGAAGCACCTTTTGACACCTTTTTATTTAATAAAAGTAAAAAACCAAATTTTCGTGGCTTTCTCCATTAATCATCATGGTTGTTTTGATTTTACATGCAGTATGCGGTTGAAGTATATTCTATCCAATCAGAACATTATATTAGAATGACAGCGATCACAGAACTAAGGTAAAAACATGCTAAAGCCGACTAAAACTTCAAAATCTCTGAGGAAATGGGACGTAAATTACGTCGCCGTGGCAAGGTGCGCTGAGTTTTTAACATCACAACGTCAAAGTAACCTGGGGGTTGTAGTCAGCTGCGGTCAGAGTGGTAATGAGTTAAATCCCCAAAAAAAAAAAAAAAATTTCAAATTTTTTTTTCCGTAAGTTTTTTTGTCGTAACATCGGGCATTGCAATAAAAAGGCCTAATGCGGCCCTTTTTATTCAATGCGGCGGTGCCTGAGAACCAAAACCTTTTTTTTTTTTGGCCTAAGAAACATTTATTTAAAAAACATGATAAAAAATTGTTAGGCCAATGCATTCTCTTATATATGTGAGGCGACCTATGGTCGACTCGCATATATAAGAGAATGCATTGGCACAGGGTAAAAAAAATCCCGACTTCCGACTGGATTTGATATGGTGGGTCACATATGTGATTTTGGATAGAAAACTCTCATTTAAAGTATTAGACTATATGTGAGACTGGAGGTTTCTCACATGTTGTGGGGACAATAATACAAACATGTCCATGAGATCCAATCTTTAATTCATGTTAGATTGAGTGTCACATGTTGCACATACTCTCGGTTGATGGCAAAAACTATGAGTTGAATGATTGTTGTATGAGTTAAATTGTTACGTATTGACTGTGTTGAGTGTGACATGAAGACACGAGGGATGTAATTATATTGTTTTCTCAGATAAGTATATTGTATAAATTCCAAAATAAAATGCATTGAAAATTCAACTGTTTTATATTTCTTCATCATCATGGGCAACGAATGCAAAAGTAGCAATTAACTGTTAGGATACTTTTACCTGTTGTATTAGCTCAACTCAGTTGTTGCTATTACATGTAGCATGTCTTGATATACATGTAAACAAAAATACATTTCGATTAAAATTGCTATAGCAAATATCCTTTTGGGCATTTTATTATGTTTAACACTTTGTATCTCGACTTGTCAAAGTCAGGTTTGAGCTATTGCAATGGGTTTGCATCCATCATGTGCGATCCTTCAATAATTTCCTTTGGTACTCTACAGGCCACATCCCTCGTCTGATCTTCACCAAACTTCAAATGGATGTTTGTGGTGACCTCTTGATGGGAGTGATCTATTTTTTCCCCAAATTTGTTAAAAAGATGGCCACCAGCAGCCTTCTCTTTGCATGACAAAATTCTTTGGCACACCCAACAGACCACATCTGTGGGGGGGGGGGGGGGGGGTTGCACCGCTCCTGCTAAATCCGTCCGAAATTTCATAATAATCCAGTGCACATCGATAAATTCTAAGTTGCCCTCTCTGCAATGAATGTTATACACATTAACTTGACGGCACTTAAAATGGTAAGTGTTTTCTTTAAAAAAAATCCAAATTCTTTCAAAATCGATTTGTGATTTTTGAATATGACAGTCTGTGTTGAATTTGATTTGCAGCGTTCACGGAAGATTGAACAATCAGGAGATTATCACTTCGTTTTTGATATTTTACCATAACCATCGGCGATAAAGGTTTGTTTTTAGATCAGAAATGGGACATTCCAATGGGCAAACCTTAGTTTTCTGGTAATTTTGTTATCTCCCGGACACGAAAATGCAAACATATACACGAGAAATCTGAACAGGTCTACATGTGGCACATTCAAAGACACACACACGGTGGCTCCAGTGCGAAATTGTTATGGCTCCAGTTCGAAAACGGCAAAAATTATAAGCTCCAGTGCACACCCACGATAAATTAAATAATTTCAATATTGCACACTATTCCAGAATTTAGTAAATTAAAGTGTTGTAGCCGAGCATAATGACATGTTATCTGATATTTGTATCTTGGTAGAGAACAAATATAGATGTTACCATTGCAACATATATAGGGTGGCTAAGTGTCAAATAGTAACAGAATCATTCACTTTATGATGCAAACCTGACATTTGGCACGAATGGCCAGTGTACGTCAACTATGAAGACTTGATTTTTTCCCCCGACGATCCAATCACAATGGTCGACACATTCAAAATGGTTGCCACTTTTACGAAATGGCCACCGTGTTTAGCTTTTACTCAAACGTTATGACGAATGTGACTTCTATTCCTTATTTGAACATTTTAATATTTCACTCAAATAAAGGGTGTTGTATGGTGGCTGCAAGACTCTTTCCACGCACACACCACCTCGATCCATCATGCCCTTCGTCCAGAGGGATTCAAATAGGGAACCCATGCCAATTCTCGACCCTTTACCGATTTAGGTCAAACAAAGAGGGTTGCTATCAAGACACCCAACATATTCACCAAACACATCCTATTCAAAATGGCCACCGCCCGGAGGGCTCCAAATAGTGTCACATGTCATCCGAGGAGAGTCCTGTGTCATACAACAGGTGTCTCAACCCATAAACTGTCGTATAAATCCATCCAACGGCCAATCAGCGAATTGACGCGACGGAACAAATGCTCAGATAGAGAGATTCCATTTAAACAATTCAACTTTCATTCCCAACGATTTACAGAAAGGTCAATTTATTCAATTTGCTGCAGATAACCTGAACATCATTGAGGAGACTCTAGATGGAAAAGGAACCTTCCATGTTACACAAATGGCAGCTTTTCAGAGAGCCGTAGACAAACCGGATGACAGCACTGCTTCGTGCAAAATACAGAGGAGTGATAGAATACAACGGGATAAAGTTCTTAAATCTGTCCCACCAGCATTTAATAGTGTCGAGTCTGTAAATGTTTCAGGCCATGTTTCACCACAAGGGCTTGGCAGGATTGATGTTAAACCAAATGATGACATGCAATCAGAAAGCAAATACAAGGATTTAGTCTACTTAATATCACGGAATCATGGTGATCAACAGTATGCTTCTTCTTGGACAGGCTACAACCAGAAAATGTCCACTGTACAATCAGAGAAATCAGTTATCGGGTACTTACCAATCATACCTGCCCCAGCCAATGATATGGACACAATTCTTACCGTTCTTCTGCGATGCTGCCATATTTCTAAATATTTCTCACAACCAAATACTGTTATTACATTTGACCAGGCACTTTATTGCAAGGAAATTGTTTGGTTGTTGCCAGAAAAATTCTCAAATGTCGTTATCAGGATGGGAAGTTTTCATATAGCTTTAAATTTCCTTCGAGTAATTGGGCAACATTTTGCTTTTTCTGGCTTGACTGACATATGGATAGACTCTGGGATATATAGTGAATGTACATCTGACAAGATAATGAAGGGAAAGTTGTGGAAAAGATCTGTTCGTGCGCACAAGCTAATGTTCGAGGCGATGTACAGAATATTGTTCCAGGAATATCAGAGCTGGCTTCGAGAGCATGAGGATACAAGATGTGATGTCTTGGATTATGAGGGAAAGAAGTTATCTACATATTTTGAGGTAAGGAAAGACATGGACAGCTGTAGACAGGTATCGGAAACAGTGATGATGAAGATGGGGAAATTATCTAACAAGCTTGATTTATTCTGTGAATTAAATTCCGAGAACAGCACATTTCAATACTGGTTGCAGTTCATCAATTTTGTTCAAATTTTATTGTGCTTTATTCGAGCTGAGAGAGAAGGGCAATGGAATCTACATCTAGATATGTTTAGGAGAATGCTGCCACTGATGGCTGTATATGACCATGTGAACCACACAAGATGGGGAATTGTATATCTGCATGAGATGGAGAACCTGGATTCCAACTTTCCTACAGTTCATGCAGAATTTAAGAATGGTAACTTCGTCATAAAAGAAACAAGCGAGAGGTTTAACCATGTGTCGGTTGATATAGCCATAGAACACATTAATCGGAAATGCAAGACATCAGGCGGTTTAGTTGGTATAACTAGGAACAGGACTGCTTTGGACCGCTGGATGCTAACATGTGGTGAAAGGACCAAGAACGTTGACGATGGATGTTCCTTGATCGGAATGAAGACTGGTGCAACTATCAATATGTCAACAGATAGGTACTCTCCAAAGATCAAGAAAGATGAAGAAGATGTACAGAAGGTGAAATCAAAGGTAGAACAATTCAACCCATTTTCTCGAAGAGACAACAACCTTATGTGCATTTCAACTAACGATTTGGCTACCGAGGACATTAAATATGATTTGCTTTCTGTCGTTGAAACCGGGATGTCAATTAATGATATAGAAAAGAATTTTCCTGCATCAGTAATTAATGGTTTGCCAATTTACCATGCAGTTACAGGATGTGATACAACCAGTCAACTATATGGAAAAGGGAAGAAGTCTACTTGGAAGAAATACATGAAGACCCATTCCCTGTTTGTTACAACCTATTGACCTGTATGGTCAGTTTGATAAACTTCTGGCAGAAAAGTTTATCATGCAACTTTATTCTCTATCATTAAATGCATGTGGTGTGAATGAATTCAGGGCTGAAATGTTCCATCAACTAGCAGACTTATCAAAACTTCCACCAACTAAAGATTGTTTGCATCAATATCTATTCCGCAGTCAATACCAAACATTTGTGTGGTATGCAGCCCTCACGTCTGCTCCGAAGTTACCATCTCCTACCAGGATGAAGGAGGCATGACACCGAATCTTTGGTACTGCCGAGCCATTACCAAAAACATTTCAAGAAATCACAACATGTAAATGTTCAAGTTCCAGGTGTTCTTCGTCCAGATGTAGCTGTCGAAAATCCAACTTGAATTGTTCACTCGCCTGTAAATGTCAGCTGAATTGTTTAAACCCATACAATCTGGACAATATAGTGGACAATTGTGACAGTGACTCATCTTTGGGTGATACACATGATTGAACTGTTTAAAACAATGTGAGATTCTGGTATTCAAATTTTGAATCTCAAATTCAAACAATTTCGTATCAAATTTGCATATTTTAGTGAATAGTCACATTGTTTGAAGTGATGTTGTTATTCAATGAACCCACCACAATCTGATATAAATATCAGCAGACTTCCAGCGATGACCTATTATACATATTTTTACATTTTATCGGATTATACCAAAATATAGAAAATTTCGGGATTTTTATTTTTTTAGGGGGAGGGGTAGTATATTTCTAATAATGTTCAAACTATTGTATGTATGACATTATATTCTATCCTATTATGAAGGGAATAAATCAATAAATCAAGGCAAATTTTACGACCATAAACTCCATGTAAGGATTAAAAATTCTTGGGGAAAAAATAATTTTAAAATTGATAAAATATCAAAATTTCGGATTTGTTTTCCAAATAATTGAACTTTTTTAGTAAAAAAAAAATTCTACTAAATTATTAAATTATTTGGTTGCATTTTCAGGTAGAATATTCATAGTATTACACATGAAAACAATTTGGATGTTCTTAGTATTCAAAAATTTGGATAAATAACTTTTTATTAAAAATAGTGTTTTTTGGACGTAAAATCTACATATTTGACCAAAAAAAAGTCGCCGCACACCTTAAACTGTTGACTACCAGTATTGAATGGTCCACAGATACACTGCCTAATTGAAAAAAATGGTTTCAGTTATATACATTCCGATGTCGACGAAATTATTTTTGTTCTTGCCTGGCCTCTGTACTATATATATATATTGTATCTCACGTGACTTTGTTATTGAAATCAAGCTTTCCAATTGGTTGGCTACTCGACTCTATTAGTCGTAGTTGTATACTACGCCTTCAAGTCTCTCCCATCGTGCACTATGCATATGTAGTTTTGACTACTAAAAATAGTAACGAACACTACATCAAACTTTGTTCTGAAACTACTTGTTATTTCGCCGCTGATCCAAATTAAAGCTTCAGTAAGGCGAACATCAATTGTCTGAACTTAGTAAAAGTTGAAAATAGTAGTTTCCTACTGCTAAATCAAAATTACAAAGAATTAATTAAAAACAAACAAACAAACAAACCTGAACAAAGAGGATTTTTTTTTTACATATTATTTATTTTTTCTTTAAAACAAAATGGTGTTTGCCCACTGATTTGCCTTTAATTTCTGCATTTGTTCGATACAATATAATAATTAGAGCATGACTTGTCGTGAAATACGCCGATATAGTGCATAGTCCGGTTGTGTAGTTCACTCCGCTTCGCGCCGTGAACTACACAACCTCACTATGCACTATATCGGCGTATTTCACTCCAAGCCATGCTCTATTTATTAAATATATACCAGTGTAGTCTATATTGGTATTTTATTCATTTTCCCCAGGTGCCTGTGCGTTGAAGAACTCGTGACTATTGGGCACTTGCTTACGACTTACGCAGGCTTCATATATGACAACGTTTATTGCACAACACGAACATGAAATTTGACAAAACAAACATGAATATCATGTAATAATATCGACGAACCATGTTACATTTAATTTAGTTAAAGCTAAACATTGAGACAACGTGTGGTTTCTAGAACAACTAGCCAGCCATTATCACCCTGCATGTTATAAATAAGAGTAAGATGATTTGTCAATTTTTGGAAGAAAGTTTTGCATCTTATGCCGGTGAGAATAATTAGACAAATATATTTGCCCCAAATAATGACCACATGTGCAGGTTGATTTGTGTTGGTGCATGTATATGATTATTTTTAAACCAGAGAGCACACTAAACCGATTTCTTCCGTCATCAACACCCATTCCAGATCATATATGTCGTATAGTCTAAGCCAGTTGTCTCTGATGCGCTTATTCAGTCAAGAATATTAAAAACATGCCAACAAGTTTCGATTCCAATAATACTCTTCTCAATCTTAAAGATATCGAGCACAAAATCCAAGAAAATAGTAAACATGCAGGAATGTGACACCATACTATCTATAGTTTAAGGAATATAAATATTCAAAATAATTGATCAAGAAGTACATGCATGAATTGAAAACCACACAACAAATATTCACATTCTTATTTTACCATACCTGCATAGCTCATAATAATGAAAAATGTCCTGTGAGTAATGATAAAAAATGCCCTTCGTATAGACTGTATTAGAAGAACAAATTTTGTCAACTTTCATAATGTTCTCTGAGCTACATGTTTATCTCAGAGTTAGGAAACTGAAATTATGATGCATGCTATATATAGACTATAGTACTTTTGGGAAGGTTCACTTCAGTCTTTTCTTCAACACTATGATCTGAACAGTTGCAGTATTCATGGTTCCAGGTCAATTTTGTATAACAGAAACATTTTATGACCGAAAAGTGTCATCTGAATGACAAGATCTTATAAAGGCCCACTTAATTTTCGAGTCACCGATTATTTTTATAGTGCCTTGATATACGGGTTTAATAACAATATATGCCATAAAATATGATTAAAATACTATAATTCATCACCATTTGGAATGTCTGTCTCGTAAGGTGCCCATAGAGTAATAGAAAATAGCTGAATAATACAAAAATCCCCCCCCCCTTGGCTCCCAGAATGCAACAGAATTCAAACAAAAGATGTATTTTCAATGGAATGGGAATAACTCTATATCTAAATTTATAGTGTTATTCCCCTTGCATTGAAAATAATCAGTTTATTACATCGAATAAGTTGAAAATACAATGTTTTGGAGCTTACTATTTTAAATTGTATATAATATGGCATATATTTTACATAATGTGAATTGGGGGTTCGAAAATTAAGTGGGCCTTTAATTGATATGGAATTTTCTATCAATATAAATGTGCTTTCTGTGTTTTTGAAGGAAACACTAATTATCACACTAACTTTTCAACAACAAGATGGTTAGATCAATGCATGATTCTCTACTCTGGTAAACGCGAGCCATGGCATGATCTACACGATGGTATCAGTGTTTGGTATGATATAAATATAAAAGTCTATAGTGCACGTATGCGTTACATTATGGTTTTAAATATTTTTCAGTGAAACAAGGACAGTTATGACGCTGAATTATAATTTGTATTTTGTTGTTGTAAATTGGGGGTTAGAGCCATGAATACATCAGTAACCATGCACATGGAACACACCCCAGTATGTTGATTATTCAAAGTTTCTATATTCAATCCAAAATGAATTCACCCAAAAAAATGGGTGTCCATACATAGTGATTAACATCGATGTCCATCAATGACGAAGTGGCCTAGTGGGCCTGCATAGTCTGTTCATGATATCCGAGCTTTCGACTTCATGACCATCCGGTGAACTTGCTTCTTTGATATTGTCCCTTCTGCCACGCTATACGCTCCACCTGATGCCGATGAACTGGACGTCCCTGTCCCCCCGCCGACGTCCGCTTTGACGGCGGCAACACTTGGTAACCCTGCATACCGGATAGCCGTTTCTGATGGGGCTGGCAGGTCAGCATTATTCAACTGCAGATGTTTTGATTGCACTTTATCAGCAGCCATGGTGTTGTATATATTAGATGCAATAGCGGTTGTGTCGATTGCCCTACCGGAAGCTGTTATTTGGAGCTGGACCATATTATCAACTTGAGCCTGGTGAACTGCTAAGGACAATTCTTCTAGGGCGCCACCTATGACGACTTGAACAAGTGAGCTGGCGTTTTTGAGAGGTACATATTGCCCTCCGGTCGCATAAGCCAAACTATACATAAAATCTTTGTATGGCAATATGCTTGGTTCACAACCAACCATATACAAAGTGACTCCTTTGTTTGCAAGCTGAGTGGGTCCAAATTGCAAGGACATGGTCTGTCATTCCCGAGTCCATGGGGAGGGGCATCAGCAATGAATACACACACCTTCGTTGCGTGGCTACGCCAAGTTAAATCACGAACATCTCTCAGTGCGTCTGCAACAGCCTCTGGTATATCACCCCCACCAGCCGCGGATGAAGCATCTAGCCAGGTTTCCATGTTACTGACGTACGACGTAAAGTCGTGCGTCCTAGTAACGAAAGTTGTATCTTGAGGAGGGTGGTCCCTGTACTCTACTAAAGCGAACCGGACGTCCGAAACACCAGCATTTCCAATTCCTCTGGCAATGGTTCTTATGCCGGCTTTTGCCGACTCAATATAACCGTCCATACTTGACGTACAGTCCATTCCAAATGCAAGATCCAGCGTAATCGAACTGTTCGCAGGCATCGTCAAGAAAATGCGAAATAGAAATCACAACAGAAAAATAACGTTGCAGAACACCTCCAAGCTAACTACCCTAATACCACTGAGCGAATGAGATTCTAATTTTTAAATGAAACTGAAACAATCGTCTTTGTGCGTATACCTGGAAAAACCATGCCAAAATTGAGGTCTCTGCATCGACCTTCTAAAAATAGATTGGGTTTTCCCCAAGTTATCGCTATTGTTGGACATTTTATCAAACAGATAGATTATGCGTTGTGTTTCCAAGAATATTGTATGTACTTTAATCTCAATTTATATGTATGTACATTTACTCGGGAATGCGATGTGGTGTGGGGACAGTTCCTTTTATGGGAACAGCGGGGAACGTGCACATATACATATAGACATGCATCTTTTTCGGAAAATATATGTGGCGCGATCATGCGCGATTCGAACACATACCCCGCATGAAATTGGAAAAAATATGTTTTACTTCAAATAGGGGGGGGGGGGGTGGGTACCCAAAAGCCGGAATTTTTTTTTCTCAGCCTACTGTCATGTCACTTTTTCCGACCCCCCCCCCCCCATGAGTGACGTGCATTAATCTTAATACATGACTGTTTTGTTACCTCACTATTGGATCGAGAGTTATTAATAATGAAAATAAGAACAAATTCAATCTATTTTTATCATGAATATATAGGTCCTACTTGTTGATTATAGTTGTTTTACATACTTTTATTTTATATCGCATGAACCAACTTCGAAGGCCTCATGTCCCTTTAATTGTATGCTATCCCTTCTGAATAAATAGTGGTACCAACCCCCTTTTTACCTCCAAATCTGTAGTCTCACAGCATTTAAGTTTGATGGTCAGTATTACAGTTACCCTATTTTAAATGGGTTTTTTAGACAGTAATGGTCCGGTGGTTAAGCCCCGGTTCCATATTCCCGAGTTAGTATATTCGGCACCAATTCGGAACCAGACCAAATCGGCAGCATTCGAGAGAATTCTGGACGAGTTTTATTCCAAAAGCCGCCGAACTGATGACAAAATTTAATCGTCCCGAACATTGCCGAGTATTCCAGAATGCTTCCGAATTTCTTCCCGCATGATAAAGAATTAACCCGAACTCATACCGAAATTTCGTGCGCGTGGCTGCCGAATTGCCCAGATTACTACCGACTTACACCGAGTTGTTGCCGAATACACCGAATCAATGCCGAACTGGTACCGATTTGATGCCGAATAAATACCGAATTGGCATTCAATTGCTGCCGAACGTCCCGAATCGATGCCGAATTTTGTAGATACACCGGATCTCAGTATAAAATCAGCCACACATGGCGAATTCGGGAATAACTTACCGAATACTGCCGACTACTCCAGAATATCCACCCGAATATTGCCGAATACTGCCGACTACTCCCGAATAGGTGCCGAATTGCTCCCGATGATTGACCAATTGGGAGCGATTCGGCTTGGTTCCCGATAGTTTTGAACATTTCAAAACTGTCGGGAGCGAGTCCAGAATCGTCCCGAATCGACCCCGACAGCACCGATATCCCCGATGATGTTCTGGGGTAAAAATTCACTGTCCCGACTCGTCCCGAACTTACTCCACGATTTTTGCAAAATGATGATTCGGGAGTCATTCGGGAACATTCGGGGTGGAAAATCCGGGATATGGAACCGGGGCTTAAATTAAGGCAATCGTCATGTTGCTTAGGACGGTCATTGGATTGTTATGCACACCAATTGATTGGTTTGGGACACCCACGGGATGGTTTGTGGTGATATATGGCAATCGTTGGATGGTTTGGATTACTCATATGGGCGGGTTTGGACACAATTTGGATGGTTTGTGTCACTAGTTGGTTTGATTGGGATACACTATAATATTGGGTAGTTCGGGACACTGGTCGGCCGATTTGTGACGTCCGTTCTATGGACTGAGTTGGTTTGGTATAGTGTATTAATTAAGATGGTGGTTTGAGACACCCGTCGTGTGGATTTAAGCTACTTGGATTGTTTGGGACACTCGTTACGTGGTTTTGGACACTCATTGGAAATATTTGGATACAGGTTTGGTTGCTTTTGACACTCATCTAGGATGTCATATTGGACTATTGGCTATAAATTATATTTGATATGAGAAGATTTAGTTACAATTTAAATCAATTAAAATATATCATTTTTTTATTTTCGTTCGCCATTTTTTTCGACGCCATTTTGGGACACCGAAGTGACAAATTCCGGTGTATAGCTCACTCTTATCGGATTAGGACTCGACATCATTTACGATGATGCAACTGGCCATCTACGCTAATAGTTTTGGTGCGTCTGAATGGAAACAATTTGGTGAACTTTAGCGAAAATTGCCCAATTTTACTACTCATGGTCTCCAATTTGTCCCTATTTTGGATATTGATGGCCTCGTTTCTGCTAAAATGGGCACTTGTGGTTCATATCTGTCATCTAATTAGTATTCAGTACACTGGTGTGTTCGACTCCCTTCTTTGCATTAAAATAATAATTGATATTTCCTCGAAATTGTTTTTTAAATCTATTTTAATTTGAGGGACACTGAAGGTCAAAATTCTGGCGATATGGCTCATAATTATCAGATATCGATTTAGCATGGTATATTATTTTTCTTAAAAATGGAAACTATCATTTAAAATGTAGCGAAAATTGCCCAATTTGAGGCTGATGACATGGTATATCTAAGGATTAAAACTGCCAATTTCCATGCTAACCAGTTATCAACCAGTCCTCTTAGACATGAGTATACCCTGTTTATATTACAGGCAACGCCAACGGTGATATATATGTATATCCCAGCATATAGCATGCTTAAGAATAAGTAATAGCCCCCTATTTCTCGACCCATGATATATTATAATTTATAGAGTACCATAACCAAAACAATGTCACTCGAGTATTCGCAGTTTGACGGTGAACTAATTTAACTTTTACACAGAATATATTGATTCTTTATATATTAGGGTATGGTTATATAAGCAATTGTCGACTGTAATCGAAACTGTATTCATTTCTATATGTGTGTGGGTGGATACTTGTATATATGTGTACACATGTTCTACATTATGCATGTCACTATATGTTATATGTTATATATTATATATTTTCCTTGTATCATGTAAAATGGCTGGAAATAAATAAACAATCAATCAAGCCAGTTCCGGACACCATTTTGTCCGCCATTTTGGACTTTTTAATGACAACAAAAATAATATGTTTTGTTGCATGTTTCTGCCATCTTTTTAACATAAATTTGAATTTCATTGAAGTTTATTTTCCATAAGGAACAAACTATCTGACAATATATAAAGCCACACATGTAAATAGGACTTTTTTTCAAAGAGCTCTAGAAAATTTTCCCCAAAGCGGATTTTGAAAATGTTCCCCCGATTCTCCCCAATAAAATGAGACAACAAATTACGTATATTTTCCATTGTTTTATCGGTTATATGGGAACAGTGAAATGTCACGACTTACTGCAACATTGATTCTGACCAAGAACCATACAGAGCTTTCTACAACGAAATTCCGGTAAACTTATACCAGGTAAATTTGACAGCGTGTGAACATACGGGGTCCATAACATTTGATTGTTTCATAATTGTCTACACCATTTTTAATGAATTCTGCGGGTGATTTTTTTTTTTTTTTACCATTTGGTCTGTGACCAATGATGATAGTGGAGATATTAAGAAACATATATCATCTTTGCGTACGGCAGTGCAAATAGAATTATTTTTTTCGGGTTTTGGTTGGGTACTTTAATACCCCACCACCCATTCTTAACACAGGTCCCCAGAACCAAAATTTACCCGACCCCAATAACAGCTAATGCTATAAAATTAAGTATTATTGGGGTGGGGTCAATTTTGATTCTGGGGACCTGTGCTTCTTAAATGGAAACGCCACGAAATTTCGTTTCCTAACGACGTTTTTATGACCAGCGATAGCAGTATAACTATTGAGGGGAAAAAAATCAGCTTTGTATTCGACAGTATATATGTGCAAATAAATGTAAATTTTCGGGTTTTTGGGGGTACTTTCAAAAAGTCCCTTCTAAACTGAATACGCCGGGGGATTTTGTTTCATAAATTGTGTATTATTGATCAGTGATGACTAGAGCACTAATAATACAAAAATCAGCTCTGCACTCTAAAGTGCAAATAGAAGTCATTTTGGGGGTTTTGGTGGTACTTTCAAAAACCCTCTTCTGAAATGAAAACGCCAGGAAATTTCGTTTCAGAAATGTGTATTGCTGATCAGTGATTGCTGAAGCACTATTAATATATAAATCAGCTTCGTACTCAAAAGTTAAAATAGAAGTAATTTTTGGGGGTTTTTTGTGGGGTCTCTGGCCCCTAAACGTCAGGAATGCGGAACTTAATAAATCGGATTTCTTTGAACGTTCCTGGGGTGGAACAAATCTGGGGCATCAAACCTTTCGTACGCGATTGTACAAATAGAATCCAACAGGCTCTCGAATTAGTAGGGCTACTTTGAACCCGGGAACAATATGAGCAGGTCCAATTTCACGTGCGACCTTGTCCTTGACCTTGACCTTGACCTCGTTCATATACGCTCATATAGGCATGTTTCTGGACCGACCGAACTATAGTTTGTCCAGCGCAGTATATTCTGCCCAGACAAAGGCGATCACAAAGAAATCCCTTAATAGACCGGACGAAGTCGGGCACATCAGCTAGTATATGTTCTAATTATGTAAAAAAAAAAAAAGAAGATTTTTTCAGGTGGTTGATTGATGCTTTATTATGATAATTGTAAATGAATATTGAGAAATACAGAACAGGAAATCTTACACCATATATATAGAGGTTGAAATTGATTTCATTTTCCAAACAATAGTTATGGTTAACTTTGGAATTTGTTGTTTTAGACAGAACAGTTGCAAATATTTCTATATTTAGTCAAAAATTTCTTCGGAACAAATTTCTATCCGATCAGTTGGAAGTTTTCCAACCGTAGGGTGTCAGGTTTTACATTTCCAACTGTTTGGGGTAAGTTCCAACCCAATGGGTGCTAAGTGAATTTCGTGAACCTTGAATTTTGATCTGGTTTAAGAGGGTGCAGTTGGAAATTTCAATGTGGGCACCCCTCTAACGGATACCCGCTAGCCATCATAGTGTGAGGGTAAACAGGTGTTGCTATAGTAATATAGCATACATTGGTTATAAGGGGTAATAAGTTTTTCCTTCAAATTTATAGTTTGAAATTAAGACTTTTTTTTAAATTCACGAATAATGGAGAAACGCCTTCTTAAAGGTACGGTTGGCCTTGGCGGTGGGTATCCTGTGAAAATATATCCACCCGTCAAAAACCGCCACAAACAGAAAGAACATCAAAATGTAGATAGACTTTGTACGTATCCAAATAAGAAATATCGCATAAACAGTATGTTATGGTCATATGTTTGACCATTGTTATGTAAACAAAAGCATAAAAAGTTACTTTTCTGGTGTTTGTTTATATTATGATGGTAAGCATAAAGAGCGTTATTTGTTGTTGAATACCTGATATGGAACTAATAAAGAGCGTTTATGTCATTTGTGTGTGATTAGCCAGTAGCATTGTGCTGTCTTCTGTAACACAATCAGGCTCTTGCTTAGGTAAAATATAGTAGGTCTTTGTGATAACATGCTGTTTACGCGATGGTCATGGTATATATGAACGGAACTGTGTGCGTTTTAATGTTTTTCTGTTTACGGTGTTTGGAACAAATATGAATATTTTCGACAATTAAGGCCGCACGTGCCTTTAAGGGAGAAAAATTAATAATTCATAACACAATGTAGGCCTAATCACAAAATTCTTGGATACTACAATTTTGAACAGTTTAAACGGACATGGCTCATTCAAGCATCTAAATTTTGTCTACGTAATTTGGAAGGAGGAATAAGATAGGTTTACGAACACACGAAATATTAATATACCGCCTTCATATGCACTGAACAAATATTTGCCATCAATGCCATCAATGGTCACAGTCACTTTCCAGCTAATTTCAATTTGTTTTGCACAGACGTGAAACAAACGTTCTTCATTTCTACCATACAAGGAATAGACTAGACGGAACGCTCTTTTCTGTTCCATGCCGCGCAAATGTTTTTTGTTTGGGGACCATATATCGTTTTTCAAATTTGTATTTGTTATGACTTCAGCGCATCTTTCTGAGACATATACTGCTCGTAGAAAGGTAGTTCAGGTAATTATATCGATCTATTCGATACCTGGAAACAACCAAAAGCGAATATTGTTTAGGTGTATTTTGGATCGCAAAACGCCAAGTGGCTTTAATTAGCATTGTGTTAGCCTTGGTGTGGAAGTAATTTTGGCAATTTTTGGAGTTTTCTTGATCGGGGCCTATCCTGGTAATGTAAATCATACAGCGGCGTAGACACAGGGGTGGGGTGTTTAACCCCGCCATTCCAAACTTTGGTCAAAATGGTCAACAGTTGGAAGTTTCATGTCTCACATATTTGTTGGAAATTTTACACCACATATAGGTTGAATTTGTTATCATTATCTGATATTCCAAACAATATGTGTAGTTAAAGGGGTACTGTACACTAAATCCGGTCATTTATGGGACAATCTCCTTTTTTTACTCAACAGGATATATGCAACAAATGGATGAATTTGAGTCATGTATTAGTGCAAAATACACTCATGTGTTCTATATATGAACGATTCAAACAACATGGTAATTCTAATGAAAATGAATTTATGACTACAGCCATTTATTAAATTTCATTATAATTACCATGCTGTTTGCGTCGTTCATAGAGCACATGAGTGTATTTTGTACTAATCGGTTGTTCAAACTCATTCATTTGTTGGATATTTTTTGTTGAGTATAAAATGAGATTGTCCCATAAATGGCCGGATTGATTTACAGTACCCCTTTAACTAAAAGTATTGTTTGGAAAATCAAATAAAAAATGAGAACAAATTCAAACATCGATATCTGATCACTCTGAGCTCTGATGGGTGGGTTCCTCGACTCGAATCAAATATTTTTTACCCCGAATCCAAGGAAATAGTAATTTGCGAGCGTTAATTCTGATTATGCATCTTTAAGAGGGGAATTTGTTGTTTCAGACAGTAGTACAGTAGCAAATATTTTTATATTTAGTCAAAATGTTTGTTTGAAGCTTGAATTTTGAACTGGTTCAAGAGGGTGTAGTTGGAAATTTCAAGTACACCCCTTTAATGGAGACCCTCTTACCCTATCCCTGACAGTAAATGGTAATATAAAAAACAACACGAGTGACTGTAAACTCGATTGACGCTTTATTTAGGTCATGCTTGTATCCACTTCATTCGGACCCTATTATCACTGAATGCATGTTGATTACAGTCAGCATGGGAGCAGTGAACCAACCATGATTGCCAGATCCACTGAGTGTCCGTGCGTTTCCTCATTGGGCGGGTGATCACATGACGATCTTTCAGGTTTAAAACAAAGCGAATTCCATGTCATTTCAGTATTGACAGTTGCCGTCCAAGGGTCATCACGAGTTCTCGAGCAGGTTTCGCAATATTCAAGCTGGTAAGTTTCTTATTTCTCTTCCAATATCCACAATTGTGTGTATATTTGGTCGCAAGTCGGGGCTCGCATGACAATGACTTGATGAAATGGAGGCAACCCTGCATTGAATCCTGCTGCTTAAGGACTTTGCTAACCCAATTTCCCCCAAATTTGATGGAGTCAGAATAAAGGTTTATGTTCACTTTTATTAGTAATCGCAGTAACAAAACCCATGAATGCAACATTTTAAGAGTATAATTCATGGTGGAATATGTTAGAAATACTAAATGTGAAATTTTTAGAGGTTTTCAAAATCTATTTTTTCTAACCCAAAATCAATAAACACAAAGTCCATATCAAAGAAAGAAATATGGCAATGTGTACTGAACACTGTGAAGAATGATGGAACAATAAAATAATATTTATATTTATCAAGCATTCTTTGATAAAATTACTAAGAACCAATTGTTTACAAATATTTTGAGTAACATGCCTGACAAAGCTTGTAGTGAGGTGACAGTTAAGTGTTAATATCTGGACAGTGGTGTTTTGTGAATCTCTTGACAAAAGAACTGTGTAATCCCCAATCTAGGGGTACCCAACAGCCCAGAAACTAGGTCACCAATCAGCCTGAATCAGGATATGATATTCTCATGTCAGCACCTGCTGGTCATAATCCCAGCTGGCTTGAGTGAACATTAACTTGACCCATCAAATTCAGTTGCCAAATAGCTTTTCTGAGGAATGATATCTACCATTTGTATTTTGTAAACGACTGCTTCCAAGCCAAAAATCTTAATAAAACTTAAAAAGAAATGTGACTATCTTTATTTTTCATCATTCTTCAGTGTTCAGTAGACATACCCATATCTTTTTTTTAGATATGATCTTTGTGTTTGTTGAATTTGGGTTCGAAAAAATAGATTTTAAAAACTTCTATAAATTTCACATTTTGAATTTCTAACATAATCTACCATGAATTTTACTCTTAAAATGTTGCATCCATGGATTTGGTTACTGTGATTACTAATAAAAGTGAACATAAACCTTTATTTTGGACTCCCATCAAATTTGGGGGAAATTGGGTTAGCAAAGTCCTTAAGGGCTTTGTGGACCCAATTTTTCCTGAATTTTATAGAGTCAAAATAAAGGATTCTGTTCATGAATATTAGTAATCCCAGAAACCATGTCCATTGATGCAACATTTTAAGTGCATACTTCATGTTGGTTTATGTCAGAAATACAAAATCATGAAAATGTGAACTTTATTGAGATTTAAAAAAATAAAATTTACAGGCAATGGTCCAACAAAAACAAAGTCCATATGTAAGAATCAAATACGGGAATAAGATAAGATAAGTTTATTGACAATTACACCCACACGGGGCCGATGTCACAACATAAATCACAATAAATATATATGATACAATAAGTATTCACAATTGTAATCAGAATTAAAATGGAAAAAAATTCATGTTTGTTCTTGAAAATCTGGTGTTCAGTAATATGTACTGAACACTGTGTTTGTTCTTGAAAATCTGGTGTTCAGTAATATGTACTGAACACTGTGATAAATGATGTACTACAAAAACAATATTATATTTCTTGCGCGTTCTTTGAAAAAAATACTTTGAACCAGTTGTTGACAAAGGGTATCTACTTGCTTAAACATTGGCTGTGTGGATGCTAGAATGTATGGGTCAAGCAGTGGCCAGTGTAATGCTGTGAACTCTGTTGACAATAGAATGCTAAGCCCCAATCAAAACCCTGCCAAACCATCACACTATTTCTAGTAAGTAGGTCATCATCACTCACTCAACTTCCAAAATGAGTGATTATCCTGACACCAGCTAAAAGTTATTCACATCAGACTGGATATAAGCCATGGAAAGTTGACCCATAAACTGCTGGCTCTTATTCAACCATATTGTGAAGTTAGTATATCTTTTGTCAACAACTGTTTCAAAGTAATTTTTTCAAAGAATGCTCAAGAAATATAATATTGTTTTTGTAGTACATCATTCATCAGTGTTCAGTACATATTCCCGTATTTGATTCTTAGATATGGACTTTGTTATTCTTGGACCATTGCCTGTAAATTATATTTTTTTAAATCTCAATAAAGTTCACATTTTGTATTTCTAACATAATCCACCATGAAGTAAACTCTTAAAATGTTGCATCAATCGGCATGGTTTCTATGATTACTAATATATATGAACAGAATCCTTTATTTGGACTCTAATTTTTTTGGAAAAATTGGGTCCACAAAGCCCTTAAAGATACGGTTGGCCTTGGCGGTGGGTATCCTGTGAAAATATTTCCACCCGTCAAAAACCGCCACAAACAGAAAGAACATCAAAATGTAGACAGACTTTGTCCGTATACAAATAAGAAATATCGCATAAACTGTATGGTATTGACATGTTTTACCATTGTTATGTAAACAAAGGCATAAAAAGTTACTTTCCTGGTGTTTGTTTATATTATGATGGTAAACATAAAGAGCATTCTTTGTTGGTGAATTCCTTATATGGAATTCATAAAGAGCGTTTATGCCATTTATGTGTGATTAGCCAGTAGCATTCTGCTGTCTTCTGTAACACAATCATACTCTTGCTTAGGTAAAATATAGTAGGTCTTGATGATAACATGCTGTTTACGCGATGGTCATGGTATATATGAAAGAAACTGTATGCGTTTTAATGTTTTTCTGTTTACGGTGATTGGAACAAATATGAATATTTTCGACAACAAAGGCCGCACGTGCCTTTAAGAGGGAGGTCATGTGACCAATTTTGAATGCGGTTTTGCATGCAAATCTGCGGAGCAAAAGTCAGAGTTGCACATACTTCTGAGTGACTTGATCTTTGATGTGGTATTGAAAACAACAGGTATTTAACTGGCGGGTCCGCTTGGGACTTGTTCCATTATAATGTTGGTGTATTTATTTTTGAATTTTATATTGGTTTTCCAAATATAGGTCAATTGATGTAATTCCAGAAAAAAATTCTCAAAAATATATTTATTGCAAAATTTTATAATTTACCAAGCGGACCCGCCAGATAAATACTTGTTGTTTCCAATACCACATCAAGTCACACTCAGAAGTATGTGCAACTCTGTAACGTTTGCTCCGCAGATTTGCATGGAAATCCACATTCAAAATTGTTAACTTGACCTCCCCCTTAAGGACTTTGTTGAGGACTTTGCTAACCCATTTTCAACCCATATTTGATGGAGTCAAAAATAAAAGGATTATTTTCACTTTTATTAGTAATCAAGGCAACCAAACCCATTGGTGCAACATTACATGAGTATAATTCATGGTGGATTATGTTAGAAATACAAAATGTGAAATTTATAGAAGTTTTTAAAATCTATTTTTTTCGAACCCAAATTGAAAGAGCACAACATAATCCACCATGAATGGATTTGGTTGCTTTGATTACTAATAAAAGTGAACAAAATCCTTAATTTTGACTCCCATCAAATATGGGTTGAAATTGGGTTGGCAAAGTCCGTAAACTGGGGTTCTAGTCGGGGTCAAGTGAGGACCCCTGATCTTTAATTTTAAGAATGAAAGTATTCTAGTCATTAAAGTTGACTAGTTAACAAAACAATCTGTTAACTATGGTACATCTCAGAAGGTGCAAAATTTATTTAAAATGTTTTAAATCCAGTCGGAATGAGCATGCCACGTTTTTAAAAATGTCCGAAGGAAGTAAAGTAGCCGGTCCCAGGGTAAGTAAGTAATGGGCCGATATTTACTTTTACCAAATTATGTGTTCACAAAGGGCGCATATGTTCAAATTGGTTGAAATGTTCATTGTCAAACTACAAACACCTGTACTAAATTCCCTTTGAAATAATGGTCTGAATAGTGCATAAGATGGCATGCAGAATAAAAATCGGACCAAAATTGTCTATCTTCGTTACATGGTTACAAGTACGCAAACACAGTACGTTTCTAATCACATTTAGTAATCCAATGTACTAAATGTGATTAGAAACGTACTCGGTGTTTGGGTAATTCGATTCAAATTACGCAAATATATACCGATTACGTTTTAATCACAATTAGTCCATGCCCCTCCTACGGCACGGTCAGATATATTTGCCAATATACACCATAGGGCGTAATGATCTGAGAATGGCCTGGGGGAAATTCACTCCTGATATCAACTTTGCAAATGCCATCTCATGCAGTCTCATGAGGGTTAATTACAATACATGTGTGGTTCCATGAGGGTTAATTAATGTGGTCACATCCAGAGAGGGTTAGTTAAAAAATGGTCACATGAGGGTAAATTAAAATGGATACATGAAGGTTAAATAAAATAGCCCATGAGGGTTAATTAAAATATGGTCCAATGAGGGTTAACAAAAAAAAAATATGGTTCATGATGGTTAATTAAAATTGTACCTTGATTGTTAATTAAAATATGGTCCCATAACTGATCAGGGTTAATAAAAATATGGTCCCAGGAGGGTTAATAAAAATATGGGACCCATGGCGGTTAATCGAAATATGGCCCCATGAAAGTCAATTAGTAACATGAGTTAAAGGTACTCAACCCGATAAAACTCCTCTCAATTACTATTTCAATGGCTTCGGGGGTCAAAAATATTTGATTCGAGTCGAGGAAGTCACCCATCAAAGCTCAGATTTGTTAGATATCGATTTTAGAAATCTATTATTTTTCATTATCGGGAATACTATCTGGCCCAGAACTCAGTCAAAATTGCGTTAAAATTACCACTTGATTTTAGAGTTATTCATCCTTGTCTGTTTGAATAGATTTGGAGTACACATCCAGAGCAGATTACGGCAGTTATTAGTACTCATCTCGAGAACATAACAAATTTGAAAAATCAATATCTAATAACTCTGAGCTTTGTTTGATGGGTTCCTCGACTCGAATCAAATATTTTTTACCCCCAAAGCCAAAGAAATAGTAATATAGGACCCTCTGATCGGATTGTTGTTGTTGGAATCTGTTGAGATGGGGACCCTCTTTACGGGTTGAGTACCTTTACAGATAAAACATGATCCCATTATGAAGGTTTATAAAATTAGAATATGGTGTAAGCAGTGATTAAACTACGGTCCGATTTGGGGGGGGGGGGGGGGGGTAAATACAATAATCACCAGATGGTCAATTAAAATATGCCCCAATTAAAACACGGTCCCAGCAGGAAATAATTTTCTGAACATTTATTTCATAGCATTGATATGTGCCGCACACGGATATAAAAAAGGTGTTGAGAATAAAATCACATTGTATGTTAAACAACCATTGTGAACGGTTGGTTAGTGCTGGAACTTTTTTTAACATCTCTATTCATAGCTCGGATATATTCCGCATACAAAGACTGAAAACAAAAGCTTAGAGACAAAGACTAATGTTAACTAAACGTCAATATTTACAAACGGCACGAAGGAGCTAGTAACGTGGGAATTTCTTAATAATAGCCTTCCCTATTCATTATTATAACTAAATGAAAAGGTTCACTAAACTATGTTAAATAACATGTTAAACGCCGATATAAACAAACATATCGAAGGGTGCATGGGCAAATTAAATTTCTTATACCATCCCAAATTCCACATGCAATATAATATTAAGATAGCAATCCGGTTTATGTCACGTGAAAATAATAAATGAAAGTTGTTCAAATAACAATGCAATAAAGCAGGTTAAGGAACCGTGAACACACACCACGCTCAGTCCGCCAAGGGTTAACGCGCGCAAACGCGCGCAAATTCCCTTTCCAATTATTCGGCGCGCACTTTTTCGCATTCGGCTAACGGCCATGGTTCAACAAGAAAACTAAGATGCATGCATCAGGTCGGCCGTGAACTATCTACCATATAATTGTTGTAGCTATCGATTATACATTTTGGAACACCTGTCTGTATGTATGTGTTTATGCATGTGTGTATGTGTTATAGACTCAACACTGCTCGAATTTGGTATTTAACGTGTCAACTTGACCTCGCTCATAGGTATGTTTCTGGACCTTGACCGATCCGACTAAAAATTTGTGTAGGACTACTTCGATCCCGGGAGCAATATGGACGGGTCCAATTTCACGTGGGATCATGTTCTCGAACGTGCTGATCTAGGCATGTTTCTGGACCAATTGAACAATAGTTTGGCCAGACGCTGTATATACTGGGTACTGTCCAGATGGAGGCGATCACAAAACAAAATCCCTAACTAGCCCGAACGAAGTAGAGTACATCAGCTAGTTATATATATATTTTGGACATTTGTCTGTTTGTCTGTTAGCTATGGCCGGGAAAACTGCAGGACAGATTTGACGAAATTTGATACCTAGGGAAATTATTTCCAGGGAGTATTTTGGACGGGTCAAATCTTGATCCAGACCTGACTTTGACATTCAAAAAGATCAATTCAAGGTCAAATCTGGTAAAACGGAAGTATTTCAACGAAATTTGATACCTACTGTTACTTTTGTCCCAGGAGTGTTTCGGGTGGGTCAAATCATGACCCTGACCTGATCTTGACATTCAAAATTGTCAATTCAAGGTCAAATAGGGTAAAGCCGGGCGGATTTCGACGGGTACTTGTCGTGACTTTTGTCCGGGAAGTGTTTTGGACGGGTCAAATCGTGACCCCGACATGACCTTCACCTTTAAAATGGTCAATTCAATGTTCCCCTCTGCAATTCTCCGAATATCAGAGGGGAACATCCCGGACGAAGTCGGGTCCACCAGCTACTATTATATATTTCTAGATTTAGTTACAAACTAAATACCTGACAAATTTATCTGTATCAATATTACCATACGGGTCATTAAAATAGATACGACGGAACAAATTTTGAAGGGTGCATGTATCAGGTAAATTTTTATATTTCAAATGATGACAGGAATGCGGAAAGTTGAAGTACCTACGTAATACTGGCTATCCGCGTGAAGAGATATACATGTATATAAAAACCAAAATAGAAGATGACTGCTGACGACCATGTTTTCCAAAAAAAATCAAAGCATTCGATAGCTCCCATCTAGTTGTCAGCCCGAAGATCAATATGAAGTTTGGTGACTATCAGATGAGGGATATGTCTGTACAGTTGCTAAACAATTCAGTCATGCAAAAGAGGATCAAAGAGTAAGATACCAAATTGCTGCCTGTGGTAATGTTTTTTAACGAAATTCGGGAAAATTAGATTACTCTCACCCTGGTTATCCAGAAGATCATTGTGGAATCTGGTGACAATCGGACAAGGGGTGTCGTCTGTAGGATCAACCAAATTATTTAGCCATAAAAATAGTAAAATTGAAGATCACCGCTGGCAGTGATGTCTTCACAAGGACAGTTTGAGAACAAAATATGACTCGCATCTGGCGGTGACCCAAAATATCCAAATGAGAAAAAGTTCTCCAATAAAAGCTGGCTGCACGGTGCGCCAATTGATTCAAATTCGAAATTTAGCAGGGTGTACTGCTTGTGGCCATGTTTTCCACGAAAATTTGATAGACTGATGGACAAAACCACTGAATCCGTTGAATCAATATACTTGTATACATGGATTAATTTATATGCATTGTTATACACAGTACTCGGGGGGGGGGGGCGATTTTTTTTACGAGACATGAGGTGGGCGGGGGGGGGGGGCGGGTGGGTACCCGAGGCCGGAAACAGTTTTTGACCACCTTTTTTGCATTTTTTTTCATTGACATATTTTCAACTGTTTTAAACATATTTGTTTATATGTTGTGGCTTGTTGCAATATGAGAAGCACTAAAACATTCAATATTGTTATAATTACCCCCATAAGTTGATATAACATGGAAAAATAGTGAATATTGTGGGGGTGGGTCCCAAAATTTGCATTGATTTGTTTTGCGCGCAATTTTTTTTATTGTGTCTGTTTCAGCTTGCTTGGCAGTTTTTATATTGAAAATTGTCTAGTTCACGGTGTAGATCAATAAACAAATACTTCAGATAGCTCTACGGTAGGGTGAACTTAATGCAGTCTGACAATATCAGCTAACAACTCATGACAGAATATTACAATAATTCTTATACTTCATGACAGTCTCTTTACTCATACAGTTAGTTGATGCATGAGTGTAATGTATGAACTAAATATTTGTATCAGTGTTTGTATACTAAATTGATTTTTAAATATACTTTTGTCATATAATTATTTGAATTGTCAAATTATTTGTTTCAGTGTTGACAACCATCAATAAGTAAATAAGTAGACATGAAATAAAGTTTTAATAACATTTATTGAAAGAAACAAATATAACCTTCCTTGGATAGTCTTCTGAAAAGTATAAACATATTATTTAAATAGACACATTACAGTTTTGTTCACATTGTAATTATTATATCCCATAATTACCTGCATATACTAATATGTAAATAACACTTAAAATGTCTAATTCAGGCTAATTTGAAAATTATCAAAGAAAAATTAATTTGCTAAATTATTGTATATTTATAAGATGATGTGCATGCAAGGTGGTCTAATTTGAAGGCACGTACATAATGTGTGTGAATTTCTTATTGCACATGAACTCCATCCAGTACATGACCGAAGTTCAGCTCTGATTGTCCAAATGAATCTCAGTAATATACATCCGTGTATATGAATTTGGCACTAAATTGACCATCAACATTCAAACTCAAAAGGGTTAAGCATTATTTTAGGACCAACATAAAGTTTTGATGTTTTGGGGTGGGTGTCTAAAATTTTATGAAAAAAAAAATGCAAGAAAGGGTGGGTGTAAAAAAATGGAAATGTAAAAAAAAGACCCCCACGTCTCGCAACTTTTTTACGCCCCCCCCCCCTGCAGTACTGGTATATAAAGGTACTGAAAATAACTATATTACTAGTATACACAAAATAAACCATATATCATGGCTATGAGTTCTAATATCCGAACATGACAGCTGAGAACTTGGTGTGAATTAAAGAGTGGTGGTTTCTCAAGCATATCTAACCCACCACGTTAGAAACATGCCATTAAATGTGATAAGTATAATCTAGCATGAGGACAGAAGTGATCCATAAAACCCCCCTTAATTCAACCAGGTCCTCGCGCAATGTATGGTCGATCACATGATGATCTAGGGGGGGGGGGATTATAATTGTTGTATAAAAACAGCACTGCATGTAAATATAAAATAAAATAGTGCTACATCTTATTAGATTATTGCCATATATAATCAGTGATTATACAGACAGTCTGACAAAATAAAGTTTCAGTGACACTCTATCCGAAGAGGGGAATAATTTCATCTGTTCCAGTCAATGGAGCAATTATGAATTTGGAAAGGTGAAATTTCTAAGTAATACTAGATATCGACATGACGCGATAACATATAGCGTAAATGCAATATGGCCGCTGGCGACCATTTTTTCCTATGAAATTAAAAAAATATTTGATAGCACTCATCTGATAGATCAATAACAAGATAAATATGAAGTTTGGTGATGATCGGATGAGTGAAGTGGACTGTTGTCTGTGCTAAACGCTTTAGTGATGCTTAAAAAAGATTCTTACCTTAATATTTTTATGTTCACTTTATAAACTTCACTGAGTCATCTTTGTCATGTATTGAATTTGATATATTTTGTTAACGGTTTATAAATTATGTATGTCTCGTGTTCGTTATTATATTATATACACTTTATAGTGTGTTTTCAGAACGAAAAAAAAATGAATAAAAACAACTAATTTGTAAATTTAAAAACAATTCAAACGTTGTTGTATTCCATGTCCCAGCCCGGACATGTACACCAAATTTCAATAATATTCATTGAGAAACAACGGACCAAACGCTATATAACACCCGTATACATATTTTATTCCTAGCCGGACTCGGCCTCGGGTACATGTTATAGTAGGTACCGAATTGACACACGTAGACTGGGGCGAGTTGGCCCTGGGGCGATTAGGCCGATTAGGGCACCTTCTATAATTTACCGTATGTATCCGTTTACGCGTAGTTTACTTTAGAAAGTTCCGCAATTAATACCGTAAATAGAGCGACCATATTTGACAGAGAATGCCTCTGTTATTGATTATTAAGTTGCTATACATTAAAAACGACAAATTCACATGCTCGTTCAAGCGCAGTAGTCTATTTTCCCCATATTAAAGGACATCCACAAATACTAAATAACGCTAACCTACTGCCGAATGTTTTACACGACAACTGTTAACATATTTGGGCTGAATTCATCTGACGCGGTATTATTCCTCAAAATAAACAACAAAACCATCGTTACTTGGAAATGTTATTTGGGCTAACATTTACACAAATCCTCCACCTCTATCCCGACACACACGTCAGACGAGAAACACACATGAAGTAAACGGCCAAATTGGCAAAAATAATGCATGTCTATACGCTCGCCGAAATAACCGCAAAGCGATAGGTGAATATACATCGCGACAGAATCGCTGATGCTCTCTCGGAAATAGAAACGAATACGAAGTACGAAAATATCAAAGTACCTGTTTTAATCATTACGCCCATTGGCCCATAGCTCCGTTGACAAGTAAAAATTCCTTCACAGAAAACGTCCATGGAGGGTGTAATAATCGGGCGATAATCTCGTTAATGTGTAAACTAGCACCACAGATATCACAAGCTGGTATTCGTCGAAGGAAACTTGTTCGAGGTATTAATAGCATTTATTAAATTGCAGACATCATGTTGAGGGTGTGTGTCGCTTTAATCCTCATAATCACGACGGACGGGTCAATCACATATGAAGAAATAATTTCTGCAAAATGTAAACAATTGGAAGAAATCAAGAATCAACAGACTTCTGAAGATGTCTTTCTCATGGCGATATGCGACAAATTAGCAGGTAAGTTCAAACGAAGTTTCACAAACCACCCCAACGCCGCCTATTGGTTGAAAATTTACAACTCATGGCATTATCAGTCCAAACCAATTAATCGACAGCAGCAACATTTTCACACTAAATATACATTAATGCCCTAAATAATCGACTCCTTTAACCACAGCAGAATTATGGGTAACTTTTCAGGATTTAGTCGGAAATATGGCTTGTTGCCATTCATCGGAAAGCTCTCGATGAGAGCTTTCCGATGAATGGCAACAAGCCATAATCCGACTAAATCCTGAAAAGTTACCCATAATTCTGCTGTGGTTAAAGGAGTCGATTATTTAGGGCATTACTGTATATATATACTAGTTCGAATATAAAATAATCGGAACATATTAAACCTAAACTTTAAGTTCCAACTAATGTTGTGTCCGGAATCGGAATTTCAAACTAGCGTACATTTGTCATAAGTTATGGGATGAGACGTATATATATATTTGACACACATTGCACATAACTCTTGTGATCGTGGCATGAAGCTTGACTCCAGTTACGTTACATCAGTAGAGATCGTTATCCAACAATACAACAGCTGGGAACTTTTTTTATGTGACTGGGTAGTTTACAACATTGAAAAATCTGTGCAGGTAATATATTTCCCCTCTATTCAGGAACACAATGTTAACAAAACTATTGACCATTTTCCGTAGGAAATGTTCAGATAATCAGTTCAACAAACGAACAAGCCTTGAAATAGTGTGCCGGTCATTTGCAGAATGAGGTCCCCAGATGGTGAATTTAGTGATGCTACCCCTCATAGCGGGCTAGCATCACCAAATTCACCCTCTAGCTGGGAACCTCATTCTGCTTACACAGAAGAATGAGGTTCCCAGAGGGTGAATTTGGTGATGCTAGCCCGCTATGCGGGGTAGCATCACTAAATTCACCCTCTAGCTGGGAACCTCATTCTGCAAATGACAGACACTCTATTTCAAGGCTTGCAAACGACGATATTTGTTGAACTTATTATTTGAACATCTTCCCTCCAATGAATAGAAGTCACCCTGCACTTGTTTTTTTTTATATCGTCTTTGTTTTTGAACATTCATCCAGATGGACAACAATTTTGGGAACAAAAATCGGCCGAGGGGTTGCTGAAACCATGCAGATGGTCAATTGTTCATATTCCAAACATTAAACAGGATGTTTACTTACATAGTTAAGCCGCAAATTGTGTAATCAACACTGACGGCGATACGACATGCGAGACGTGTGTTGTCATTGCCAACGAAAGTCACCAGACTCGCGTGACCTACGCGTACACGGTTGAACCGTTCAGAAGTTTTTGTTGACTTCTGGCTTTACGAAACGTGTGGCGAAGAGGAATAATCCCAATATTTTGCCTGTCGAATAACCGATCAGCACTGCAGGCAGAAATGTGCCGGCCCACAATCACTTTAATTTGATTGAAGCAGTCTTCGTACTCTCATGTCGTGGTTGGAACAGAACGGAAATCATGTATCGTTATTCTAGTATCGGCTATAAATGATCAATATAACGGTAGAGTTCTCTCGCGTTCTCTATGCGACTATCTGTGCAAGTTTCATCAGGAGCTGGCTAATATCAATAACGTGTAGGCTTGGCGCCGTAAAATCACATGACTTGTCCCCATCAAGTGCATATCCACAGCAAACCATAGTAACACACATTTAACGTGTGGCTGAACCAAGCTATTATAAATATCTAGGTCCGTGTGCTCGGCACCGAAGATGAATATTGGACATCTCTATATATCTACACGAATGAAGGATGCATAACTAAATATCCCATAACAAAATCCTGCAATTCCATATCCTCTGGTGGGTCCTGGTTATTTTCCATTTCTACAGGCAAGGATTGGTTCAAACTTAAGTAGCACCCCCCCCCCCATTCGTGAATTTTCAAAAAAATCTCAATTTCAAAATAAAATTTGAAGGGGAAAAATCTTTATCCCTATAACCAATGTATACAATAGTGCTATACCACAGGTTCACCCTAACACGAGACTTGAACAAATTATGTAAAATGGTCAACGGAGAGCTTAAAGATACGGGCGTCGTTGGTGGGTATGCATGCTGTTAAAATATTCAGCTCCATCAAAAATCGCCATAAACAGAAAGAATAGTAAAATATAGACAGACTTTGTTCTTATATCATATCAATCATAAATATGGCATAAACAGCATTTTATTGTCAAATGTTTTTCCTTTGTTATGTAAACAAAAGCAAAAAAACGTTACAGAACATGGCTTTTGTTCAGATCCGGATATGGTTACTGTTTTCCTAATATGGAAATAATAAAGAGCGTTTATATCATATGTGTGTGATTAACCAATATAATTGCGCTATGTTATGTAAACAGAAGCAAAACTTGTTTAACACGAGAAGGTTCTTGTTTACGTACACCATCGTACGTCTTGACGACAATATACTATTTACGCGCTGATTATGTTTGGCATATGAACAAAACTACATATTTTTTAATATTCCTTCCGTTGATGGCGATTTGAACAAATATGAATATTTCTGCAACGAACGCAGCCAGTGCATTTAACGGGAACTATTAAAAAAAATCGAGACTTGAACGCAACTAACTGTAGGGTATGCCGGTGTGCTCAGTCTACTTTCATGACTGTCTGGGGGGGGGGGGGGGGAATCATTGCATATATTAATTTTATGGCAGCCATTTGCAGAACTATTTTTTGTATCGTGTGAAGGACATGAAATCTCAATGCTGATTCATCTTTTCAGACAATTGTGTGGCGATTTTACCTAAATAAATAGTTCTCCAAATTGCTGCCAAATAATCTAAAATATGCAATGCTTTGTTTTATTTTCAGTTATGCTTTCAGATGGTAGACTGATCGTATGCCCTAGTTGGGTTCATAGTCCAGATAATTCAGTGTTTTAATTTTAAAAATATATAATATTTTAAGCCCACTTTTATATAGCTGGAAAACATATTATGGTGTGGTGATAAACAGTTGCTCTTATAGTACTATAGCATACAACCAAACAATAAACAGGACAGACATGGACAAATTATCCCACCATTCGGATGGGGGACACCCCCTGTCAAACAGTCCCAACGGGACGTCGACTCTGGAATATGTCGCTCGCATATATCGTGCAATGACCCCCCACGGATTCCCATAAATTGCGGATCCATGTACTCATACACAGTAATTCTTAAGAAATGTTTCGATTATAAATTCGGCAATTCGGCCTGTTGAACTTATCTAAACATGTCCCGAGTGAAGAGGAATCATTCTGCACTTGTATTGGTCGTCTGCTTATATATTTTTTATTATTGCAGATATTAAAATTTAGACCATTCAGATGTATACTTAGAACTGATGGAAGAATCCATTTAATGAAGGGGTTAATTCAAAAATTACTTTGTACATGCAGAACAAAAGTATAACACGGCAAAAGATATGCTAGTACAAGAATGCTCTCAAGTGGACACTGTGCAGGAAATAGCAGATCAGAGACCATTCCTGGAAGAAAAATTATGTCCAAAACTAAATTGTAAGTTTCAATTATCATTCGTCTCATTCTCCTACTCTGAGTAATTTGCGTAATATTGTTTTTAATTTAAACTGCTTGGTGCAAAAATTGTTACGACTGATAAATCTGTTCTAAGGTGTAAGGCTCCTATTGGACCTTTTTATATTAACAGGAAGAGATGCACATAAGTATTATGCAGTTTACATTTATCGAAGACCAATGCACAACCATCTTGAGTTGAAATTTACATAACAAATTTTTGGACAAAATCCATTCAAGAACTCGTATTGAGTGCGTGCTAATATTCAGATCATGCCATGAATCTCTACTCTAACAAACGCCTGTATAGATAATATTCCACCAGTACAAAACCTTGAAACTTTTTTGAAGATTTGACCGGGAACCTTATACAGTTGAAATAACACGGGGAATATATTTCTTACTTAGTTATTATTGGTTCTTTAAATAATGTAGTTCACTGTAGGTGAAGGTCCCAACTCTAAATTGAACAATTTGAGTGAATTTGTGAGCGGTTTTGCATCGCGTCGCTTACAATTATGGAATATCGCCTGGGTAATTAATTCAATGTTTATTGCGCTATCGGCTCACAAGTCCGAAAAGCATGGAATTTCGAATTGGAACTTCGCCTGCACTGAACTACATTATCAAGGAACAGATAATAACTTGGAAATATATTCCCCGCGTTATGTTTTAGACTTTATAAGGTTCCGTGTCAAAAAGTTCCAAGGTTTTGTACTGGTGGAATATGGTCGGGCGTTAGCCATGCAGAGTAGAGATTCATGACATGATCTAGCTATTATTCAGACATGAATATCGGATAAACAACAACAAACAGCAACTTATAATAGATGGCAATAACTATTCAATAAACATTTGTATCTACTTCGAATTCGTCTTTGAGATGAAAATATATTGTATCTACTTCCGCGAAGTAGAAATTAGTTATTGCCTAATTTAGCCAATTAGACTGGTCCCATGATATTGAACCAGCAGTCAGATTCATTGTCTGTTGACCCCTTGTTTTGTTTTATGAAGATTGGAAGTTTATATGGTAGTTCCTTTCTGTGTCATTGTCAAAACTGATCAAACGTTTTCAATTGACACGCCTGGACTAATTTTAAACGCATCACCAAATCCTTTGGCACACCATACAGACCGCATCCCTAATCCGATCATCACCAAACGTTATATGGATCTTCGGGGTGACCTTTAGATGGGAGCCTCCTATTTTTGCTGAATTTGTTTTTAAAACATGGCCGTCATGCAGCAGCCATCTTGGATTTAAAATTTGAATCGGGTATACCCCACAGCCCTCATTATTGTAGAAATTGATATGAATATTTACAGGAATGTTTAGAATCGTTTATGTGAGCTATCAAATTTTGAAAATTTTTCAATGAAAAACATTTCCGTCGGCAACCATCTTGGATTTTAGTCTTTGCATGTCTAAATCCTTTGGCACCCTCTACTACCACATCCCTCATCCGATCACCACCAAACTTCATATGAATCTTCGGGGCTCTAAATGGTACTCTAAATGGTAGTTCATATTTTGACCGAAAATTCGTTGAAAAACCGCGGCCATCTCGGAAATTACTCTTTGTGTGACTAAATCCTTTGGCGCACCCAACAGACTACATCCCTCATCCGATCATCAAAAAACTTCATATGGATCTTCGGAGTGACCCCTAGTTTACTTTCTTCCATCATTCTATTCATTGCTCAGCAAAAAATGAATTACTTCCAAAGTTGCACTACAGTGTCATTGACACTTTAATTTTTTCAAAGTAAGGATTTGAACATAAAATCTAGAGCTATTAAAGGGGTACTGTACACATTTAAGGGACCCTTCTACTATTATGACAGTCATAAACTCATTTCATTATATAATTACCATGTTTGCATCATTCTTTGAGCACACAAGATTCATTTGTTGCATATAATCTGTTGAATATAAAAGATGTCCGGATTTAGTGAACAGTTCCCTTTTAAAGATTGCTCGGGCACTTGAACAGTATATGTATAGGCCTATCATTGGCCCAAACGGTGCAAAACTTCGGCGGCCCTCGAGATGGCATCCGTAATCCGACAAACAGAAAAATAGTTGCCAACTTGTACTGTATCTCCAATATGCAAAAATTGAGTTTGACTTGAGGCAAAATTCTCCTCTCCGGACCCTCTCCCTTTCGAGATATTCATCTGTCAATATACTGCTGGCTGTAACAATGACATAAGCCTCTTAAAAACAATTTCTGTTCACAGATGAGAAAGAAAGGCGCGAACTAGAGGAAGAAAGGCGCGAACTAGAGGAAGAAAGGCGCGAACTCGAGGAAAAAGAAAAGCGCGAACTCGAGGAGGAAGAAAAGCGCGAACTCGAGGAGGAAGAAAAGCGCGAACTCGAGGAGGAAGAAAAGCGCGAACTCGAGGAGAAAGAAAAGCGCGAACAAGATGAGCAACAAAGGCGTGGTCTAAATTTGCGCGACATGCAGCTTATAGAAGACGAGCTTGAAGCCCTGGAACGAACCTACGACCCCTCTGTGGATCCGAGTGACGTTAAATCCGATGACGATGGTTACAAGCGCGAACTCGAGGAGAAAGAAAAGCGCGAACTCGAGGAGAAAGAAAGGCGCGAACTCGAGGAGGAAGAAAGGCGCGAACTCGAGGAGGAAGAAAGGCGCGAACTCGAGGAGAAAGAAAAGCGCGAACAAGATGAGCAACAAAATCGTGGTCTAAATTTGCGCGACATGCAGCTTATAGAAGACGAGCTTGAAGCCCTGGAACGAACCTACGACCCCTCTGTGGATCCGAGTGACGTTAAATCCGATGACGATGGTTACAAGCGCGAACTCGAGGAGAAAGAAAAGCGCGAACTCGAGGAGAAAGAAAAGCGCGAACTCGAGGAGAAAGAAAAGCGCGAACTCGAGGAGAAAGAAAAGCGTGGACAAGATGAGCAACAAAAGCGTGGACAAGATGAGCAACAAAAGCGTGGTCTAAATTTGCGCGACATGCAGCTTCTAGAAGACGAGCTTGAAGCCCTGGAACGAACCTACGACCCCTCTGTGGATCAGAGTGACGGTAAATCCGATGACGATGGTTACAAGCGAGAACTGGAAAAAGAGCTCGACATCGAATGTGACAAGTGTTATGATAATCCGGACCTTCCGCAATGTGAATTCTGCTACTGAAGCAGCTTAGCACTTGCATCTGCGTTCATATTTCGCGATGAAACACAATTGGCATTAAAGTAAACGGCTGTCTGAGAATTGTCTTCTTCATTTGTTCATCATCTCTATAGTTCCATTATAGTTGAATTGGGGAAGGGGGCTTTTAAACGCCTCAAAAGAGTAAGCCCCCCCCCCATATATGGTAGAGTTTGAGATAGTCTCGGCCATTTTGAATGCATGATGCTCGAAACTACGCGATTCCCCACCGTGACAAAACGGCGATGCTCTTTATTGTAGAGCAAAGATATACAAGAAAACCATAGTCAGAAATGGTAACGCCCTCAAGATTATGTATTATATACCCATGATTGTAATTATAGAATCTTTTTCATTTCTGTTATTTGTAATTGGCATAGCTTATCACAAACCAAAAATCAACATTATTGACATAATGTGAACGCCAATAAACGAAATTGAAACTGCATCTTTTACCGGACTCGGCCTCGGGGTCGCACTACAACTTTTAATTTGACCCAATAATTAACATTCTATAAATAGAACCATCGGCGGCGCCCAGGCGAAACGAGAATTTGTACATTCGTATACACGCGGCACCCGTAATGACTTTCGACTATCTCGTGATGACATGAAACATGGCCATTAAACGGACATGGATCATTCGAGCTTCCAAATTTTGTCTACGTAATCTGAAATGAGGTATAATATATGTTGAAAAATATTTTTTTTTATATATATATACCGGCTTCATAGAACACAGCTATTTTCCAGCTCCGTTCAAGTGTTCGCAAAGTGAAATGAACGCTCTTTATTTTTAACATATCGGAATAGACTAACGCTGAACGTTCCAAAGTGTTAAAAGTTGTAATTTTATGACTTCAAGGAGTCTTTATGGGATAAGTATTTCTCGACCTATTTTGATAGCTGGAGAAATTCAAAAGAGAACATTTAAGTGTATTTTGGAGAGCAAACCACCAGGTAGCTTTAATATCCGGGACCATTATAGAACATTGCATATAGATCGAGATATGTGGTGTAAATTTTGAAACTTTGTTAGTAATAGTAACAAAGTGATCTTTGACCCAGCTGCATTCTATAGGACGTGCTAGTGGACCGGAATACCTATACCTCTAGCCAACTGTCGGGGTTTATAACTAAGTCGCATTGGTAGAAATTAAGTTGATGATATGCACTACTTTATATATAGGGCAGAGAATCTGGTTATTCGTAGAGAACCGAGCATGCGATAGCGAATCGGATCGCTCTGCAGAGAATCTTGAGTCGGAAAATAAAAAGTCTATTTCTGTATATTTCGGGATTAGTTTTTAACTTTTTTTTTGGACACTCATGGCCAGGGACTAATAGCGCTATGAAAACCCCGTTCTACTGTTTTTTTTTGGACAATTTGTGCTCAATAGAGAAACGTCCATAAAAAAAATACTCTCGAAACATCGCAGACAAAAATCACCAGGAGTACCCCCCCCCCCAGTGTTCTGTGGGGTGTGCATGTCGCCCAGTTGCCATGGTGACGTGAGTTGTGTATCATGGCTGACATCATCGGAATCGGGTCATCGTTGTCCTGGCGACCACATTTTAGACGGATACTTGAGCAACCATGGTTATAATATTCATGAATGTTTCATACAGATACTGACCTTTTCTCAAATAGATAATATCTCGAAAACGACAATTTTAACTTCAGAAAAATAACTGTACATTTTGCTAAAAGCGGCATTTTACTCCATAAGCATATCAATTCCAACCGGACTCCCAGCATCAAAGCATCATATCAATTCCAACAGGACTCCCAGCATCATAGTAGATTAGCAGCACCACTTAACCGGTGGTTGTTTTCACCATCGGTCAAGTGGTCCTATTGGTCTGCTAGGATGCTGGTGGGTCCTGCTGAATTTATATGATGCTGGCAGGGCAAACTAATAACTTGTACCGTTATTTTTCTAAAGTTGTCATTTTCATGGTGTTTGGCTAATCTGATTGAATAAAAGAACTAGTGGCTGTAAGAGACTTCCAAGAACCAAATTACTTAAAATATTTCAAAAATAGCTGCGCTGGTCCTCAAAAAATGTTTTAGATGCAAAAGTGGTCTTCCTCAACTCAATTAGAAAAACGCCACGAAAATGATAACTTTAGAACGCATAACGGTACTTATTCTTAAAAGCATGCGTTTGCCATGCCAGCATCATATCTATTTAGCAGGACGCCAACATCGTAGCAAATTAGCAGGACCACTTGACCAGGGGTGTTATTTACATTGACGCCATCAAATTATAATGCATACGGTGCACGTAATACACCCAAAAAAAAGATGAGTTAGAACCTATACGAATACATTAGTTTGGTGTGTATGCTGTAAAGAGTTATTCAAGATGGTGTCCAATATGGCAACCGGAGAGTATTTGTGCTATCGGGGTTGCATCTCGCTATCTCGATTTGTCTCCACTACATAGATGTGGACGCCGAACGGTTGTCCTCTCCGCATATTTCTGATCCATATGCCATCATTTTCCCCGATAGGTTGCCCAAATTGATGTAGCGCAATTCTTCATATATCGATAATATGACAAAAAACATTAGTCAAATTTTGATTGGAACCATTATTCAGTTGCTTCCTATAAGGAGATCCCAACGCAATTTTACATTTTCAGAGTTAGTTTAAAAGTGCATTGCTTACGCTGGAAGCATTCTAGTTTGGAGAATTTAAATGGAACTCGCCTATTTCGCGTAACATTTAATCTGGTCGAACCATTTCAACAGGAATAGATATACAGCAAATTGTACATCGAAATATCTCCGTGACCCCGCTGTATACCAAATGGTAATACAATAAGTATACAGTATAGTGTTTAACCCTTTCACGATTGGTGCTTCCTGCATTTTTTAACGAAAACCTTGTGTCTACGCATTCTCTTATAACTGCGAGTCGCCAATAGGGCACCTCGCATATATAAGAGAATGCATTGGCCTAACAATATTGACCTTGGCATTGTGAGCCAGTGCATTCTTATATATATGCGAGGCTTCTTATCGGATACTCGCATATGTAAGATAATGCACTAGTACTGGCACATGCATGTATTCAATGCTGCGACTGTGCAGCTCCCATCATGAAAGGGTTAAGGTGACCATCTTTTCACCATCGCATGACTCTACGTCCATCACAGCTGGAAAGACTTGGTGCCACCTTACTGCAATCGTTGTAAGTTACATTTTTTTTCTGAACGTTATTGGCACTGTTGAAATTGAAAGGGACATACGGCATTAGTCAGAAATATGCAACTGTTTTATGATCAGAAACAAATATTTCTAAGAACTAAATTATGAAGTTGAAGTTGAAACTTCATAAAAATCACGCAGAAACCTGAGAAATTATATTGTTGGCCAGTACACTCACTGGGTGAATAGTACTTGTTGATTCATTATACGAAGTTAGAGGTGCATATGCATATATTGGAATCGCATTGTCCGTACGTCCGTGCACTCAACTTTGTCCGAGCTTGTATTCCTTCATTTTTCAGTCATTTGATTAAAACTTGGCTCGGACATTAAAGGTACTCAATCCGTAAAGAGGGTCCCCATCTCAACAGATTCCAACAACAACAATCCGATCAGAGGGTCCTATATTACTATTTCTTTGGCTTTGGGGGTAAAAAATATTTGATTAGAGTCGAGGAACCCATCAAACAAAGCTCCAGAGTTATTAGATATTGGTTTTTGAAATTTGTTATGTTCTCGAGATGAGTACTAATAATTGCCGTCAATTTCGTATCCTGCTCGAGATTTTACACAAACTCTATTCAAACAGACAAGGATGGATAACTCTAAAATCAAGTGGTAAAAATTAAACCAATTTTGACTGAGATCTGGGCCAGAAAGTATTCCCGATAATGAAAAATAATAGGTTTCTAAAATCGATATCTAACAAATCTGAGCTTTGATGGGTGACTTCCTCTACTCGAATCAAATATTTTTGACCCCCCGAAGCCATTGAAATAGTAATTGAGAGGAGTTTTATCGGATTGAGTACCTTTAATTTAGTACTACGAGAACATGTTCACCTGCGATTATGAGGTCCGTCCGACTGTTTTATTGTAGTTATTCCTTTTTTTTTTTTCGATTTAAAATTTGTTTACAACCGTATTTTTTTTCCGAGCTTGTATTACTTACTTTGTGGTCAATGCTTTTGAATCTTTATCCAATTATTGACCATCATCGGAACCTGTGCACCTGCAACTACCCCGTCCGAAGTTGTTTTTCTCTTTTTTTACTATAGTTATTCCCCTTTTCGAATTAAAATCGTAATTGTGTCGCTTTGTGCAAGCGTGTATATTCGTCCCTTTATTTATTTCTACGAAGTTTGGCACAGGTATTTTGTGTATTTATCAACCTATTTTGTCCCTGCTACAATTTCTGTAGGTCATGTGCACTTGGGGGGGGGGGGGGGCTATCATTAGTCCCATTATCTTGTGCAACAAAAACAAAATAAATCCTTTCATTTGGTAAGTGATTTTCGGCGACACACTTATTTGAAGTTGTAGAGTTGTATATGGAAGATTTAGTTTTCGAAGAAATGGCTATCTACCAACGCTGAAACAAAGTACAAGTCGCCTGAGTTGAGTCTCTATCTGTATTTTGTTGTAAAAAGTTTTCAGATATCAAACAAATTAAGAGGTCGTTTGTTGACCTTATAATCTGAACATTTCTCTCCATAAATATAATTCGTTCTGCATATTGTTATCTGTGTTCTGCTGTTTTCCAGAACACCCCTTCAGATAAATAATAGTCTATTCCAATGTATAGTTTTATATTTACATACACATAATATCGCTTCCGATTTTCCCATAGCGTTACGGTAGACACGCCCCGCCCCTCCCCCGAGTCAATTTTTTCATAAACCTATGAACGTAATGTGACGTCACTTTCGATGTCGTTTATGAACACATTGATCCCGGAAATCACTGGGGATTGTCTGACACGAACGACTGCTTGACTATTCAGCACGTCCGGATTTGGCAAGCAATTTGTTTTGGTCTATAATCATTACAAGTTAAAGGAACGTGAGGCCTTAGTTGTCGAAAATATTCATATTTGTTCTAATCAACGTAAACAGAAAAAACATTAAAACGCATACAGTTTCGTTCATATATACCATGACCATCACGTAAACAGCATGTTATCATAAAGACCTACTACATTTTACCTACGCAATAGCCTGATTGTGTTACAGAAGACATCACAATGATACTGGCTAATCACACACAAATGGCATAAACGCTCTTTATTAGTTCCATATCAGGAATTCAAGAACAAAGAACGCTCTTTATGTTTACTATCATAATATAAACAAACACCAGAAAAGTTACTTTTTATGCCTTTGTTTACATAACAATGGTCAAACATTTGACAATAACATACTGTTTATGTGATATTTCTTATTTGTATACGGACAAAGTCTGTCTACATTTTGATGTTCTTTCTGTTTGTGGCGGTTTTTGACGGGTGGAAATATTTTCACAGGATACCCACCGCCAAGGCCAACCGTACCTTTAAACAAGACATTTCGTGATATGTGTATACGTTACTGTGACATTGCGTTTTTTCCGCCCTCCGTCAACGGATTCTCACAATGTTTTGATTTCTAAAAAGCGAGGATTCAAACTGTCCGAACTGAACTCCATGCGTTCATTTAAAGTTGAATAAGTAGTTGGAAAGACAGACAATCCTAGTTGATAATGAATTTAAGTATATAAATATGAATAATGAACGGCGGATTCAACGTGGTCATGGGTTTTGACCGATATAAAAATTCAGCAAGAGAGCGGAGAGTCTCACAAAATCAATTGTCCACGCCACCGTTGGCTGGTTAGCGGAAATGTGATGCGAAATAAATAAAAATAATAATACAAAAACGTACCACATTGTTTGAATTATCTTCTCTAAACATGAGTGAAATCACGTTAAAGGCCCACTTAATTTTCAAACCCCCTGATTACATTACCTACTATATATTTTGAGACTTCCGTATATATATGTCTTTTATAGACTCGAAAACGGCTCTACCGATTGAGCCCAAACTTCCTATCTGAGGGTAAAAAGCCAAGGGAAGTGTCATCGCACCGCTTCTGAGAACGTCCGAGCACTCCTTCACCATTCGTCCTGCAACCGTCGTTGGAATTGATGGGTTAAATGGTCTCTTTGATGTGTGTGACCTGATGCAGGAAGGACAACTCTAAATTCACACAACGTATTGAATACGTATTGAATACGTGGAATTTGTTATGTATGGTCAACTCGGGACGGGGAATATTTTTGTCGGGTTATTTTGTCGTGCCTGTACGGGGTTGCCTTGAAACAAAAAATTAATGGATCGACCAAAGCCATGGGACCAATCCCGCCAGTCACGGGCTAATCTGCTAGTATAAAATATATGCCATATTATATACCATTTTAAAGAGGAAGCTCCAAAACATTGTATTATCAACTTATCGGTGTAATAAACTGTGGACATGTTGTTTTTGTTGAGTTGCCAACACGTTTTGTCATCAAGCATGAAGTAAAAATATGTATTATTTTCAATGTAGGGGGAATAACTCTATATATTAAAGATAGAGTTCTTCCCCTTCCATTAAAAAAGTTTGAATTCTGTTGCATTCTGGGTGACAGAGGGGGGAAGTCTTCTAGTTATATGTGGGCATCTTCTGAGACACAGATGTTTCAAATAGTGGTGAATTATAGCATTTTAATCATATTTTATGGCATATATTGTTATTAAAACCGTATATCAAGTCACTATAAACAAAATAATTGGCGACTCGAAAATTAAGTGGGCATTTAAAGGAACCTCGATTATTTTCCGGTAAAATATAATCCATTTGAACCACATGCATGCATGGCTAATATGTTCCCAGAGTTTTGAGAATATATTTTATAAATTATTTGATTTGACGAATCGGCAGAAAATTAATGCAATATAATTGAATAATTGTGGAGTGGCGTGACTCCCTGGGATAATATGAGACCCCGGTTTCCACTTTTTCAGAAACATAAGTGTTTCATCCGTCTGTCCGTCTTACTAAAGATGCCCCATCGGATTTGACATATATAATAAAACTACCATGCGTTGGTACGTGTTCTGTATAGCAGAAAGTAATTAGATCGTGGATAAGAGCAGTGGATAATGACGAGCGATCTCATTTATGATTTTTTGTTCTAATTTTCGACGTAAAACACATGGATGCTTTTTGAATTTTCGCGATGCATGTGTCTCATACAAATAATGGCGATTGGAAGTATGTTCCTCTGCCTGGTAACCTGAAAATTACCATTGAAAAGTTTTACTAATTTGCTGTCAAATCGTACCGTAGATCTTTAAGTATATAAATAACTTCGTGTGTAGATAACGCATCTCAACAAACACTTAATTTCTGAAGAAGAAGCTAGTCCCTCACATTTTATGGTATTCGACACATGCGGAATTTAAGCAATCAAGCCACACTCCAATCTATATCTGTATTTCAAAGCAAATCTGAAGAAGTAATATATTGAAGATGCACCTATCATAATGGACTCATCAGCAATATCAATGCGAGCACTTTTACGCAACATTTGCTCCACACAGTGCAGTACCTGTGAGCTTGAAATTAGAACCAAAACCATCGCAAATAAATATCGGATCTAAACGGCAGCACCTCTAGTATCTGTCTAAATTAAAATGGCTAATATTAATAATGTGGGGCCCCCTTTCATTGATAACATGAATTCGCTTAACAACGAAAGAACAAGATGCACTGCAGTGCGATCTAATAAAACACGAGTCAGTGAGTTTAAACGGATTGAGAAGCAATTCCCGATCAACTACATTTGAAGATTTTGGGAGGGCGAGCATTCAGATAATAAAGAATTCCCTGAGTGTGGACCAAATTAGTAATATAAGTATTAACAACTGTAGTAGCAGTGCTTTGAAGTATGTTAATGATATTTATATGGTTCAACGTTGCCTTAAAAATTGCTCCGAAATCAGAAAACAAATCTTAGAATGATTGATCTAATGTACGTCATAACATTGCAAACCTCTAAAAAACTCATTTACAATATTGGTAATTTCTATTTCAATGAGTGAATAAAATTATGTATGGCAACATTGTCTTCTGAGTTTTGGCCAATCAAAGCAGTATGTGTAATTACACATGTGCAGATCAGTTTTATTGGGATGACTGAAAATCTTTGCAGCCCAGATGTTTGGACATTCATGGGGTGGTAGCCCTCTGTATACACAAATCTAATATCTACCATATGAACAAGAAGTGGGAGCAGTCGTTTGTACGATGCCAGAATATTGATCGCCTTATTCATATGACTGGCCACAGATAACCCAATAAAGAACGATAACTCACCCGCAAATTTTGACAACATCGGGAAATCTATGTCATTTAATCTTCACAAGTTTCTTTTTAATTTTGTGGGGGGCGTATTATTACATGTTAATCCACTGTTTCAAGAGTTATCCACCCAACGTTATTATCTGCCCTTATATTGAGATACCGGAGCTGATGACGAAATCTGTTTATAGTTTTTCCCACGTAATTAATTCAGTGTTTATTACGACATCGGCTAAAAAAAAAGTCAACAAAAATTACGAAATCTCGAGATGGGACCACCCCTACTGTGAAGTAGATCATTGAGGATAAAATATTAACAAAGAAAAATATGCTCTGCCTCGTTTGTTCAATGTTGTAAAGTTCCGCCAGAACGGTTCAGAAGACTAACAAATTCCCAGGTTTTGTACTGGTGGAATATGATCTATGCGGGCGTGGCCATGCATAGTATAGATAATCGTGCGTGATCTACCTAAAAGGATACTGAAACTGCACCTACTTTCGGGGAAAGACTTTGGAGAAAAAAAAATTATGGCATATTGCTCATATCAAAGACAAATTTACCTGGATATTAATCAACCAAAATATTCGTCGCATGGAGTAACCTATCCAACAACATATGGCATGTTGTGCATACAATGCATGTACACATATACACGGTCTCTATGATATATGTTCACATGCACACAGGCAAATTGGCCTATCAATAGGGAGCCTCACATATAAGATATAAGATAATACATTGGCCTAACAATATTTACCTTGACCTTGTAAGCCAGTACATTATCTTATATATGCGAGGCTCCATATGGGAGACTCGCATATATAAGAGAATGCACTGGCACAGGATCTTTAATGAAGCCATTTCGAGAATCTCGGGTTTAGCCCCCCCCCAAACCCTCTCTCTCTCGAGGATCTTTAGTGCTGCACCAGCATAGCTCACGTCGCGAAAGGTTTAAGTTCACACGCTGGCAAATTTGCAGGCAATTCGTGTTATATGCCCCACACATGGAAAGTGAGATCGATGTAAAGCTAGGTGAGGGGATGATACACCCGGCCCCATGCCAATACGTCCCTGCGTCGATGTAAAATCATTCGAAACACACAAATGTTCTGCTAATTTCCTTCGGAGATAAACCACAAAACGCACATTATACGCCATTCTTCTTCACGCAGATGGGAAACCGGACGATCATTTATCAAAAAGTATGAAAACTCTATAAAACATCTTACTAATATTATCAGATGAAATGGTTGATTGAGGTATAATCTACACCACATTTATACACCGAGAGCGAATAATCAAGCGACATGGCTGTCATTTACTGCACAAGTATTCATTATCATAACATATGTTACCAGGGATGAATTCAATAACATTCAGAGATGAACTTCTTTTATGATTTCAATTATATATCTTTTCTTCGTTTTGGGTTAATAGGTTTATATCTGCCTGGGGAAAATATATTGGAATTGTTGAGGTAGAAGGAGACAGGGTGGGTTAATTGCAATTTCGGTTGATTTGTGTTATATTTCTCTCAAAAGGAGCAGTTAGCAGGGTAATGGCGATTAACCCACAGCTCAATGTGATACTTTCACCACAAGAAAACTATATCTTATATCACGGTGTGGAATCACGTGAGTTGATGAGTATATATCATGCATTCAAAATGGCCGAGAATGTAATAAACTAGGATAGTGATATATAATACATAGTATTTGGGCAGCTACGAGCATATGTTATACTGTTTTTCAAACAAGCTGATACCTCATTTATTTCAAAATTCACAGTTGATTGCTCTAACGTTCTGACCAAAGTTGTCAGTCGAAGGATTCTCCTAGATATATGTACTGGTGTATTATACACGAACCTCAAACTGGAAACTTTGGTCAGAATGTTATAGTAAACTACTGAGCATTTCCGTACAAATAAGGTATCAACTTGTTTTAAATTAAATTAACACATGTTCGTAACAGTCAATATGCTATGTTTTGTGTCAGTTTTTCAAATATTATGTTTTTGTGCGTTTGTAAATTTTGAGTGCGTGGTATACTCACCAACATCGAAACCACGTGTAGATAGTGGCGGTCATGGATGCGGGGCATCGACGAGTATTTGACACTCATAGTTTGTTGAAAAGTTGGAAAACGTTTGGCAGAATTTTGATGCCATCTTATTTGAATGGTCAAAGACCACATACGGTAGTCTTCACCGGTCTAAACACGAAAATAGGATTTTTTTTACCCCAGATTTTGTCTAAATTTTTGGAGGAAAAAATTGCAACTTTTGGTGTCATCTCAGTTTGCATGGTCGGTGGCCATCATACAGTAGTTTTTACCCGGTGTAAATACACCCGACGGCGAAAGTATCGAATGTTAAGAATATGCGAATCAGTAATGAATGTGTCAAATATAGAATAAGTAGCCATTGTTACTTTAGTGAAAATACTATACGTGTATATCTTATTTATGCCAGATAACATATTCATACCAAAATACCATCACATATCAAGGAAATTAAAACGGCACTTGCTTCTGGTGAAATTTGCTACTTTTAATTGACTGCTATATATGGGTGAGCTTAGGAGGGACGTGGCTAGAGAGTTCTTATTTGGGGTGGCTAGTCGAATTCCAAGCTCTTGGAACTTTAATTAGTACCCCTACAATCGGTTAAATCTTGATATATATATATGGCACTTCAAGTTTTAAATTGTAAACAAATTTCAACCACACAATACAAACTGATTAACCCTTTCATGACTGGAGCTTTCTGAAATTTTGCGAAAACCCTGTGCCAATGCATTCTCTTATATATATATATATATATATATATATATATATATATATATATATATATATATATATATATATATATATATATATATATATATATATATACGAGTCGCCATTAGGGCACCTCGCATATATAAGAGAATGCATTGGCCTAACAATATTTACCTGACCTTGTACGCCAGTGCATTCTCTTATATATGCGAGACTCCCTACGGGAGACTCGCATATATAAGAAAATGAACTGGCACAGGATCTTCCATGATACACCAGCACAGCTCCCGCCATGGGAGGGTTAAGACATACTAGTCAGCACGAGCTTTTGTTACTAGAAAATATGTTTTTTTTTTACCAATTTCGACTGAAGATGTTACTATTTTTTAAGAACACCACACGGTTCAGCTGTGTATACTTTTGGTGATAAAAACATCTTTTAATACACTTTAAAGTCAATATGTGTAACACCAAATGTTTCTCTTGGTGAGTTATAATGCACAATTGTCTTAAAAACAAGCTTCTTAATTATGTTGTTGTTGTTATTAGAAGTGGTGCCGGGAAGAGATACGGCATCTTTAATAAAAAACGCTTAAAGGCCAATTTAATTTTCGAGTCACCAATTAGTTTTAGTGCCTTGATATACGGTTTTAACACAATATATGACTATAACATATGATTAAAATACTATAATTCATCACCATTTGGAACGTCTGTGTCCCAGAAGGTGCCCATAGAGTAATAGGAAATAGCTGAACTCATAGAAACATTTCCCCCGTTTCGCTCCCAGAATGCAATGGAATTCAAACTAATATATAGAGTTATTCCTCTTCCATTGGAAAAAAATAGACTTTGCAGTACAGTCCAGATGAAAAGAGAAAACAGAAAAGGCGTCGGTACTACAGCTAAACAACTTGTTCGCAGTTTATTACACCGGATAAGTTAACAATACAATGTTTTGCAGCTTCCTCTTTCAAATGGAATATACTATCTGGCATATATTTTAAATAATGTGATCTGCGGGTTCGAAGGTTAAGTGGGCCTTTAAGAAACCTTTGAAACTCAGCATGACAGAATGCAGAGTTATATGGCAAGTACAATATGTAGAGAATTATCTCCCTTCGACTAGGCATGCTGTCGGAACAGGGACTCATGAAGAGAGGCTATATTGCTTTATCTTTGATTTGTTTGAATGGAGATTTGGGAGACATTGACACGACTATGTAAGCAACAATATCAGAACTTAAAATAAACAAACATCTTATAGAACACGATCCAGAAGATACGAAATTTGAAACTAGATCAAGGGGAGGAAATGTTGCGATGTGCGCATATTCGCATGTTGAGATAAGTGTGTGCATACACTAATATATCAGACGGTGAGTGTTTGTGAGATTCAAAAAAACATATATATAATATACGGAGTTAGCCATTACGACCACTGCATATAAACTGAATATTACAAAGATTATAGTACCCAGATTTAGCTTGTTAAAGATGCCCTGTCCGATTTGATACTATAAAACCACAATATGTACATGTTCTATACCAGAACAGAATTAGAACGGACCCATGAACCCATGTATATGGAATTTTGATGGCCAGATATCGAATTTCAAAAATAGGAAGTTTAGTCATTTCCAATGAGCGTCCACACCCCTGGTCAAATGGTCCTGCTAATACGCCATGATAATGGTGGTCCTGCTGAATTGCTATGATGCGGGTAAGGCAAACTGATGCCTTACGAAAAAGTACCGTTATTTTGTTCTAAAGTTGTCATTTTCGTGGTCTTTGGCATATATCCGAGCGATTGAGAAAAAACAAAACAGTGTGTGTATGAAATATTCAAGAACATATATATAAAATACCTGAGCTGGCGTTGTCTAAAACGACATGAATAACCATCTTGACTATAGTCGATTTTCAACAAGTAATAAAACCAGTATTAAAAATATATCGCAATAAATATGTTTTTGAATGTTTGATACGCATAATGGCTTTTCCTGTATATGTTCCGATTTAAACATTTATAATTTAAAAAATATAACGGTACTCTTCGTTAACAGCATTAGTTTGCCCGATCAGCATCATGACAATTCAACAGGACCAAACCCGCATCATAGCACATTAGCAGGACCACTTGACCAGGGGTGTCCGTTCTTCCGTCGCCCAAAGCCGCGAATATGAACTTTTGTGATTGTTTTCGTCGTATCAATTGCGGGTGATTGAGTAGATTTTCACGATGCATGTGTGATGCTAATGTTGTTTTCATGTTGATTTCAAGTACTGTCCATTTTTCTTTTGCAGGTAAGCTGAATATTTGCCTAGGAATTCGAGTATTATATCTTTTAATGACTCGTATAGTCATTGTTTTGTTTTTGTTGTTCGTTTTTTGGGGGTATATGACAAGTGATTTTTTTCCGATATACATGTATCGATATATTTGAGCGTAGTGAGACTTGTGTGTCTATACCGGTAGTTCCTCGTGGTTTGGTGACTTGGCGCAGACCTAGTTCCGACTCATTATACACCGCATTGGTGGGGTTATTTTTATGTCATATATATGAACCTGCTGAATTAAACAAAGGGCCATAACTCAGGTGAAAATTGGCGGACAGAACCCAAATTCGAACTTAACCTGTATTTTGTGCTAGTGACGTCACGTACCAAATTTTATTCCATTCAGTTCAGACTTACTAAAGTTATCAGTGCAAATTCCAACAAAAAGGGCCGCAATTCTGGTGAAATTTGGCGGGCGGATCTTGCATTATATAACTTGACCTGTATGTTGTGCTAGTAAACACGCATATCAAATTTCATTCCATTCAGTTCAGACTTACTAAAGTTATCATCCTGAAACGAAAAAAACAAAGGGAACGGACCGGCGTATAAAAATCGACTCTGTATTAGCTCCTAGAATGAGAGTTTTTCTGTTGTTGACAAAGCATGTCCTGTCTGTGCCTAAATAAAACCTGTAAGTCTATTTTTAAAGATACGGGCGGCGTTGGCGGTGGGTATGCTGTTAAAATATTCACCTCCGTCAAAAACCGCCATAAACAGAAAAAATAGTAAAATATAGACAATCCTTGTTCTTATACCAATCATAAATATGGCATAAACAGTATGTTATTGTCAAATGTTTTCCCTTTGTTATGTAAACAAAAGCAACAACAACAAAAACGTTGGATATGGTAAACATAAAGAGCGTTATTTGTTACTGTTTTCCTGATGCGGAAATAATAAAGAGCGTTTATATCATTTGTGTGTGATTAACCAATAGAATTGCGCTGTAAACAGAAGCAAAACTTCTGTAACACGAGAAGGTTCTTGTTTACGTACACCATCGTACGTCTTGGCGACAATATACTATTTACGCGCTGATTATGTTTGGCATATGAACAAAACTATAGATATTTTAATATTCCTTCCGTTGATAGCGATTTGAACAAATATGAATATTTCTGCAAACTAACGCCGCCCGTGCCTTTAATATTCCTTCTGTTGGTGGCGATTTGAACAAATATGAATATTTCTGCAACGAACGCCGCTCGTGCCTTTAATGCACGGATTCTAAAACGTATGGAAACATGGAACCGCCACATACAAAATTAATTCCACGACTAGATCGGCGTGTATTATACCGACTGGATATACAAGTTGCTGCTTATTCACACCATATACAACGGAATAATAAAGAGCGTTCGACATTGTGTGTTCCTGATATGATAAAATTAAAGAGCGTTACCCCCTTCTGTTTGAAACATTGAAAGTATAACATATCAGAACTTAAAATAAACAAACATCTTATAGAACACGATCCAGAAGATACGAAGTTTGAAACTAGATCAAGGGGAGGAAATGTTGCGATATCAACCGGCATGGAAACATGGGCACCTGCGATTTTGAGTTCGGTCGGACTCATTTTGACGGAGTTATTGCCCTTTTTCGACATAGACTCGTACACCCTGGGACGCATCTTTTGTCCGAGCCTGTATTTCGTCATTTTCCAGTAAATATTTTTAAAACTTGGCACAGATGTCAACCAGCATGGGAACCTGCGATTTTAAGTTCAGTCGGAGTCATTTTGGCGGAGTTATTGTCATTTTTCGACATAGAAATCTTTTTTGTTTTTTTTTATTTTAGAGTTATTGACCCTTTCTCGAAACATTGAATATGTGCAACATATTTAGTGAATATGCACTTTGTATCATATTGGTGTAATCAATTCCTCCTACATGCAGTTTGTAGTATAGTGATCTTTAAACCTGCCACCCTCGTCGAGGGATATATCGGTCAGTGACCTTTTATTCGGTGATTAAAGTGAGCTATTTTCCTTTACATGAATTGTAAATAGCTCGTTAAAATATTCTGCATAATAAAGATGACACCAGTATCTTCAGATGACATTGCATTGACATTAAGCAGCCATCAACATAAGTGCGAACGCTCTTTAAACATTTCTATACGAAATGGACAGATACATAAAAGTGAAGAAGGAGCCGTATTTAGTGAGGGAAATGTTTAGATAATAAGTTCATCAAACGATTGTTTGTTGAACTTATTTTCTGAATATTTCATATGGGATAACTACTCACCAATGATGCATTTATTATTATAGAATGGATTATAGATGCACATATTTTTCAAAGCCCCAAAATAAAACTAGTAATTTGTCAGTTTTATATATGACATTCCTGCTAATATTTGATATACTAAAACACGGACGTTATATACCACGAAACGACTCGCGACCGTGGCAGAAATTAATCAGTAGTTTTAAAGGTACTCAATCCGATCAGACGGTCCCCATACCATCAATATACAACAACAACAACCACCTTTCACTATGATTTAAAATGTCCCAAAACTAGTTATTTTTATCAACATTTTGTTCAACAAAATATGGCCGTATTATCACTAAAGTATCACGAAATTTGACCGTATTACCACTTGATTTAGAGTTACCCATCTTCATCCGCAATTTTGTCCGAGAGTCTCCGTTTGACCACGTGTTTCTGTGCAACATATTATTACACATCTCGAGAAATAACAAACTTCAAAAATCGATATCTGATCACTCTGCATGAGCTTTGACGGGTAGGTTCCTCGTCTCGAATCAAATATTTTTTACCCCCGAAGCCAAAGAAATAGTAATTTAGGAGCATCAGATCGGATTGAGTACCTTTAACATTCTACACGAACGCTCTATATATTATCACCATATTAGGAAAATCAAAGAACGAACACTCTCGAAGCAATTTCATATAGAAGACCACGCAGTAATGCTATGACCACGAGCGTATGCCCTATTATATATAGTATATATAGAAAGGGTTATAATTAGCTGGTAGAACTGCCACTTTTGAAAGTCGATATCTGAACACCATTAAAACCTCTAACGCATTTGCTCATAACTTCGACTTCGACACATCGTCGTGCAAATATAGTAGTGTTATGTTATTTTTATCGGAAGGGGTATGCCTGCAAGAGATGTTCAACTTGCTTTTCTTAACTCTGAAAATGACGAACGGACTCGACGATCGCCTTGTAAATTGGTATATGCCATGTCAAAAAACCGCAATACAGCACATAAAAGGTCGCGTCCTTGCAATAAGACAACAGGTCAATTTTTCTAAATCTGGATATTTGAACTGCTCGCCCGAAGATAAAGAATCTCCGCATCTGAAGAAATCAAGACACACGGTATAATGCATCCCGTCCTAATGCAAATAATGATATGATAGCGTATTTCCTTTATTTGCCTCTTATCAATTGATCTATTGTAAAATATAGAAAAATAATCGCAGAATTATCTCACCTCAGGGTTTGGTTACATACGGGCATTTGAAGAAGCAACAGACGACACCAAGCATATTTTATGTGTTGTTGACACAGAAGAGCTCGATAAATTCAGAGTTGATCGCTTGTTTCTCGTAGCCTTCTTTGAACAACGTACTATATGCTATGTCTGTATTGGAAGTAATCATCTTGGCTTCAGCGACGTCTCTAGACTGCTCTAAACGAATTGTTATGATTGGGTTTAGTTGATACAATGTCTGCCATTGCTTCTTTTCACGTTCAACTGTTAAGGTTGTTAATATAATTGACACCAAAGTTGTCAAACTGGTCAGAGCCAATTTCTAATGTTCATAAAAATAAAAATATGAACATTATTTCCCGGCATTACATCAGTCCTAACTTACAAGCAATTTGAAACCACCTGATCATACAATGTTAAATTAAACACCGATAACTTCCAATCGTGGTAGGCGACGGGCAAAAATGACAAGAAGCCCGACTAATGTTGTGCTCCCTCTGTGTGGAACACACACCCCTATGTGGTTGTGATCGAATCAGCGGTGCATGCTGTTTATGCATGGTGACCAAATGAACTATGCACCTCACATTGTGAGCCACTTGGGGCTCATACACCGGGAATAAAGTCAATGTGGCGTCCGCCAATGGTACAACAAGGGAGTCAAAGACTATATTCCGCCTCGCATTATCATCCAACGTTGACACGGAATTATATAGTGTTACTCGATATTCAAAGGTGGGGCGTTGATCAGGTCGTTTTCCCCACAATAAACATATGTCTGGGTGTTGCCGAACGATGATGGAATGTTTACCTTCGTTCCTCGTGACAGTATGTCAACGAACAATCAAACGTAATGTTTTTATTCTTACATGTAAGTTGTCAAAACTTGTGCCCCGATCCATCTTGTAATATTATAATATTATATTACAATAAAATATGTTTAAAAAAAAAAAAATTCTTCCGTAAAATAAAATGATCTCGAAAAACTCTTTACAAAATCAGAAACAATCCAGCAAATAGAAACGAAACGAACAAGCCCGGATAATCGGTAAAGATCATATTCACGCGTCGCATTTGTCACCAACGTATAGCATAACTAGTCACATGTCCACTATTTAAAAAATATATAGTTGTTCTCAAATACTGTATACAAAGTCGTTAACTAATCCGCGCGCAATCGAACTGAACGCTGCCGAAAATTACCAAAGAAGATCTTTAGGGTACGTTCACACGCATGCAGGCAAATTTGCTTGACAATTTTACAAACAATGCACCGTAGCGGGTTGTATTGGGCTAAATATGAACCACAACAACAATGTAGCTCACGTATAGAACATATACTAAGCTGAGTGTAATGTAAATTGTAATGACGAAGGATGATGCTGATGACGACGACGGTGATGATGATTACTATGATACTACTGATGATGACGATTATGACGATATGCCTATATATAGATTACTGATACATGGTGATGATGATGATGTTGATGATGGTGGTAATGGTGCATGATGATGGTGATGATGATGTTGATGATGGTGGTAATGGTGATGCTGGTGATGATGATGTTGATGATGGTGGTAATGGTGATTATGGTGTTGATGCTGGTGGTAATGGTGATGGTGATATTTGCGTATAGACGACGTTGTGGCGGTGCATGATGATGGGTGATGCTTATATTTCTGTTGTATTCTGTGTTATTGATGTCCGAGTAATACACCATTATAAATCACTCTGGGCATTGCATCACTCTTAAAATTATAAGCTACCAAAACAACCGAAGACAAATAATCTATGAGTCCAATATTTACCATTCAAAGGTCTGCTTGCAATTGTAAGTCATCTATGACGAATTTCATGATAATTTGACAGGCAATTTTGCTATCTACGTGTATGTATAGCCTTATGAATACAGCGGGGTCAGATAGGATAGGATAATTTTATTTTACAATACACATATGAATAGTACAATGGAATTAATATATAACAAGATAATAATGCAGTATATTGCTGGGAGTAACATAGCCCTGTCTTCCTGCTTCCAAAACACTTATCGCACGTCGGTCATGTGACTTGGGCTAGTCCGACAGGATGTGTTTCTTGTAATTATGAAGGTCTATTTTAGCTAAGGAAATGGACGAGCAGTTGAGATTTATGCATGACAAGTTATCCGAAAGTATAGCTATGTTATGCCTATGCTCGTCCACTGTTGACACATATCTAGTATTACCCGAGATTTGCAACAAAGATGCAATCGTTATTCTTCAATCACGAATCCAGTAAATATATTTTAGAATTTGTTTGGATTGTATCTTATGAATGGAGAGCGCGTCATCATCATGGTATCGTCTGCACATTGGTCTGAGGTGTGCGTGTATAGCCGCTGGTATCGTCCGGTAACACGAAACCGCGAATCAAGTCAGCGCTTCCTTTAGGAATATTGTATTCCTCAGCAATTGAATGCTAGATCATCTAGCCAATATTAACAATGGAAATGCTTTTTGTGGCGACCTTTTTTAGCATAATTATCACGAACGTTTAATAAAGGCACGAAGGGTACACCGTGAGAAAGGAAATAAATATATGCCCATTAATTCAAACCTCAAACGGGATCATCTCACGATATTTGAAATGCTCAGTGCGAAATTATCGGATTTATATCATCTACTCAGGCAATTGCTGACATATCTTGACTATGATCTTTGATCTTGTTGAAACTGTTCTTCCTTCGTGACATTGCAGTTTGAACAAAAGAATATAACACTAGCTGTTGCTTGTCGTACCTGTACATATATAACTTCATCCGCCAATTCGATCGAATCAATATATTGTTTATGCATTATTAGTGTCATCAAAACATCCCATTACCCACTTCCAGTTTTGTTCCAAATTAATATATTAAAGGTGGTGTCCATCATATTTCACACCATAAACGAGTGTTTGGACGATTTTATTTTAATGAATAATCTCCGTTTCTAAATGTAATTACACAGTTTTTAAGGCATTTTGCCTAATCACAAAACTTATAAATCGCGAAGAGATTTATAAAAAGTTTGTGGTTTTGAAAATGTCTTTAAATTGTGTATTTATATTTGGAAACACAAATTATTCATTATAATTATATCTCAACAGAATACATCAACACATAAATACACTTTGAGTTGGATATATTGTTAAAGGCCCACTTAATTTTCTAACTCCCAGATTACATATATAAAATGTATGCCATATTATTATCCATCCCTTAACTAACATCATTTCCGATTGGGCAAAAGCCGCCACGTGATAGTCCTGGAAAAAGTCATATTGGACTCCCGACTGTACAATATCACTTTTTTATTGGTACTCCGTGACGTCACGAATTAACTCTTTATTGTGACTTTGACGCGACGTCGCGTGTCGTCGGTGTGACAAATCTCCTTCGCTCAACTGTCATTTCACATTTGTTCTTTTGTTAGAAGCTAATGTCAACATACTATAGAGAATGAAGTGGGTGCAATTTTACATATGAAATCGTATCCACGAACCCACTTTTGGGAGGTTTTGATGGTGATCTTTTTTCTCTTTGAAAAGAGGTAGTTTCATTAGGTTCTCGAATTTTGTCGGTCTTCCTGGAATTCAATATTCCACCTTTGACAAAATTGGTATCGGCGGGGACATCTTAAAATGAATTCGTTCCCTTAAAGAGACATTCACAGTTAAATGCAAATACATGAGTATCAGACAATTACTGACCCCTCATCACTATATGCTCATGGCGTACGTACCTACGTAACTGCGTCCCTGAGACATCTCTTCACCAATGCGATCAAATCGATATACTACTCAATAAGTACATCATTAGTCGTGTTTAGCCACATGTATGTGTAACTTGTAACGTGCAGGTCCATTGCCAACGAAGGTAACCTGACTGAGCGATCAACGCAACGTGGGAAGCGACAGCCTGGCATTATTTGGATTAAAGCCATTTGAGCATTTCGGTCGTCGCAGTGTGGACGGCTTGACCTCACCAATCAATATGTTTATTCAGAATCACACATGTGACATAAGAATCGTCAATACATAACACAAAGTTCACAATGGTGGAATAGGGTGTGAACAAACAAGCGTATACATGGTTGAATTTAAAATATTAGCCGCATGCAGGTACAATATTTAGTTGTTTCAAAGAGGGGGACGGTGACAGAGAGGGGCGGTGATCGCACATATTCTTCGCCATGTCTTATGTAATCACAAAGTTTATGCAAGACAATATTATCAAATGATTGGAGGATCGAGGGTTGATAACGTGTGCAAGTTGCAAACAGTCGATGCCCACGGTGGTATAAATCTCCTCCTGAGGGAGTTAAGGGCGACACATTCGAATAAGAAGTGATATTCGTCTCCTATACTGCACCGTTATCACATAGATAGCATAATCTGTTTGCTATGTATATATTTTGTTCCAAGAGCCCGTTTCAATTGGCAGATGGTAATTAGACCATTGGAAGCGTGTTAATGTCCATACATAATCAAATTTCAATTGCGAAAGCTATTTTTCTTGACTAAATTCAGTTTTGAATAATCTATAAGTGCGACATTTGTTCATTGTGTCAATGTCTAGTTTCCATCTAGTTGGTGTATTTGATTTTTAGGGCAGTTTTGATCATTCCCTTTAACCAGTTGTGGTCGACCCCGTTAATAAACTGATTCAACCATTCATATATAGTTCAAACCACATGAAATGAGAATATTATGTACATGTTCGACACACGGGTGGGACATATTCTTATTTGAGAGATTTCCCACATAATAATAATACAATTGATAATTAAATTTGTTGTGACCAGACGAGACCATTTTCGCGCGGCTATTGTTTAAACGTTTTGCTACACGTTGTTTGTGTTGTTTAGCGCAATAAAATCACTCAGATTAGCCAGTCAAGTGCATCTCCATAGCATTACCATAGTAACACACGTTGCACATACGTGACTAACCTGACTGTTAGTGGTGAACTCGTTTAAGCCAAGTGACGAACGAACCATTCGTAGTGCCAAACGATAGCAACATCCAGGTTACACTGGTGTAAATGGTTTCATATGCTCAGTGCTAACGTTTAGTGTATACTGTTGGCAATATAAATGTTGGGTCCAAAATTTTCTTTAAATCTGAAAAAAATTGACATTTTGGGAAACTTTTTACACACAAAAATCATGTCTGTCTAGCAGAATTCGCCTTTAAATCTTGTGTTTTCGTAACTAGTGTCAGAACCGCATAAACAAATACTGTCATATTTTAGACCACACCAAAAAAATTCAAACTTCACTACAAAGGGTTAATTCCTGTGCCAATGGTTATTTTACCTATGGGAAATTATAGGGAAGAGGTGTGATAATTTTTTTATGCGAAAAGCACACAAGGCTATTGACCAATCAGGGCCCAGTGCCTATTTTAATCTCTCCTATATATTACTCCCGCATCCGCTAGATGTCACTCCGAACCCTATTTACACCAGTGTAACTTCCAGTTACACACTGTGGCCCGATGGCTCATTCTAGTGCGTGCTGTTATTGCCAACGAAAGTCTCATATCTCACTCGTGCACGGGTTCTTGTAAATGTCTGAAGCTTTAGAATTTCTCCACTGTCTTTGATAGGCCGATAAATATCTATATATTTACATTTACATTTAGATAACATATATATGTCCTATTTTCAAACCAACAACAGGGCGATAAACATATAACAAAATATAACTGAACACTATATACCACTTTAAAGGGTAGACAGCTTGCATGGTTCTCAGACGCAGTATCACTGATCCATGCTTGACACGCTATTCACACACACAAAATGGGATTATACGATCTCAAAACAGCCACACAAACGACCCCAACAGAGGGTTGTGCTTGTCTGTGTTCGGGTATATCTGACATCCTGCAATGCATTATATATACCCGATATTCGGATTGTAATACGACCATATATTACACCAAACTACAACAATAATCTTATTCGAATATCCCTAACATTAATAACAAACGAATAAAGCAGACAGGTGAACAAATAATTAAAATGAATGAGCTGCGACAAAGAAAGGTGTTTGAATGCCGAGGGGGGGCATTTTTATTTCAAAAACATCATTTGACACTTTGTTCTGCGGCTATAATTATGGATAAGACACCAGAGAAGTTGGACGACTATATGGTTATCTACCGCAGACTATTGCAATGCAGCCTATACAATCACTCCAATGAGAAGTATGTTGATGTTTGAAAGTAAGAGAATATAGAAGAACGAAATAAAAGTTAGGAATGCTGCAACCGTCTAATTATGGATAATAATGATGAGTGTTTGAGAGGTAATACATGCAACTGTATATGCAAATTATGTTGGATGGATCTGCTTCTTCACCTATAAATGTGATGTCAGTTTCTATATGCTTTTTTTTACATGCCTGGACTGAATAATATAACATTTTGCTGGTACATGTACATTCTATAATTAACTTCATGGTACAATATCGAATATTAGTTTGAGCATGTTTTGCATGCCAGTGGTATACTCTTGATAAATTGGTAAACCATATTGGGAGGAACATGCAAGTAGTATACTGAATTAAATGAAAAAGCGATCTAAATTCTTAAATTATACCAATCAAAGGGGTTTTGTAGATGTCCCCGCATCAGAGGTGATTAGTAGTGGATATCACAGTCTGGGCTAGACGATGATGTTGTGGACGAACATCAATGTGCCAATCCATTGTAACACATGACCATTTCGATAAAAAAAAAACATGTTCAGGAACTTCACGCCCGTACAAAACAATGACAACACCATGCACACCGAGCCAGTGCTTGCATCCATTCTGAATGGTAAAATACATATAATATACATTAACTCATGTACACCAGAGGTCTATATCCGATTCAACAATTTTATGCAACTGTAACCACGTTTCCAGCGTGTCAATGGAATGTTGCTGCCAACTAAAATGCATACTCCAATTTGTTTTACCATGTTTCGTGGGTGACTGCGTGACAATGTAATGACGGCACTGTTTGTATCATGTTGCTGGCAACAAAACTGCATACCCCAATTTTTTTTTACCACGTTTCTTTCCTTATATGGAGATTTCCAACTGCTGAAACTTTTGACCAAAGTTGGGGGAGGGGGGGGGGGGGGTTGAGACACCCCCTGTCACCAGGTCCCTGTCTGAAGATCGTATAGACGTGAAAGCATACTGCAGACTCGGCGAATATTAGACAGGTTTAGCCACAACTAAATTGGATTGAAAAAACTAGATTCATGATAAATAGCCTGGGTACCGTATATAAAAAATAAAGTAAAAACAAAGCTCTACCGCAATTTAAGGCGCAGTTTCCGTTATGGTGCTCGAAATTTTACGACTATTATACACGATTTATTGGACCAAACGCGGTCCACTACTTCGTGAAATCAAATTTACTCATCAAACACACATCGAACAAGGACAAAACGAGAATACCAGGGTTGTTACAAAACGTCGGGATTGGACTCGGAAAAATATGAGACCATTCCAGAGAAATTTAATGAACACGAAATTGAAATAATTTCCTACAAAGATTCGTCCATACGGTTGGGTGGGCGGCTATGGCGATTCCATTTATTCTACATTTCTGTTGCGGTAAAACACAAATTGAATGGCTAATGAAGAGATGAGAGATAAAATAAATTCTCCGACAGCATTGTGGGACTGCCGTCTGCTCGATGGGTGACGTCACATCTCATGTGATTGATTCTCGTATAATCTCGTCCACGTTCTCAAAAGAATTCCTTCCATTTCCGAGGATAACGACTGTACCGACAAAACTAATGGACTCGTTTACACTTCGTAGATAACGACTTTTTCGAGACATTTGGCTTGATCTCCACAACAGTCGATGATTATCTCTTCCAGCCATTCGGGTTGACATTCTTCTCCAGCAAAATAATTTTCCCGAAGGATTTGAGCTGGCGTTAATTAGCTGGTTCCTTTTATATTGAGAGTACTCAATAAAATAGCCGTTGTCGTTGTGCAGAATCGTCCAGATTTTACAAGATATGTGTATAGGCCCTACATATATACCGTCTCCATGATTATTCCGCGTGTATAATGTTTCGCTGTTTCTTGGTATACAGTGGGCGCACGGGCGTTTTATTTATAGAATGGGAATTTTTGGACTTATTAATTAAAAGTCGAACTGCGACCCGGAGGCCGAGTCCGGTAAAAGGTGTAGTTGGGAATTTCAATTTCAATTGTTATTCGGATGCCAAGAAGTACAAGGCGATTAATTCTATGAGTTGGTCATTCGTGAAACCAATATATTTTATATTGTATAATTACAAACATGGGTATATAATATATGATCTTGAGCGCGTTACCATTTCTAACTATGGTTTTCTTGTAAACGAGTGGTCATCAGCTAGTCGTCATCTATAGGGCGTACTGACAAGTGGGGTTTATGTTCTAACTCCCTTGTTGCTCGACCGAACCTAAATCATTTATGGAATAACTACAAAGAATGTATGATGTTAAAGTATGTACACTTTAATGGACACACTCGCGGCGAGATATACGAAGCTTGTGTATTATACACAACGTGTATCCAGGGGATATACTCACGCAAAACTCATTCGTTATTTTGTAACGACAGGACATTGCCCAGCCATTGCCGGCGTATCGACATGTTGAGTTTTTGTACGATCGGTCGTCCGTATCAGTTGAGATCACAATCATCGGCTTATGTGATATAGGCATGCATGCCGTCACTGTGTGATTATTTCCTTTGACTGTATATATGGTCCATGTAACTATACCAGAAACCAAAACGCCGAAAGTGAAAAATAATAAGCAATATCCAATGAAAAGAGCGTCTAGTTTCGCAATTGACCAATTTTCATGAAATGTGATCAGAGACAGGGTTGGGGGTGGGAGGTGTCTCACCTCCAACTTAGGTCAAAATTTCCAAAAGTTGGAAATTGCATAACTGGCACGACATTAGTTTCACACAAACAAGAGGTTTCTCGTGGTTTGATTTTACAACAATTTATCAGTGGGGACATATCAATCGCTATCTGATTGTGAACTTCTGATTCAATATCTTACGCTATTCAATCGTGTGCATATTGGCCACATCGCATGATCACTGAATAAGACAACATCCAAATTGCAGTAATTTCCTATATTTATATAGCTTTTATAATTTATTTACAGCACCTCCTGGCACCTCAGCTTAAATTGTTCGTATTTTTTCATTTTACCAACCTCTTTCAGTAATTTTTGTCAACAGACTCAACAAGATTTGACGTCCGTTCGTGTCATTGTGTTTTTTGTGCATGGGATATAACACGCATGGCATAATCGGCAGTTGACCAATCAACGGACATGATTCAGTGTAACATAGATGGGTTATGTAAATAATAGATAATAACACACAAGATCAGCTTGTAAACATGTAAACGCGAATTTGTATTCGGTTAAGGTGTTTGTTTCGTGTATCGAAAAGAATGAAGAGATTATTCGAACGAGAGAATGCAACTCTTTTGTGGAATCGAAATAGTGACCCTAATGATGATAGATAAGCCGAGAGTGACGGGCGTCTAATACTCTATATGTCAGTGTACATAGGGTTACAGGTCGCTCAACACGTCTAGCTTCACTCCGCTAATTCACGTGACTATTCGAACAAGATTGTATCATATGAGATGAGAGTTTGTTCACGCTCGCTGAGGCGGGCAAATTTGAGGCAATGAAAACACTCATACTGAGTCCGTGTCTCCACAAATCTGATATGTATATAGAAAACCAGAATAGCACACATCAGTATGATCAGATACCACACGCAATAATGACTCAACCTGCTTATTATCACACCATAATATGATACCCTATACAAATCATATTTCACAGTGCCGGTTTAATTAAATCTCTGATCTTGAACAGAGAAGACCATAAATTATTATTTATTCCCGTCATTGCTTAAGTCATCAAAAGTAAACCGAACATTGTTTATATTCAATATTTGCTTGTTTAAATCTGATTGCTCGGCTATGGGTCTATATCAGGTATCCATTATATGTCCTATTGACTGACCGCATAATATCATTATGCGATGTTTGACATTATGACATATACACGGAATATTTTGATTGAACACATTACCCTCTTATTCTCATTCAATAAAGTCAAGATCGCTACTCCAAATACTTATATAATTACAAAGGTCAAGCCTGTGTCGTCGTATAGGAACCGGTTCAAAATACGTTATCAAACATAATTATGGGTATGTATATATCAACAAAATATATCTCTGTAGTAATATTCGTTGAGATATGACAGCACAGCTTTTAAATTTCCACATAATCTTCCGGCCTCAAAATAGAACTATCAATTGTTTACTTTTCTCGCGTTCATATGATAAAAAAAATCGATAAATACATTAAAATACTTTTATATGAAATGGCTATGCTTACTGAAGTGATAAATTATCGCATAAAAAAAGGGTGGGGTCACTATTTTGTAATAAAACATTCGTTGTTAGTTGTTGTTGGTGCGGTAAAAGAAGCGTTTGTGTGGAAAATAGCCAATATATTTATGTCATTTTTGTTATGTCTTTTCGGAGACGATAAAGTCCGCATCTGAGAATTTCGTGTGATTGACGAACATATTTTCATTCACCAAGCGTAACAACATCGAGCAGATATAGATATTGGAAGACGACATGTGATATATTGTCTTTTGTAACGAATAAGACAAAGTTATTTAGAGTCAATTAGTGCATGAGCTGGGGATACTTCATGGGGAAACATCGTTATATATTGGCATGCTTGGTTTTCAAGAGTCTATTTCCACGTTCCAGGAATGTCGTTGGCGCAGAATCAGTCACTGTCGAATGGCTATGTATGTGCATAAAGGCACACATTATCTCCCAACCCTGCATATATAGTCACCCATGCAGGACCTCCTAAAGTGCATAAAGTCACCCACGCATGATTTTGAAGTTGTTCGCACTTTCTTCAATACATGTATAATCTTATATCACGTCCTATTTAAGAAATGAATATATATATATAGTGTACACGTGTGTTATTAGGGGATATGGCGCTGTGGTCGTTGGGGTACATTGTGTGAACTGCGAAGCGATTCTCACTAAATATGCCACCATCGACCACAGCGCCGTACCCCACAATAACACACACACTACATTAGATTCATTTCTTATATATATAACTTTTTAATGATTTAATTCCTTAAAAATCTGAGTGTATTCTTATTTATTTCACAAAATCTGCCGAAAATTTGAGACTAGCCCACGCAGCACATTAAGTCAGCCCAATATAGATTTCCAAGAACTTAGCAACGATAACGTGGTCGATATAAATAACTGGCTTCAGATGCAATTCGACTGCACTTTGAAAAGGACGCCCAATTATTATGCTGACTGCTTTTAGTGATTAGGTTAACCATTTGTGACGTCATGTTCGTGTTACGGTATATGTGTGTTGTCGCGGTATGAAATGGGTGACCAGTTTTGGCAGTTGACCAATCACCGTATACGTTTTAGTGTAACCCAGATGGGCTATGTAAATATATAACTGAAAATACCGATTATATCCACCTGACGAATATGGCGAGAACATGATTAGAGGTGAAACGAGTGCACGAGTGTCCCATACCAAGGTGGCTTTCCGCTGAGGATTGTTAATTTTCTGATGTGGCTTAATTCGAAAGATGTCTTTATCTGACCTATGTATGATGACTGAACAAAACGTGTAGCATGTAGATACCCTTCACACCATTGTTAATATACACAATATCATTCACATCCCATCTTTATAAGATGACGGAGATAAAGGGGTTGGCATATATACTTTACACTCTAAGGCAAAATGAATGGGCAAAAGCTGTTACAATGGATATTGTTACCTTCATGCTACCTCATGAATATACTAAAGATCATTCAAATGTGACATGCGGTGATACAGATATACAACGTTGGCATGCATGCATACATGCATAGGTGAATTTTCACTTTTCATACTAAGTCCCATAACTCAACAATAAATTAATGGACGAAACTCGTTGTATGTATATACATTATTTCCCCCAATGTGGTTCTGGATCATCAGCAAACTAAAGATCATTCAAATTCGATCATCGATGACTGAGACGCGGATGGACTAATTTTCACACTAAGTCCCATAACTCAGCAAATGAAAGTGCCAATGACACTGTAGCTCAACTTTGGAAGGAGTTAATTTGTTGCTGAGCAATGAATAGAATGATAAAGAAGAAGGGAAGCAAAAAAGTTACAGTAAAGGTCTTGTATATTGTGTAGATGAAATTATTTCCATTTCAAGCATTTCACCAATAAATGTGGGCTACAGGGCGTGCCGATGGATTTAAATTTGAAATCCAAGATGGCTGCTGGCAGCCAGGTTCTAGATAACGAATTTCGGAAGTAATCAATGGCTCTAATCTGGATGTCACCCCGAAGATCCATAAGAAGTTTAGTGACGATGGAATGAGGATGTGGCCTGTAGGGTGTGCCGAGGGAATTAGTCATGCAAAGAGTAAAATCCAAGATGGCCGCTGGCAGCCATGCTTTTCAACGATTTTTAAAAATAATCGATGGCTCCCATCTAGAAATCACCCTGAAGATCCATGTAAAGTTTGGTGATGATCGTTGTCTGTAGTGTGTGCCAAAGGATTTAGTCATGCAAAGAGTAAAATCCAAGATGACTGCCGGCGGACATGTTTTTCATCGAAAGTTTTTCAAATTCGATGGCTCCCATCTAGAGGTGATCCTAAACATGTATGCAAATTTTAAAAACAATTCTCCAATAAATGCGGGCTGCCGACTGTGCCGATGGATTTAAATATGAAATCAAAGATGGCTGCTGGTGGCCATGTCTATCGACGAAATTCGGAAACATTTGATGGGCTCCCATCTAGTTGTCACCCATACGATCCATATGAAATTTGGTGATCATCGGATGAGGGATGTGGTCTGTGGGGTGTGCCAAAGGATTTAGTCATGTTAAATGTAAGATACAAGATGGCTGACGGCGGCCATGTTGTTCATCGAAAATATCGTTCAAATTCAATAGCTCTCATTTAGAGATGATCCCAATCATGCCTGTATATTTACAAAACATATCTTCAATATATGCGGGCTGCAGGCTGTGCCGATGGATTCAAATTTGAAATCCACGATGGCTGATGGCGGCCATGTTTTTAACGTATTTAAGAAATAATCGATCGTTCCCATCTAGAGGCCATCCCGAAGATCCATAAGAAGTTTGGTGATTATCGGATGAGGGATTTGGCCTGTAGGGTGTGCCGAAGGATTTAGTCATGCAAAGGGTAAAATCCAAGATTGTTTCCGGTGACCATGTTTTCCATCGAAAATCGTTCAAATTTGATAGTGAGGTGAACCTAAACATGCCTGTAAATTTTCAAAACATTTCTCCAATAAATGCTGGCTGCAGGGAGTGCCGATGGATTCAAATTTGAAATCCAAAATGACTGCCGACGGCCATGTTTTTTAAAACGAATTTCGGAAAAATCCATGGCTCCCATCTAGAGGTCACCCCGAATATCCATGCATATGCAGTTTGGAGATGATCGGAGGAGGGATGCGGCCTGTATGGTCAGCCAAAGGAAATTGTTAAAGGACGCACACACGGCCGACGGAAGCCAACCCATGACAATAGCTCAAGCTTGACTTCGTCAAGTTGAGCTTAAATGAATGGACAAAACCCGATGCGCGTATGTACCACCCACCCCAGCATGGCGGGTCATCAGCATACCGAAGATCATTCAAATCCGACATCCGATGACTGAGATACAGGTCTCCAAATGTCGGACGGATGCAAGGACTTACGGACGGACGGACGGAATCTATTTCTATATACAAAAATAGTGCCACTGATCCGCTAATCAACTATATAAGAGATATCATAGGTGGCTATATAATTGATGTGTGGCAGCTCCTGTAACTTTATACACGTAGCCATGCGCCAATTATACTAATTCAGCGTCATTGGTCACTATATATAGTAGTAACAACCAAGTATAAACAGCGTTCGCGTCCAGAGAAAAGTCCGTATAAATATTAGTATTAATATATCCAAGAATTTGATATCAGAAGTATGTTCAATGGGGGAATTAGGTTTATTACAAATTATTAGTTGCTAAAATATTCGAAAATCAAAGCTTCGATGTGCTATTCCTCATTATACCATTCAAATGATGAAACCGTCTCACGTTGAATTAGAAAGAGGATTATTCGTTTGAACAAGTGCCATTTTAACATATGAAAGAGTATTCTTTTCAGTTCGTCTCTAAGTTATTTCGCCGAAACGCATTGGTTTACACCTAAATTCCTTTACTCTCTCAATGAGAAGACTTTTCAAACGCGTGACTTGTCTATTCGATCAAAACGAAAGGCGCATCAAAAGATGAGAATGGGACAGGGAATCGTATATTTCATTGATGGGTCACGGGTACTGACGAGGCCCCCAGACACGTTTGATTAAACTAATGGAAAACTAAAATATATAACTCGGAGTCGGGCTCGATCTCGCGACTAATTTTCTTTTTAATATGAGATTCTATAACTCAATTCTGTTTCACTCTCTTTAGGAGAGCGCGGATTGCCATAATGTTCGTTTTAATTTTGACTGTAAAATGATATGTCACGATTGATTTTACTAATGGTGTGTTTAATAATGTCGATTAATATATGGTACATCCAAGAAAATTAGAAACATCCCAGCGTTTCATGAGCTAATCTCAACTTCTCAGTATAGCTCCATCCCCGTGGGGAGACTGCATTATTGGAGGTCTATGTAAAGCGAATAATTGTGATCTATCCTGTTTATTACCGTACTAATATATCGCCGTTTAACCATCTGAAGACTGGGCCAAGAACAAGTTCACCAAGGACCGAAACATGAATCCGAGAAGGCACTGATCCACGCCTTTGTCTAGGACTCGTTAAGTGACTGGCAAAATTGCCTGAACATTTTATAGTATGCTTCGATGTGGACGACACACTATACTAATAACATGCACGTGCACCGTCGTTTAACCCTCTATACTAAATGGATTGTCCCATTCAGTTATAAAAGTATACAGTGGAGTGGCCTATTATTCACGACCTATTTTGAACTTATAATCTGAACAATTCATAAAGGAACTACTCGTCAATGAGATTTAGCATAGAAAGGGTTAATACGTGGCCATTGATCAGTGAAATTCCATATGTTATTCTCCAACTGACATTTTTTCCGAAAACGCGACCAAGAATCAACCGCGCAACTACTCGTGTCATTTTACAGCTCTAATAAGCGATACAAGAATTGAAGGCACACACTTCCTCCATCCTAATGTTGCATTAATATTTGCCCGGCTATTTTACTGGCTGCATGTGTGAATGTAGTTTTAAGATGTACACGTGGCTCTCGTCTCTTTGTACATGGTCAGCATTATTTAAAATAATATTTCTGTACATAATTTGGACTCGCAGGCTCGAATGGCATATGCCCGTTAAACATTAACCCAAGTTTCCCTGGACGTAAACCATGCAGATAGTGAAATGGGTAGGGGTAATACTGGTTAACACCGGAGTACGGTTACCCTACTCTGTTATAGCTGACTCTAAAGGTACTCAATCCGATCAGATTGTCCCCATATCATCAAAATACAACAACAACAACATTTCTTCAAGATACGCTTTAATTATCAGAATCGATTAGTTGCAACACAATAATGCTAACCACTGTCAACTCTTGATTTTAGAGTTATTCATCTTCATCCGCAATTTAGTCCGAGACCGTCCGTTTGACGACGTTTTTCGGGGCCACAAACAATTGCACATCTCGAGAAATAACATAATTACAAAAGAATACGAACTCCCTCGTAACAGTTCGGGTCTTCTCTATATTTATGAAAACAAACATATCAAATTTGAGGTTACTCCAAATTACACGGCATAATCTGTGCGCAATTTAAAGGCACGGGCGGCGTTCGTTGCAGAAATATTTATATTTGTTCAAATCGCCATCAACTGAAGGAACACCAAAATATATACAGTTCCGCCCATATGCCAAACATAATCAGCGCGTAAATAGTATATTGTCGTCAAGACGTACGGCGATGTACGTAAACAAGAGCATCCTCGTGTTACAGAAGTTGTGCTTCTGTTTACGTAACACAGCGCAATTCTATTGGTTAATCACACAAAAATGATATGAACGCTCTTTATTATTTCCATATCAGAACGCTCTTTATGTTTACCATATCCGGATCTAAACAAAAGCCAAGCAACGTAACGTATTTTGCTTTTGTTTACATAACAAAGGGGAAAACATTGACAATAACATACTGTTTATGCCATATTTCTGATTCAGATTTATATTGATATAAGAACAAAGTATGTCTATATCTTACTATTCCTTCTGTTTATGGCGGTTTTTAACAGCATACCCGCCGTCAACGCCGCCCGTATCTTTAACACAACAGTTAGATTATAATACATCATTATGACGGTAAGCTATCACTCTTTCTGATAAATGTAACATTTTGTATGATGAATTAGTTAAAAATCGACGAAAAATCCCACCACAATAAAGTCCGCTGTTGAAAAGCAAGTCGTACTTCGGCCTAAACCAGTATTATCCCTACCCATTTCACCAGCTGGTTTACGTTGAAGGAAATTGGACTAATGTAATATATGACCTCGATTTGATCGTTTCATTATATAATTATATGGCAACTCTCCTTTTGGCTAGACTGTCTAACCTTAGTGATATGAAGTGTGAAACGGGGTGCCATAAATTGAATTAGTGTGGATAACAAAACAACATTTACCTCGTCACTGAAATAGGTTGATTTCGCCAATGACCGGAAATCATCTCGTGAAAATAAGTTCATATTGAACCTAAATATTCACATACTTATATAGGTTCATCACATACTTATACAGGTTCATATTGTACTTATTTGGTTCTGAAATAATATCATCTCATATATATTTTGAAGACCTCTGTCTGTTTGTTTGTCTGTATGTTTGTATGTTTGTCTGTATGTTTGTCATTTATACAAATCTACGATTCTCGACCGATCGGGACCAAACTTGGTACGTGTGTGTAGTTTGACCAGGTGGTGGACGTTGTCGTATTGGCGAGCCCGTGCGGCGCCCGCTTCGCGCATGCGCAGACGAGATCCCGGAAACTGGTGGAGCTATCGACTTGAAATGTGCTATGTGAATGTATCTTGCCCCGGATACGAATTTTATCGGGTCGCCGAGCCCGTGCGACGCCAGCTTCGCGCATGCGCAGACGAGATCTCGGAAACGGGTGGAGCTATCGACTTGAAATTTGCTATGTGAATGTATCTTGCCCCGGATACGAATTTTATCGGGTCCCCGAGCCCGTGCGACGCCAGCTACGCGCATGCGCAGACGAGATCTCGGAAACGGGTGGAGCTATCGACTTGAAATTTGGTATGTGAATGTATCTTGCCCCGGATACGAATTTTATCGGGTCGCCGAGCCCGTGCGACGCCAGCTTCGCGCATGCGCAGACCAGATCTCGGAAACGGGTAGAGCTGGGTAGAGCTATCGACTTGAAATTTGGTTTTTGAATAGCCCGGACAACGTCGGGCTCATCGGCTAGTCTCATATATATTTTGAAGACCTCTGTCTGTATGTTTGCATGTTTGTCTGTATGTTTGTCATTTATACAAATCTACGATTCTCGACCGATCGGGACGAAACTTGGTACGTGTGTGTAGTTTGACCAGGCGGTGGACGTTGTCGCATTGGCGAGCCCGTGCGGCGCCCGCTTCGCGCATGCGCAGACGAGATCTCGGAAACGGGTGGAGCTATCGACTTGAAATTTGCTATGTGAATATATCTTGCCCCGGATACGAATTTTATCGGGTCGCCGAGCCCGTGCGACGTCAGCTTCGCGCATGCGCAGACCAGATCTCGGAAACGGGTGGAGCTATCGACTTGAAATTTGGTATTTGAATGTATCTTGCCCCGGATACAAATTTTATCGGGTCGCCGAGCCCGTGCGGCGCCAGCTTCGCGCATGCGCAGACGAGATCTCGGAAACGGGTGGAGCTATCGACTTGAAATTTGCTATGTGAATGTATCTTGCCCCGGATACGAATTTTATCGGGTCGCCGAGCCCGTGCGACGCCAGCTTCGCGCACGCGCAGACCAGATATCGGAAACGGGTGGAGCTATCGACTTGAAATTTGGTTTTTGAATAGCCCGGACAACGTCGGGCTCATCGGCTAGTCTCATATATATTTTGAAGACCTCTGTCTGTCTGTCTGTTTGTCTGTCTGTCTGTCATTAATACAAATCTACGATTCTCGACCGATCGGGACGAAACTTGGTACGTGTGTGTAGTTTGACCAGGCGGTGGTCGTATTGGCGAGCCCGTGCGACGCCCGTGCAGCGCATGCGCAGACAAGATCTCGGAAACGGGTGGAGCTATCGACTTGAAATTTGGTATGTGAATGTATCTTGCCCCGAATACGAATTTTATCGGGTAGCCGAGCCCGTGCGACGCCAGCTTCGCGCACGCGCAGACCAGATCTCGGAAACGGGTGGAGCTATCGACTTGAAATTTGGTTTTTGAATAGCCCGGACAACGTCGGGCTCATCGGCTAGTATAATATATAGTGAATGTATACCCGTTATTCCGTTGAATGGCACGGGCCACAGTAAAATCAGTTCAAAAAATATTCCTATATATGGAGAGATAATACATTTTCGATCTGATAAATCGTCTGGATTGGCTCACAACCACACCAATGCTTTTCTGTGATATGCCCTAAGTACTAGATTCTAGAAAGTTTTATATATGATTATAGTCTGTACATGTGCGTGGATCTGAAACACAAGCATATATGCTATAACTTATATTGATACCTGTTTTAGGGGGTAGCAGGAAGACAATACACTGCTTTACTTTATTATGTATTACTGCCACTGTATCATTCGTGTGTATTGTAAATAAACTATCCTATCCTATCCTATCCTAAAACACATTTCCACCTTCAATAGGCTTATAAGCTTTGTAAAGTACCTATATTGCTCAAATTAGTGCCATATCGAACTTCTTTCATTTTTAAATAAGGTCATATTGAACGGATTTCGACCTCCATATATTTTCATATGTTTCATGGAAACAGGCTGAATCACCAGCTTCCGGTTGTACATCGGCCAGGGTGAGTCCGTCGTCAACCCATTTCCGCCACTATTACTCTATATGAAGTACATCTCTATTTCTGAGTCACATTACAGTCTTCATGATAAAGGTTGTTCTAAAAGTTACTCGCCAGCCGGACGACATTCTTGAATGCGACAAATCAACTCTCGAATACAGTGGCTGAAATAAAAAGCTGCACTTCCGAATAAAAGAGAAATATCTAGAAGATGTCCTCGTTAGGATTGAATATCGATTTTATACTTTTGTTCAAACAAGTCGTTTAAGTCTGAACCGGTCACCTTTCTAGGGCTACTATTGTTCAAAACAAGTGCAATACTCAAAGTTGGAATCCTTTAAGGAATGCAATTCAATAGCCGGAAATAATAAAGAATTGTTTGAAGTCGCATCAGCTACGAGGGGATCCCGGGTGAATGGCACTAAAACACTCTGAAGTATTTCTAATTTAGATTTTAGTTTAAAGGTACCTAAGGCGCTCGTAGGGGGTAGATGAGATCATGCCATGAATCTATACTATAGCTATATATAACGCTCGAAGAGGTCATATTTCACCAGTACAAAACCGTGGAATGTCTTTAACTTTTGACAGGGAACCTTATAAAATCGAAAAAAATAACACAGGGAATATATTTCTTTGTTATTATATGTTTCTTAAATAATGTACTTCACTGTAGGTGAAGGTCCTGACTCGAAATTTAAGTTTTAAGAATAAGTTTTCTTTGAAAATTTCAATGTATAATGCTGACGTATTCCCAATTTAATACAAATTAAGTAGTTTCTGTATAAGCACCCGACATATACGTATAGTGGAGCGATGTATAATATCCAAACTCCACAACCGCAGTCAAACGTAAGCGATAGTTTTAGCGTAAGTGTTCGAAAGATCAACTTGCGTCAATATACTCAAACGGTATTGTGGTATGCTGACTATAACAGTCCTGAAACTTATTATGACATTGCTACAGCAAAATGGATATGCTCGTATCATGACAAGAATTTCCAAGTTATCAGTCGGAAACACATTGTTTCATGACATTTTGACATTGCTAAGCTCAGCTATGAGACAAACGGGCTATCATATAATTACGAACCACTAATCCCCAATATATTGATGCTCTTGTGCGTCACATTCGCGGGTTGACTGTTGTTATGAAGTTGTGACGGCCAGGTTTGTGCTCAATTCGAGCTTTCGCAAACGTAGTGGTGACACTAACCTGACCGCCTAACCTCCACGACAACATTATATCCTTAATTATTTTCAGTTTGTGTGTATAGGGGTGGCATTTGTAGTGATCAGAATCATCAAAATCTCCGGTGGTCAATAGCACATACAGTGATAAATATTAAGTTAATTCTAAACGGACTCAAAACAGCATGTTTTTGCACGACGTCTAATGTGTACTGACAATTGTCTCGGCCGTGGGTGCACTGGAAGAAGAAATGAGAACCGAGAAGGCTGCTCTATGCTTCACGTGACCTCCGTCAGTGATATAATGCCTTATTTTATCATGCCAATTAAGTTTATTATTCTTTATTTTCAGACAAAGTCTTTTTATGTATATTCTTTATTTTAAAAAATAAAATCTATGGTTGCATGTAACATATATTCAATGCTTATTTTGGTAGCTAAATGAGTGAAGTTATGTTGTGAGACCAAGCTGCACCAGCGCTTTCACGACCAAAAACTACGTGTCACCTGAACATGATGTTATGTATTATTTATATAGTGTGTAGCCTTACCTTGGTATTGTTAAGATCACATTCATTATGAACATCAAAGTTGGGACAAATGGCTGAAAATTTTCAAACGAAAATATGCCATACACATATCATAACAAAAACTATTGGTACTACAGACATCTCATAAACTGCTATAGGAATGTCATTATTTCCTGGTATGACCTACACACTTGCTTATTTTTGTGGATCTAAAGTGTAAGTAAAGAGCCAAGAAAGGTGTCCATTATATAAATGGAATACATGCGCCTATCCAGCTAAGAATCACAAGCGTGTCCCATCTGGAGATGTACCACAACAAATCCTGATATAGAAAATAAATTAACTTCTACTGAAATTGTTGGTATATTATTCAATAAAAATAAACATTCGTCTACACTCAAGTTCAAAGATAATCGATATAAATATTAACAAATTATCGTCCTTTCAGATGACGTTAATGTGATCACCACTTCCATGTTTCAGTCAGACTAATTGGTAACCAATCAGGAGAAGTCGCCGTCCCACTGCTATAGGCATACCCACCGCTATAGAGATGCCAACCGCTATATACATTTCCGGATGCAGGGGGTGGTGTCGCTATATCAGGGCTGGCGAGGACCATAGGTAGCCAACCATGATTGTTTAACTTACCAAACTAAGGGTACGTTCACACAGCTGGAAAAATTGGTTAGTTAACTTAAAATATTTAAATGAATTTCATCATAGCTGGCTATCTACCAAACATTTTCGAGTGATAAAATTTCTGGAATGACAGAATAAGTATAGTCGATTGTTTAATTGCTTGTATGTGCGATTTTTGCACGCTTGATTCTTATATGTGACGGCTAATTTCGAGCAAATGTTAATTGTTTAAAACTATAATAAAAGACTTATGGAATTACAAAGATCCCACCGGTATTTAGTAAATAGAAAGGTATGTTCATTTTATAAGTACTTCTTCGTACATATTTCGGCTCACTGTGCAGTGTACTACGACTAATTGCCTGTAAAATGTCCAGGACATTTTGGCCAGCGTTTGAACATACTCTAAACCGGGTGGTTTATCAAATATTTCCATCTGGTGAATATCACTGCTAAGGCCAAAGAAAATTAAATTTCTGGTTTGGTTTACAAGCCGAAAAATTAGGGTAGGTAGGTAGGCTTGAATTTTTTTAATTTTTTTTTATTTTGAGATATTCTTACTACTTTTCATATCCGTATTTTACTCCGCAAGATTGACATAAAACTACTTTTGATTATTTTTGTATAAATTTTATTATTACACAATACTTTTCTAAAAAATCAACCTATGCTGAGATGCTGAAATGTGTTTTTTGTGTTATATGAATTTTTTTGAGAAAAAAATAAATAGATTTTCTTGAAACCATGAACAAGCTTTGAGGGTAGGGGATATAAAATAGGGTCGGTAGGGAAACACAAACCACATATTTTTTTTCTTTGGCCTAATGTTTCTCACATCGCTCGGGATGCTCATACAAACGTCGTAAAAATGAATGTCCTATATATTGGGAAACTCCATCTTTACCCCGTTCGTTACTAAATGGATTCTCCCCTCAGTTATAAAAGTATACATTGAAATGGTATATTATTCTTATGGAGGGATGTTCAGGAAATATATAAGCAGACGGTAGATACTAGAAGTGCAGAAGTGTTCCTAATCATTTGTGATAATGTTCATATAAGTTCAGCAAACGTTTGTTGAACTTATTATCAGAACATTCTCGTCAATAACTATTTAGTAAATAAAGGACTGGAGTCGTCTTGCAAACGAACTGTAGAGTCACCCGTGACAAGTGAAGCCAAGTGTACGACACATGTACAATATAGGCGGAATTTGTTGAAACTATCTAGATCATGCCATGAGTCTCTACTCTGGCTGACGCCCGTAGAGATCATAATCCACCAGTACAAAACCTTGGAACTTTTTGAAGTTTTGACAGGGAACCCTATAAAGTGCAATAAATAACACGGGGAATATATTTCTTAATTATTATCTGTTCCTAAATAATGTACTTCACTGTAGTTGAAGGTCCCAACTCGAAATTGCCTGCTTTTCTGTGACTTTTGTCAGCCGATATCGCAAAAAATATTCAATTAATTACCCAGGAGAAATTCCATAAATGCAAGAAACGCAAAGCATAATCGCTCACAGTCACTTAAATCGTGAAATTTCGAGTTGGGACCTTCACCTACAGTGAAGAACATTATTAAGAAACAGATAATAACAAAGAAATATATTCCTTGTGTTATTTTTTCGATTTTATAAGGTTCCCTGTCAAAACTTCAAAAAAGTTCCCATGTTTTGTACTGGTGGAATATGATATCTGCGGACGTCAGCCTGAGTACAGATTCGTGGCATGAGCTAGAAACTCTCTATATGTTTTATTGATTTGACGTTACGGTATTGCGATATAAAGGGTTAATCTATGTAATTCTTATCATCGCTAATTTATAATTTCAAAGCGAAAAACATATTGAGCCTTTCGGGTGAATCCGGGGGCTGCATGACACTCGATTGGATATACCAAACGAAGAAGGAATTAAACCAGCGCACCATTTCATGCATGAGGTAAACCAATAAAAACTCTCAAATGTCACTCTAAAGATGTCGGCGCAGCGCAAAGAGACTGGAAATTGCCTCCGAGATACACTCCACCAGAAAGGAACCCAATCTGCGGAGATATTTCAGATGTGAAATAATTTCTGATTTCATTTTCGCTCTGTATGATTGGCATTAGGCTGAACTTACATATTCGTTGTTCTAAACCCATCACGGAATCTGCGAATCAAATTAGCGTCCTAATGGTGGAATTACGAGCGCGAAATATGTTTCCTATCTTATTAGCAAACCGAATGTTTTCTTCATTCGGCATTGCCATTTGGTTCTCTGACATTGTCTTGTCTGTCATGTTATATTAGAGCCAAATTACTAATCACAATATGACTGGAAGCCATTTGTCATATCAAGTATTCATTTGTCGCCGCCTCATTCGGCAATATCCGATTCTCACTCTCATGATCACAATTCTTCTGTCTTGTAGGGATATTGGGCGATGATATTATGTTCGAGTGCTGCGTATTCTGCGATATTCCTCCAGCTAAATATGTCACGATGTCTCGGTGCTGACTCTAGGAGACTTTATTTGTTTTCTTCTCACCCATACAATGCACTTAAGCTTGCCACTGCAATATGTCTTTATGAGTCTGCACATTGAGAGTACTTTCATATTCCATATCCAGATGAGCGTCGACTTCGTGCCTTTAAAGCACTGTACTCTTCAAATATCAAATGAACCCTCTGTACATACTAAATGGATTCTCCCCACTCAGCTATACAAATTAATATTGGAATTGTCTATTATTCATCTGGAGGGTTTTCAGAAAAAATATGCAAAGAACATATTTCACAAGTATACAGACGGAGTCATATTTATAAATTGGATTGAAATGTTCAGATAATAAATTAAACAAACGACCTACATTTTGTTGAATATATTATCTGAACATTTCCTAAAAGGGAACTATACTCGTCAATCAGCATTTAGTAAAGAAATCGTTAAACCTTGAAATTACACGGACACGACCCCTTTCAATCTCAAACATTATAGGTACTTAAAGATGCATAATTCGATTAAGCGCATCTCAATTACTATTTATTTGGATTCGGGGGTAAAAAAAACATTTGATTCGGGTAGAGGAACCCACCTATCAAAGCTCAGAGTTATTGAATTTTGAAATCTATTTATTTTTCACCATCGAGAGTTATTATAGTGGCCCAGTAAAAATTCGACGAGCAGACTGTCTCGGACCAAATTGTGGATGGAGATGGATAACTCTAAAACCAAGAGGCTTTCTGTTTATAATAAGGCCAAATTTCGTCGAACAACATGTTGATAAATAACACGTTTCGGGCAATTTTATACTATATAGTTGACAGTGGTTAGCATTATTTTTGGGCAATTAATCGATTCCGATAACTGAAGAGGCATTTCTAAAAATGTTGTTGTTGGAATCTGATTATATGGGGACCATCGATCGGATTGAGTACCTTTAATTTCTATAGTAGTATAGAAATATAGGTGAATAAAAACATGAAACACCGATATACATACTTTGTATACTGTGAACAAATTACCAATAGCATTATTTCCAGCTGCGTTCATGTTTTTTGCACAGGAGTCATAAAATATCGCTCCGTGTGCATGCTTTATCTGGAATAGGCTAATAGGGAACGCTCTTCATTGCTTCATGCCGGAGAAAAGGGTGCCTATTTCTAGATAAGATTATAATTGAGTAGGTTTTTTCCCGTGGCATACAATGTCTGTATAAAAGTATTTCATCTTTTTGTGGACTTATATTTTGATCACCCAGGTACCTACGGTAATGCTCTAATTAATCGACTCCTTAAACACAGCAGAATTATGTGTAACTTTTCAGGATTTAGTCGGAAATATGGCTTGTTGCCATTCACCGGAAAGCTCTCACCGAGAGCTTTCCGATGAATGGCAACAAGCCATATTTCCGACTAAATCCTGAAAAGTTACACATAATTCTGCTGTGTTTAAGGAGTCGATTACTTAGCATTACTGTATTATGTAACACAAGAAGGCCATTCCTATAGGTTTGCATATTGATAATTATTTAAAGGCCCACTTAATTCTCGAACCCCCAGATCACATTATATAAAACATATACCATATTATAATATTATATACCATTTGAAAGAGGAAGCTCCAAAACTTTGTATTTTCAACTTATTCGATGTAATAGACTGTTAACATGTTGTTTTTGTTGAGTTACCGACGTCAGTTCTATGTTTAAGTTTCTGCCCAAACTTCCACAAAGTCTATTATTTTCAATGGAAGGGGAATAAATCTATATATTTAGATATACAGTTATTTCCATTCCATTGAAAATAAAACTATAGTTTGAATTCTGTTGCATTCTGGGAGCCAAAACCGGGGAAATGATTTTATGATTTCAGCTATTTTCTATTACTCTAAGGTCACCTTCTGAGACACAGACGATCCGAATGGTGATGAATTATAGTATTTTAATCATATTTTATGGCATACATTGTTATTAAAACCGTATATCAATGCACTATAAAAACCATTCGGCGACTCGAAAATTAAGTGGGCATTTAATCGGAGGGGTGATTATATATTGTTTAATATCTAATCCTAACCATGCACACAGTGCATGATACACATGTGCATGATCACTATATTAAATCAAGATATATTAAGATTGGTCTTATAGAATTAATCGATTATTAATATAATTATTGACTAAGAAGAAGTGTTTTTTTTAAAGATTGATCTTAGGATTAATCGAGAATTAATATTGACTAAATAACGGATATTTGAAGAAGTGTTTTTAAAGGTACTCAATCTGATTCGATTGTCCCAATATAATCAGATTCCAGCAACAACATTTTTAGAAATGCCGCTTCAGTTATCAGAATAGATTAATTGCCCAAAAATAATGCTAACCACTGTCAACTATAGTATAGCATTGCCCGATACATGTTGTTCGATGAAATTTGGTCTTGTTATCAACAAAAAGACTCTTGATTTTAGAGTTATACATCTTTATCCACAATTTGGTCCGAGACCGTCTTCTCGTCCACTGTTTACTATGCCACTAATAATTCTCGATGGTGAAAAATAATAGATTTCAAAAATCGATATCTAATAACTCTGAGCTTTGATGGGTGGGTTCCTCGACTCGAATAGTTTTTATCCCCGAATCCAAAAAAAAATAGTAATTGAGGAGCGCTTAATCGGATAATGCATCTTTAAAGTATTTTTCCCCCTAATTTCCCAAATGCCCACTCACTCAATTGACTTATGTATGACCTATATAAGTTGATCACTAATATGTTGTAAATTAGTTCATACACATCTCTGTTATTTAGTCAAAGTACGCTATAGAGTTATCACTTTTCCAGATTAGCTCAGATATGCGAGTTTTCTTTAATTATATATAATCGTACACACGTGTCCCCTGGTGTCCGATTAGTATATCAATTAATATTTAATATCGGCCGGGTTAGATATATGTTTATTACGCCCTCTATGGTGTATACTGCCAGGCATATATGCCGCTGTTGTAGGATATATGAAGTAAATATGATTATTAACGTACTCGATATATTGTGTACCGGTTAGACTTTTTGCAGGATGTACCGGTATGTATTCCGGGTGTATTTTCGCGGCTGTATCATTGTTGCAGTATGTAACTTTTATGACCTCGTTAATTGATTTCGATATTTAGGTGTGGACAATGGCTGGGCCACTCTTGGCGATTTTATTGCGGGAACACACTGCATAATATAACAGCTAACATTGTTAGCTCAGTCTCAGTTGGAATGAAGACTAAAGGTCGCATTGCGAAGTAGCGGGGTGTATTTAATCCCATTTGTAGGAATTTAGAGGCTTTCTGGTGTGGTGGATGAGAAACCTTCAGCGAGAAGTCGTAATAATTTGAATGATTATATAATTGTTTTAACGGAATTATGAGTCGCTGCATTCATGAAATCAGTATATTTTATATATGCCTACTAATATGGTCGTGAGGGCGTTACCATTTCTGACTATGGTTTTCTTGTATCTAATGCGATGCGAATCAGGTGAATACAAGCGAGCATAATTTCAGGATACGAACGGGGTCTTAAGTTAGAGTTTTCGGGGTGTACGAAGGCGACCTTGCATCTCTAAGTACCATTTACGGTATACTGGTATATGGTGAACTGGGACTAACTTTAACCCGGGTTCCGGATCCGCATCCGGATTTGGCCGAAAAAGTTCTTTTTCCCGGATTCCGGATCCGAAATCCGACCCACTTTTTAAAATTGCTTAAATCACTATTATGTGGCATTTTCACATTATATCACCGTTGTATGTGACTTTATCAGCTAGCTAGAGGTGCTAGCCACGAATTGGAAAAGCAATCTTGAAATTGTTGGCATTCATGGGTGTGGTATAAAGCTATTTAGACAACCCTTGATAGATGCATTTTGGGATGTCCTTGGCAGTTACTGCATTCAAAGTTTGTCATAACGGTTCTTGTATAATATGACTCACATCACAAATATTCGCATTCTATAGGTCCCACTAGCAAACGCGTGCCAGTATACACATTATGAATATACGATATTATTGACAGCATGAATAGTCCAAATACCTAAGAATTCCAGCCTATATAGTTTTACGTGTTTTCTGTAAACATTGTCCATTGTAATAGATGCCATGAGTTAAGATGGTTGCACAATGGAAACACGCAATAACAATTTCGTTAATTGTAATTCACGGAAGGTGGTTATAATACGAAATATCGAAACATTCAAACACGCTTTATATAGACGAACAATGCACTGGACATGGAAATCGATGATGAAAACTTCGAATTGTGGATATTCAATGCCAAGAAATATACGAAATTAATGAGTATTTTTTACGAAACATCACAATATTTCACGACCTTTCATTACCATTGTGTAAAATGACATTGAAACAACGAAATCCATCTATACAAGTCAGTCAAAACGAGAAAGCATTAAAATAATTAAACCATAGACTGTTGGCTCCATTGTTTGCAACATAAGTTCTGGCCGATTGTCTTTTACGAGATTCGCTACGAAGTCTTTTGTTGTATTTGTCAATAAAAATGTAATGTTTCTGTTGCGTGCAATAATGATACACAAAGTATGTTATTTCTCGAAAGAAGAATAAGTTAAGGATTAATTGTTGTACTTGGCGAACTTGATGAACCTATGCCATGGACGGAAAATCTACAAAGAAATTATGTGGCTTCTTTAAAACAAACGCGGACTCCCGCGGTGCGCAACAGAAGATTGGCAAACAACAGAAAAACGTGCTTCGTTCATGCAAGCTTTCTCTTGAGCGGTCTTAATCAATCTGCAGGCGTTATAATAATATACTTACTCTCTGTTTGATTCGTCTGAGCTTATGGCATAAGCGTTTATTGCGGACGAGTTTCATATGTTATTCAATTTGATAAACAGGATATGTTTTGTATTTATTGCGTGACCAGACGATACGGAAGATAACTCTGTATTGCTGAGTGGATATGATATACCTGTGATTATTGCCCCTTGCGTGACGCGAGCTAAGATCTGGAATTGGTTGACAAAGAAATAAAATATTCCCCGTTCTGCCTCAGTACGCACGAATTCTTCGGCCACGAGGAGAAACAGATGCTGTTATATTGCACGGTGTGCAGAATGGGTTTGTACCCATAAACCGATGTTCGAGACTTAGGACACAAATCAGAAAGCTAGATAAATCGACATTTCAAAGCACTTTTAACAAAATCAACAAGACTTATGTACATATTACTGCAGATATACTGCTAATGCAGAGCGGGTCAAATTACTACGAATCGGGCGTGATTGGTTCAATTGAGCAAGTATCAGTCTAATCAATCATAAAACGGAGCAATGACAACAATCAATCCCAAAAACGGAGCAACAATAACAACAAATTATAGCATTATACGCGTTTCATAACAGGATATAGCCTGAGTGCCAGGTGACCTTTTTCCGGTTTGTCGTATGTTTACATTCCGTACTCTATGTTTTCAAAATACTATGGTTTCCATTGTTTTTCCAACAAAACTCTAACGAATGAAGAGTTTTAAAAGTTGTATCATTAAATATACGCCATTAAATACGTGAAAGAGTCTTGATTTACCTGGGACTATTTCTTTACGCGGGCAAACAATGCATTATTTACGTGAAACGCCACCACGGGCCTTATAGAAGCCGACGTTAAATTCACGTCCCATTTGTTGATTTAAGTATATTTTTCTAGGTTTTGGATCATGTAATAAATAGAATCTACAACTCGTCCCCAGTTTATAGCCGAATTTATACAACTCGTCCAGTAAATTATGTCTGGACCTCGCCAAAGATTCGGTCCAGATCTAATTTACTGGACTCGTTTTATAAATTCCACTATAAACTGGGGACTCGTTGTAGATCCTCTATATATCGAACACCTGTGTAAGAATTCTCACATTATATCTGTGTCTGATTTTGTCACAATTTTATTTGCCGCGAATTTTGGAAATCGGTCTCAGATTTTACAATTTACGGCAATCTTTTTGGCGATGGCAGGGGAGTATAACTTTGTTATTTACTAGTCACAACTAGCAGCATCTCTTCTAGAAATCAGTTGTTAACAAAGACATTTTAACGACATTTCAGAAGTTAAGTTGTATATCTTCGATGAAAACGGAAAATAAAGTTATAATATATATATAAAAACGTTGATATATAGCTATGATCGGACACTTGTAAGGTCATTAAAATTCAACAATAAGTCTAATGATATGCCGATTTTGCAACAAGTAACATAAAGGTATAATACTGGGGTACTATCGGAACAAAGTGTAGCAGTATGCAGCTAATCAGAAAGATATGATATAAAAATAAAAATGATGACTGGATTTGGGGGAAACATGATATTACAGGCTATTGGAGGAGATTAAGACATTTAAAGAGGACAGGAACAACAATTTGAAAGGGCATTCAAGAGCCTAGAAGAAACAAAAGCATCATTTGTATACAACAGCGACACAACTATATTCAACCTCCAACAACAACAGCAGCAGCAACAACAACTATATCACCCTCATCTATATACCCTCATCAGCCGATACACATCCACAGAAGAGATCATTCAAAAAGGTTGTTATTAATGTATTGAATCTTTTTTGGGGTTTTGGTAAATCTTAGAATAAAGGCAAAAAACAAGAGCGGTTAAGGGGAGGACCATTCGGCCCTTCCGACAATCCCGGTTCCAGCCACCCCACACACCACTGTATATGGGAACATTGCGGATTATTTCCCCGAGGAACCGATATCTCTGGAGGCAATAGCCGAGGGAGATATTTATTCCAAGGGAGACTATCCGCAGTATTTCAATCAAGAACATTAATCGTGTATTGTATTATGTCTCAAGATGTGACTGAATATTGGTTTCTAGACACTGTCTTTATCATCGATTAACTTCGCGACGTCAGATGACGAAAAATGTGTGTTGACAATATCGGCCTGCATGCTCTACGTGATTGCGGAAATCGTTTTGGTTGTCAAATAAAAAACGTCATCTTCGGGTATTTCCGTGAGTTACGTCGGGACGTCTCGGTCTGAGCGGTAAACGTTGCAAATAGGTTGATCGGCAATGCTCATTGTTTCTCGTGAGTGCATGGTAATTGACAGAGAAGTATGACTATATGACTATGATTATTTATTCATAACTCATTCATATGATATATACAATTATATACACAGTGTAATAGTATAACATTCAATGAGCTATCGGGGACAGCATAACCAAGAAGGTTGTCTACCTGCATGCCGTATCACATGGCTCGCACTTGTTCTTCAATTCCACTGCCGAATGTATGTATTTATACGCATATATGGCATACAAATATGTTTAAACTAAATTAAAACGTAGTAACCTGACTATATTAGCACTACTAACCACCGGTTAGCCGGGATACGATTTGAACAAGGTTCCCATTATTTGAGAGCGGCGAGACGTTAGGAATGACACTGGTCCTCTTCAACTCAAGTAATATTTGAAAATGCCAACAAAAAACAAAAAAAATACACAATACCCTGGTCGCGACCCATGCACGAATTAAGAATTGGGTTAAAAAAATACAACGTCCTGTCTCAGCGTATCTATAAGTAGGTGCTATATAAGTTATTCCAGTATATATGCGTTGTATAGTTGCGTTGTTTCCACCCAAAAACAAGAGCACGCCGTCGGGGCGGGCATAATACGCCAGTTTCTGGAGGAGAGTGGGGCAAGGTTTAATTCATTTGTTTGAAACCTTTGACTTAAGACGAAATAATAACAAAAATAAAACACATTAACTTCAAGTGTGGTATTTTTGACTGAAAAATTCACGAAATTTATTTTTAAAATATTTATTTTCGGCTATTTTCATACAAAAGAATCCTATAACTCTGGCAAAAATGGTCAGATCGCACTCAAATTCGAACATGACCTTCAAAATTATGTAGACAGAACACACACATGTCTGTTTGAACTTGATCTGTATACCAAATTTGGGTCAGTTCACTCGATTCAATCTAAAGTTATCATCAGGAAACCGCATATCAGGTAAAATCTAAGTCGAAAAGGGGCATAACTCAGTCAAAATCATGCGGACGAAACCCATATTCGAACTCAATCTGTATTTTTGGGTGGTAAACTAATATACCAAATTTGGTTCAGTTCACTTGATTTAATCTAAAGTTATCTTCCGGAAACCGCAAATCGGGTAAAATCTAAGTCGAAAAAGGGACACAACTCAGTCAAAATCATGCGGACGAAACCCATATTCGAACTTGATCTGTAGTTTGGTGTAGTAAACTAACATACCAAATTTGGTTCAGTTCACTCGATTCAATCTAAAGTTATCATCCGGAAACCAAAAGCGGACGGACGACGGACGGTCAACCCATTTACATAATATGACTAGGTTTTTTCAAACGGGCGTATAAAAAGTAAGTCCTCCCCTCATATAATACCATGCATCTCCTATATTATTCATCTGATTGCGTTGAAATTTTGAAGGAATTGAGAATATGGTAAATGCAGTACATTGTGTGAGTCAATTATTCCGACGATTTACTAACATTCTTCTGAATGTTGCTTAATTGGAATGTTAACTGCGTGATCAGTGGTTGTCAGGGATGTGGCTAGAGGGTCTCCGCTGGGGGGTGTCCACCTTGGGAATTTCCAACTGCACCCCATCCCCCTTGAGTCGCAATCACACCAACACAACTTTTTGCATAATTCCATTTGCACCCCCCCCCCCCTTTGAGTCGGAATCACACCGACACAACTTTTTTGCATAATTCCATTTGCACCCCCCCCCATTTCCATTTGCACCCACCCCCTTGTACCTCTCATGCTCAGGCCTAATTTCCTATATATTCATAAGCCATGCTTCTATTTTCCCAGTATGAGAACATTAAGATATTTTTAACCTGAAAATCGCCCCCAAAAAAACAACTAGTGATCTAATTCCAGACAAATGCACACAGCTATCGACAACAGACCAGGAAACCCCGGGCCGACCATGGTTGTTCGGCCCGGTGTGAGAAAATTTTGAAAACTATACAAGAAAATCGTAAATCCTATAGCATCAAGACTGGCCTCAACTGAAGCTTTCCTATAGTGTTGGAAATTTCAAACCTCAGGTTGGAAAATTCTTCAACTGATGACCATTTATGTCTACAAGTTTGACCAAATGTAGTAAAATATTGTTTTGCTAAACTAATTAGCAGTTTTGAATTGGCCATGTGAATGGGGCAATGACACACCGGGCCGACCATGGTTCGGCCCGGTGTGCGAACATTTTGAAATCTGAACAAGAGAATCGCAAAATCCTAACATCTAGACTAGCCTCAAGCCTTCCAACTGTTCGAAATTTCAAACCCTACACCCCCACTTAGGTTGGAAATTTTCCAACTGATGACAATTCCAATGACAATGTTGACCAATTGTATTACAATATTGTTTTCTTAAATTAACTAGAAGTTTTTGACTGGCCACGGGGGAGAGACCAGGACACAAGCTTTCCAAGTGTTGGAAATTTCCAACCTGTCACCCCCCTAAGGTTGGAAAATTTCCAACTGATGACCATTTCTGTCAAAAGTTTTGACAAAAAATAGGAACATATGCAAATATTGGTCGAAAAACAATAAATTCCCCCAATAAATTGTTTTATAATCAAACTACAAGAACATTTTCAACCTATTGTTGGTGTGAAATTTCGTTGTGGCACGTATGAAATTTCCAACTATTGAAAATATAGCTCTCTGCTGGGGGATGAGACACCCCCCACACCCCCCTCTAGCCACATCCCTGGTGGTTGTTAAGTGTCACCGGCCTTATTGCTGTGGGGATTTTCTTGAACTTGACCAGTTGTCAATCTGTGCGAATTTTAGGAGCATTATTTTGAACTACCCCCCATATCTGGTCCACTGCATTCACTCGAAAGGACCCCTGGTCCTTATGGAAGACGAAACCGTCTCATCGCCATAGCTTTGTTGAGGGCAAACACCCCCGCAAATCAGGTCGCTCGAAGGATGGGTGTTTCACCGAATACGACAAGAAAACTCGGTAACTTTCAAGAAACTGGCTATGCGAAAGACCGCTTCAAAATCGGACAGTGTACACGTAGCGTCGTAGCCAGTTTCTTGACAATGAGTTTTCTTATCGCAGTGGGTGAAAAAAAAAAACATTCTACGAGTGACATGCGTTACGGAGGTTTTTACGCCAAACCCATCTATGGTGATAACTCTTGCTTGGTCCGCCCATACAGGGCAGGGACCCTTTCGACTAAATGCAGTTGACCAAATATGGGGTTGGTTCAAAATCATCCCAATAATTTCCACAGAGGGGCAACTGGTCAATATCAAGAAAATCCCAAGCAGTAATAAGGCCGGAGACACTTAAGAAACACTGATCACCCAGTTATTGGATCAACACGTAATTCTGTTAAGTGTCAAAGTTGAAAGTGTGATTTTTGAAAACGGCAAATTTTCCAATCAAGCGACATTCAGAAGAAGGTTAGAAAATCGTCACGACAATTGTACTGACATTACCATGTTCTCAATTCGTTCAAAATTTCAATGCGATCGGGCGAATAACATAGGAGCTACATCGTATTATATGAGGGGGGGCTTACTTTTTTGAGGTGTTTAGTTGAGTCGTTTCCGACCGAAGGCTGGGTAGGGTGGTCGGACTGTATTTTGGACGTCTCTTCACCCTGAATGCCAACACCCAATATGCGTTGTGATAATTTTCAGAAAATATATAAACCCCGTCGAATTCTGCATTGGTGGCAATCATGCAGGCAGTCTATAAATTAAACAGATCAAATTCCTTGGTCACATTGAGGGTATTGTGTTCCATCCTTCAATACATGAGTAGAACGTAAACAAGAATCTTCCCAAATGTGTTAAAATTGATTAAATATATAACAACAACACACAGGTCCTCACTTCCTCGACCATAGATATAATTATGTTATGTTGTTTATCATTCACTTCTTATTGACAATAGACTTGTCCATCTAGTGTCGTCTGTCTCTTCACAATCACTACAGAGTATTATCCCTTTACATGATGACGCAATCAAAACGCAGCGCCTAATTGCTCCGGGGTCTGTGTCTATTAGACGTTGAATAAGATTATTGACATAACGTAACCACATCGTTTACTTGATCCTCTGTTTACCAATCACCCATCGCCTCCTCTACCTGTTAATAGAGTGCTTTTATTGACAAACAACATCAAATAATCTACGATGTGCACACCGACAGATAAGAGTCATCGTGCGCACAGGCATACAATAAGGCTAACATCATATACGAAACATGTGTTGATTGGAGTGAGTTCGAACACTTCCAGGTATTGAAAGAATCGAATGCTGGAAAGTGGAGATGCGATATATTGAGACCAGGCTGACCATATAACACCGACGTTTTTCTCTCTGATGTAACCAGCTTTGAGTTTATTTCATTTCCAAGCCAAAAGATGGACAGAAGAAAATTAAGAAATACATCACATATATATACAATATATACACCAACCCCGGCGTTCTCTTCTCATACAAACTTGTGACTTAATCATCGTCATATTCATCATCACCATCATCATCCTCAGTGTCCATGTTCAAAGCAATTCGTACTAAGCGCAAGAGAATCGTCCACCGGCTTCAGTCTCGAACACTCCCCCTTTTAACCCTGAATCCTTTGCGCACGGAACAATAAAGAGCATTCACTGTTAGATTTTTCCTGACATGGTAAATATAAAAAGCGATTCTTCCATTCTTTGTGGAAAGTCGTCGTATAAGTATATCGACTATAATATATTTGAAATACGAATGTTCCAAAAGCGACACATTTCCATACATTTACATGTATGCTTGAAACTAAGTTGATCTTTTAAAGAATTCATCGGAATTACCAGAGTAAAATTGTGTATATGAATTCGAACAAGGGTAATGAAGTTTGAAGCCGGGCTGTTCTGTCATTCCCAGAAAATCAGAAACCAATTTTTCGACATTCTGTAACTATTCGGCTATTTGTTTGTGCTGGCGCCTCGATATATTTGAATTTCTATCACGCCGATAACGCTTATACCATGCACGAATGGTGAACTGGTTAGTATACTATTTATCGATTAGCTAATATCGATGACACACGTGAACAATACCCTGGGTTAAAGTTAGTATATTACATTATAATTCTTCTGTTGCGGTTATTGAATAGTGCTGCTAACTTGTTAGCGTTTGGTCTCTGGCAATAGTAGGATAGGATAGGATAGGATATTTTATTTCAATATACATATATAAATTAATACATAATACATTTGACAAATATTGTAATGTATATTCGAGGGGGTGGCATAGTCAGGCTAGACTGTCTTACTGTCTTAATTAGTATGGTCTCAGGTATTGTACGCGTATGTCTTGGAGTTCAATACATTTAAGGATGACATGATACTCATCGCCTATTTCTGAGTTGCAGAGGGTACACAATGTACCCTTTGTGCGCTTCTAGTCAAGCACATTTTGATCATTGAAACATTTTCATTTATATATATTTTTTAAATAATTTTTTTTAGATTTAACTCCTTGCTCAATTTAACAGAACCAATTGTTTTTTTTGTTTTTTTAATTCTAAATTTTGAAAAACTAACACCGTTATATCATCCGCCAGGGTACCCAGTCACCACACCAAATTTGGTTGAACTAGATCCAGGGGTCTGAGAGAAAAATCTGGACAGATCCTACTTGTTTACATATAGATGACAAGCAGTCACATCAATATATGCCAGACTTTGATACTTTAGGTCTTGTGAGAGATCATCTAAGTTGATAGACATGCAACTAATTATCTGATTGGCTTGGTGCACTGATGACAGTTATTTTATAGCCTTTGATAGTCACATTAATGTTTGAGACAGTTGCTCGGTCTTTTTCCATGCACACAATGATCCAGGCTTTAGTTACATCAGGACAAGTTTGTTTATTTCAGTTTTACATTTCTCGAAGCTTCTTTCCGAAGGGTGTCGGGAAGGAATTGTTTCACCCCACCGTCCCATATGCAACATGCCATAGCTTAATGTCATCTCCACTAAGGCCATATGAGGTCACAGTAACATAAATATGGTGCTTTTGCAGTTATAAATTCTTATAATGTTTTAAACTGTTACAGATATCAAATATGGGCACAAAAGGTCTTTAGTGAAAAATTTGCACGAGGTTGTAAAAAACGCGTTTTTTGCCCCTCTGGATACCCACCCAGCCCGGCATACCTTCCTGCAATTGTTTTATTACACCCCCCCCCCGCTCTTATACGGACAATTAACCCTCCAGTTTTAACCCGAAAGTTTTCTGTTTTCATGTGAATGTTCAAATATTCGAAACAAACCACTGGATCGTTCTCATTTGTAAATAGTGTATATAATTTATATTTTCTCATGTCCCATGAATATTTACTGAGAATAAAGCATTACATAAAGATAGGCGAAATGATAATACAAGTGCAGAAGTATTATTTTTCATTGGTGGGAAATTTTCAGGTAATAAGTTCAACAAACAGCCTATGTCCGTTAGTCAATTCAAATTCAATTCAGTTTATTATGGTCGTCAATAATAGAAATTACATAATTGTATACGTAAATACAATATATATGGTCGTTACAGGTATACATGTATGTATCTGTGTGACATAAAATAGAAATGGGGTGGTCGATATTCGTTAACTACATTGTTTCAGTTCGACAGGCTGGTGGTATAGTGAGCCTCAAGGGGACCTAAATATCTCAAGGATCTTCTTCATAAATACTTACAAGTATATGGAGTTTGTGGTTTCTTGTGCGGAAAGCTAAAATATTGTTAACTGCTCTGTTGTCATCAAGGGATAGGGATAGTTGAACTTATTATCTGAACATGTTCTATTGGAACTACTCAACAAAAAATGAGCAATTAATAAATAAAGGGTTAATGTCATAATTTTTCAAATTGAAAATTAAAGAACAAATGCATTGATGCGATGCGAGATATGGATAGCGACGCAGTTAAGATATAATGAACACTGTGGGTAAGATATAATGAACACTGTGGGTAAGTGACATCTACTGAGGATAGAGAGTCGACCGTGATATTGATGGACAAAAGAAAACAAAACGAGAGAATGCAATCAGGAGGTGTGTCAGTTTGGTTTGATTTATTGGTGTCATGATAGAGTCTGCTATGATGTTGGAGGTCCTGCTGAAATGCTATTATGCTGGTAGGACAAACTAATGCCGTTACGAAAAATAACCGTTATTTTTCTAAAGTCGTAATTTCCCCAGTATTTGGTTAATCCGAGCGATTTGAGAAAAAACCGGTGTCTGTATGAAACATTCAAGAACATATTATTTTTGAAAAATGTAATGGTGGCTGTGCTGGTATTTGCAAAACGACGTGGAATAACCATCTTGTTATAGTCGATTTGCAAATACTTTTCAACCAGTATTAAACTATTTCGCAATATATATATATGTGTTTGACTGTTTGACACACATAATGGCTTGTCCTGGATATGTTCAGCTTATCCGAACACCGCGAAAATGACAACTTAAAAAAAACTACTATTTCTTAACAGCATCAGTTTGCCATGCCAGCATCATAGCAATTCAACAGGACCCATGCACCAGCATCATAGCAAATTACCACGGGTGTTTCACGTTGTAAGTTTTGCGGGTGAAAGAAAGACCACGCAAAGGGTTAATTTCGTTGGGAAATCACCCCACTGCACATGGAAACCACCGACTCCAGACAAACAACTTACACAATTTCCCAATACACGAATCATGTTCAGTGTTCGCGCTGGACCGAAAAATCTTGTGGCCAAAAGTTTAGCCAAATGAAAATTTTATTAGCCAAATGAAAAAAAACTTTGGCCAAATGGTTTTTGGCCAAATTAAAAAAAACTTTGGCCAAATTAAATCCGCATTTTCTGGGCGGTTCACAATTAGTGACTAAAATATTTGTTTTAAACTTTATTTGTTACTCAGAATAAAAACATAATTAAAACAACACAAAAACAACTTTAAAAACAATATTATACGAACATAGGTATCACACATGGAGATCAATTCATAAAACATTAATATAGAATACGGCTATCGCAAACATGAAACTAAAATTCGATATAATTATAATCACACAAATCCGCTAAACCAATTGTAATAACTCTATGTCGATGACACTACGACGGTCCCTAACTATTGCTTATTATAGTAAGGTGATAACTGTTGAATATCTATTGTATTCAAACCTTTTATGGTGTGCAGCCAAGTTATTAGACGGGACGCAGTTAATAAAACATTACGTAACCATTGAGTTAAGAACTACTCGTCTGTAAGGAACAAAGCATTTAGGTGATTTATCTAAATTATCTTACAGACTGCCTAATCAAGAAAAAAAGCTTTCCATTTCCATTTGGGGTAAACAAAATTTAGCCAAAAGTTTAGCCAAATAAAATATTTATTAGCCAAATTCGAAAAAGATTGGCCATTGGCTAATTTGGCTACCGACAGCGCGAACTCTGATCATGTTACTATATATGATGCCAAATCCCCCGAGCGGGCAGTTTTAGCGACAATATTAGCCTACATATCTTATTTATCCATCGCACAAAACTTGCATTTTGAGAGGTAAATATGTAATTTTCCTCAGTTTTACATTCGTTACTTCGATGACGCCCTTACATTATTTTATCAGGTCAAGTAACTAATTAGCTTTCATGACGTGGAAATACCGGAGTGCAACTGAGAGCGAAATAGTTCGTTGGTTTGTTTTAATAGTTATTCTAAGCTGGTCTTTAGCTAATGTTTTAGATGTTTTAGAGCGAAAACACAAAATCGATTACGAATTTTGTGTCAATTGCGATGAATTATGGATGATAAAAACGTCCCAAAATCACAATGACGTCTTTCAGGTCGGATGAGGTCCACAGTTACCTGCGAAATTTGCATATACAATTTCGTCACGAAAGTAGTACTAACCTAATAAAGCTACCTTGACCTAATAAAGGTACATTGACATAATAAACGTAGCGTTTATTAAGCAGGCTTTATGTAGGCAATAGAGGTATACTATAGTGAGCGGTGGATAAATAAATATATATACATATATACCCCTGTGCGTAGATCACATATCAGCTCTTATCGGCAATAGAACCATCATCGCTGAACGGCTTATGTTGGTCTAATGCGACATTCACCTTAAAGATGCATAATCGGAATTAACGCTCCCAAATGACTATTTCTTTGGCGTCGGTGGTGAAAAATGTGTGATTCGAGTCGAGGAACCCACCCATCTATATCTCAGAGTGATCAGATATCGATTTTTGAAATTTGTTATTTCTCGAAATGTGTAATTATTTGTGGGCCAGAAAAAGAGTCGTCAAACCGATGGTCTCGGACAAAATTGCGGATGAAGGTGGATAACTCTAAAATCAAGTGGTAATATACGGCCAAATTTCCTGATACTCAAGTGATAATACGGCCATATTTCGTTGAACAACATGTTGATAAATAACACGTTTTGGGAAATTTTATACCAAATTTGGCAGCGGTTAGCATTATTTTGTTGTAATTAATCGATTCTGATAACAAAAGCGTATTTTGACGAAATATTGTTGTTGTAACTTGATGATATTGGGACCGTCTGATCGGTTAATTGAGTACCTTTAACAATCGAATCAGTCATATATGCAATTTACACATGAAAATCTCAACCCTTCCTGTACTATATTAAAGCATCATGCATTGATGAGGAGTTATCCCATAGGAACTGTTCAGAGAATAAGTTCAACATAATAGGGCTCCTTCTGAACTTTTATTTATCTGTCGACTGCTTGTACCGCCTTAACATCCCTCCAAATGAATAATAGACCATTCCGATGTACACTTTTTAACTGACTGGGCGAATTCATTCAGTACAGAAAGGGTTAACACAACGTATGGGTGATACGTCACATTTGAGTGCACATGTCGGAGAATAAAAAAATGACGTTTGACATCGAATCAGTCATGACAATTTCAACATTTGAAACAAAATGTCTTAATAATTGAACAAATCACACTCGATGACTTCTTCATGTCAAATGTCACTTTTGACGTTGTGTGAATAATTTACATGTATATGTCAGTTAAAGATGTCTGATCAGTAAAGGCACCGAATCAAGTTGATCTATTATTAAACCGGACTGAGCTGGAGTGTGGCGTGTCTTGTGCAGCCGAACGTACCTGGTGATCCCACAGAACACAGCGCCAATAATAATGGTTCCAAGTAAAACATCTCAATCATTGTAGCGACTCATTAATGATTAGGCCGGACAAAAGTTATTTGTTGGTTTACTAACATTAAAGCCGCATCGCGGTTTTAAGAATAAGATTATTATCTGTTTTGTTAGAACCCGGTCTTATTTCAGGGATACTAATATGTTGATAAATAAGATACAGGTATGGAATGTATAACAGAAAGACTTCTTCAAGTCATAGAATGGAAAAATAAACAGCGTCCCTTGTTGGTTACACTGGTGTAAATATGTTTCGGAGAGAATAAAATAGACACTGAGCCCTGATTGGTCAATAGCCTTGTGTGTTTTTTGCATTAAAAAATCATCGCACCTCTTCCCTGTGATTTCCCATAGGTAAAATAGCCATTGGCACAGGAATTAACCAGTTTTAATATTGTGGTTTGGTCTAAAATATGACATTATGTTTAGTGCGGTTCTGACACTACTTACGAAAACACAAGATTTAAAAGCGAATTCCCTGCTAGACGGACATGATTTGTTTTTGGATAAAAACTTTCCGCAAATGTCAATCTTTCAGATTTAAAGAACATTTTGGACCTAGGATTTATATTGTAAACAGTATACGTTTGCACTGAGGCCTATGGAAAACATTTACACCAGTGTGACCTGTTGGTGTATTTCTAATATGACAAACTAAAGATCATCTGCCTCACTTCTACGCGAAAAGTTGATTTTTGTTGTGACTTTGGCAGGTTTACAGTATATACATACAACCTGTAGGTGTATATGTTGTGCATTTATATACAGTTAGTGAGTTCAAAGAAGCTACGACCGTTTGAAAAACGTGCACATATTTGATTCCGCTACCAATGGTGTGGAAATAATTATACACTGAGATTCCTTTAACTTCCATATCAGCATTTTATCGCTTGTTGCCAAATCCACTTCCTTCTTATAAAATTATCCAGATTAATGTAGTTTGACTGGTCTGTCACTATATACAAATGCTTTGAGGTGCGACATATATTGGCTAAACTACAATAGATCTACATAAAATAGTGGACACCACACATACATGGGTTTAATTTTAAAATTATATGATACCATATTTGATTCTGAAACTACAAGCTTTATACATTAAACCATGCGTTCAAACTGGATGTTCCAGTTGGTCGATTATATTCTCCTTCCCCTAAACCAACTACCACACAACAGCGGCCTAAGTATTATAAGGAATAGATGTTTCCGCACAATCGCATATGTCTATGTTCCAAAGAAATGATGGTTATCTTTAAACGGTTCCATTGTTTATTTCGCCTTGGCGTTTAATTGAGCGTCGTTGTGCGTTTTTGTATTGAAGACATTACGACTCGTGAGTGCATTTGAATAAATGTTTGTTTAGGTTCCTCTGTTTCTCATACTTCCATTAGGAACGGAAGGAATGAATCGGAACCTTAATTTTGATTCAAATACGTTTGTTTGATTGTTCAAAGACATTATTACAGTGCTTTCGCATTTCACAAATTGGGTAATTAGCTGGGTCATCGACTGGGTGGACTTAGTAGATCTTAACCCTCATATTTCATTAGTTTCCCCCCTTATTTAGTACAATATTTATCGGGTTGTAGGGGGTCTAAAAATAGAAAAATAAGTATCGGGGGGGGGGGGGGGTAACAGCCAGCGTAACCTGTGTTAAATGTGACATTACAGGTTTGAATGTTTAATTATTTTACAAAACTGGGAAAGTTCACAAAAAAGGGAAAAAATTGTGTATGTAACATGATTTTCGTAATCAATGAAGGCCAACTCGGTGTGTTTGGTTATTGGAAAATAGCCCGATTTATTTCCCCTGAATTATGTGATCTGCGCTTGCAAAACATTTTTTTTAAATTGCTACGATAACTTTTTTTCCATTTCAAATATTTCTCAGCTCTAACATATATATATATATATAGCTCTATCAGGTGGAAGACAATTATTTACTGACATTGGCTGCGGACACACATACCACAGTAGCGATGGCATAGTAGGTGTGATAATTTATTACGGTGGAGTTTGGTGACAAATGGCCGTTATAATTAATATGCCATAGCTAGCCATGTCGCCCACTGCATATTCGCACGAGTCTTCCAAGGTTCATTATAATCAGCCTTTTTATTGTTTTGGTCCTTATTTTGTTCGCTTTGTTTATTCCAGATACTTTCTCTCAGCTATATTTCCTCCAACAGTTCCGACACAGCTTCATCTGCCCACATGATAACGTTAGCTTATGCGTATAGAACTAAACGTCGCAAAATAAACAAAAACACAATTGGGGAACACTCTTAATACGCATGAAATTAATATAAGTAGATAAACATGCATTGAGATAATATCAATAAAACGTACTACGTGCATGATATGTGAGTGAATGAGGGATTGTCACGGTCAAACACAATTCTGGACGATCGATCGTGCATTATATATATATATCGTAGAGAATACAACGTAGCAAAACGTAATGAGTAGAGATCAACGTTGGTGAAACGCAATGGGTTAATATGTTCAGTCGCCTCATTGTGTGGAAACTCAGCGGGCAACATGGCTAGCTATGGCACAGATATATGACGACCAATTGTCACCAAACTGTACCATAATAAATTGTCACAACTACCAGCCATTTGCTCTGTCGTGTTCAAAATGGTCAATTTGTGTATAAAAAGATGGGTAAAATTAAGCGTTTTGTGTGTGCAAACCAAGGGGCATAACTCTTGACAAATTATGCGAAGAAGCTAAAGTACAGACAGTTGATTACACTTAACTTTTCTGTCGAAAAACATGCTAGATGGTACCTATGCCAAAGATAATTGCTCAGCATAGATTTGAAGTAGAGTACCCCCTCCCAGGTTGGCCAAAATTGCTGGAAATTGAGTATTGCTACCTATTTTTACCAACTTGGCGCTCAGTGGTGTGCAAGATGAATGCTATATATAGCGAGGATACTTTATTTTAAAGATGCCCTATCCGATTTGACAACACAAGTCACTATTTGTATATTTTATCTAAAAGAGAGCAATTATCGAACTCAAGGGCCCATTTATGGAATGTTTGATTGTCAGATATCGACCTTCGATAAAGGCAGTTCTATCAGGTTTTGCATTTTGGTTGCGCGCCCAAATTCATGCGATATCTAGAGCTTTTATATTTTCTTTGCCCACTGATTGTGAATAGTAAAAGAGCGCTCACACAACTCTTTATTCGGGAGTAAATTATAGGGAACATCTTTAATTTCGCATTTGGAAACGATATTTTCTATATCATAGATTATCATGGACAATAAGATATTACGCCGTAACGGCATATAGAGCTGATGCCAGGCGTAGATACAAGTACATTTAATAACAAGGTATAGCAATTGTACATAACGTATACTGAATGCCAAATGTTCAGAAAAGAAGTGCATGAGAACAAAACTGACACAAGGATATCGTGCGATATAAAATCGCTCTCTATTTTACGTGGCCCCATTTACGAACATTGTGGTAAATCTGGTCTTTTGTGTTAGAAAAGTTTGACCGAAAAAGAAAGAGTTTTGAAATGCATGGGAACCTACATGTCACCAATACACCAACAGTTCTTGAAATGCCGCTTCAGCTGCAGTAATCATAATTGATTAAATGACAAACAATAATGCTAACCACTGTCAACTATATATAGAATAAAATTGCCCAAAAAGTGTTATGTATAGCAACATTTTGTTCAGCGCAATTTTGTATCGAGAGTGTGTCGGTCGGCATTCGTCGAATATTTGCCAGGCGCCAGATATTCCATGTGGTGAAAATAATAGATTTCAGAAATCCATATATGATAACTCTGAGCTTTGATGGGTGGGTTCCTCGACTGGAATCAAATATGTTTTACCCCCGAAGTCAAAGCAATAGTAATTTAGGAGCGATAATTCGGATTGCGCAACTTTAAGCGCTGCATTCTAAAAGAAAGTGGTATGAGAGGCTTACTTGATGTATCAACACATTTCAAGTTTCCACACATCAGTGAGACTAATGCTCTGTATTTCTTCCATATCAGGAATAAATCAATTTAACGCTCTTTATTTCTTCCATATCAGGAATAAATCACATTGAACGCTCTTTATTGTTACTTGCTGCAAATGAAACTGAACCCAATTTTTCGTTGTGAATTTTTCCGAGGCATTTAAACACGACTCATTTGAGTTCCCAAATTAGGTTCGGATTCTGAGACTCCACTATTGAAAACCCGAACGACCGCAGGTCTATTTTTTGGCTCCACAGATGGAACTATATATAATACGACCAACAATATCAGTTGCACCCCCTCTCCTATATCGGACAGGCACCACCAGGGCACCGAGTACAATGCGCTCACATTTATCCTGTCAGAAGTTTACAGATAACCGTCCATGCCGTATCTATTATTAAGGAACTACTTTTGATACGCATAAGATACATAATTAATGGACCAATACTGGCACCAATGTACATATATAGTTAATATGTGTCGTAGCATTCAATAGAAATCCACAGTATGCCGGAATCTGCTGGACTTAATTATATGTTCATAAAATGTGTAACACGAGAACGGTATATATAAGAGGCGGGCCCATGGTTTGGGGTGAGGACCTTTGGTTGGGTTGACGGAACTTAACCCCTTTCCTTATGTATAAATGGTCATTTATCAAACGGATTTATTGGCACATTCAGATGCCTATCAGCTCAAGTTTTAAGATAGCTCCATATTTTCGTCTACTTTTTAAATTAGAATTCGCGACCGCCTCGTTTAGTCCATGCAGGAAGTAATGATCGTATTTGGTACCTATAGCCAAGAGGTCGTCTTTAGGGTCATACAATCTAAACACGATTCTCGAAGCGCGCCTACATGCATGTACTTTTCCCATTATAGTAAATCGTTTTTAGTAAACTACCACAAAAGGTATATTTTTCAAGGTATGTACTTCTCGAATTAATAATAGTCGGTATCCGATACATAGAACTTACTTTCTTTGGAGCTAAATTTCGTGATCATAATAAGAATATGCAAATAGGGGTAAGTATATAAATATGTTCTTGACTTGTTTGTAAAACAGGGTACCGATATTAAGATACACGAATTTCCCTGGTATATATGTAAAATGTAGAAGAGAACGACATTGGGAATTTTTGTACATTGCATGTGTACACGTTTTGCTTGTTTCACTGTTATGTGTGACCTTGCAATAAATCAAACAATCACAAACATTAGGACAATGGGAAAGAAAAGAAAAACAAAACAGTGAGTGGAAGAGAAATAACATACTGATGAACTGCCCTCTTCTGAAATATGATAGCATTGATTATTTTTGTCCCCCGAAAAATTTATTTTTTAAATATACGCTTTTTTTAAAATACGCTCTTTAAAAAATCGTCAGTTGTGGGTTGCACCCCACAAGTTACTCAAACAAAAGATCGCATCCCACAAGTATTCATAGGTATGTGCGGTCACCCCACAAGTATACTTTGGCCAGTGCGTCCGCCCGTCCGTTCGTCCGTCCGTCCGCTCTCACGAGAGCGTACCTGTGGGGTGCGATGAAATTAACTTTTTTTTCTTCCTAACTGTTTTATTCCACAAACATCTCCGTTATTTCGTTAATATAACATTTCTCAGATTATGTGTTTTTTTCTGAAATACGTATTTAGAGAAAAAAATTATTTAGAAAAACGTAATATTAACGAAATAACGGAAATTGGATTTTCCGTAAGTCACTTGTGCAACCCACAAGTCAATCAAACAAAAGATCGCACCTCACAAGTATACTCACGTCGGTCCGCCCGTTCGTTCGTCCGTCCGTCCGTCCGTCACACTTTTGAGTACCTTCATGGTATAACCATCTCCTCCTACAGATTTCATCCCAGAGATTTGAAACTTCAGAATATTTTGCCCATATATTGAAGATGTGCAACATGTATATAGATCACGGAAAAATTATTTTTTGACGGAGTTATTAACTCTTTTTGACTTAGAAAATTTCAACATTTTTTATAATTTTCTGTATGAGGGTACCTTCGTGGTGTAATCAACTCCTCCTACAGTTTTGATCGTAGATATTTGAAACTTCAAAGTATTGTTACCCACATATTGGAGATGTGCAACATGTATATAGATGACTTTTTTTTTTTTTATGGAGTTATTAACCCTTTTCAACTTAGAAAATTTTCAACATTTTTTTTTAATTTCTTCAACAAAGCGGCATCGACTTGCCACTTTTTCGGGGGACACTGTGGTCTGCTGACCTTTTATTAAGTTTCACTCCGATGTCCTGAACTTATGGAAACAACCGATTGATAGTCAAGATATATAAATGTAGCATAATGATCCCTCTGATGACCGGGAAGATAGCGCTAACACCATGCTGCAATGGTTAAAATATTCAAAGTTCGGGAACGTTGAGAAGTGATTGTTTTCTGAAAAAAATCGGCGATGTTATATCTAAAATGGAGGTCGTCGAAGCTGCATGAACCCATGCTATATAATCAAATATCAAATATCATATATAACCAGGACGAGCCTCTGGCTCTTTGTCCCGGATCAGTTAAATATCATACATCAGTAATGAAATTAAATGTCACTGGTCCTCATAATCATGGCTGTATTTACGGGCATAGCATTATGAGTCTATATAATATAATGCCCACATACATTCGTCTCCCTTGCTATTATTAGCAACCTCACTTACACAGGCCACAGTTTCATTTCCAGTGCCTATCTGGACACATGTTAAATCGCAATGTTTATTCTATTGTAAATTCACTTTAAACAAGGATTATTACCCTTTTTCACACTATATAACTGTTATTCTATTTACTTTTGTAAGTATTCTTATACTCCATTTGTTCATATTTATTTGCATCTTCCTGAAATAGCGGTTTGTTTTATCTCACCTAATTTTCTGGTAAAAAAAAAGTGGCAGAAAACAGAGGTGACATAAACTGGTTACTATTTTTTTTAGATTGTATGGACACTGATTAAAGTAATGGCTAAGCAATGTGGACTCTTCTTGCTCCCGCAACGAATCGCAAACCTTACAGACATTTTGTTTCAAAGCCCGAAATGAAAAAATTTGCACAAAAAAAAAAAAATATATGCTTGTAGGTATCTCTGGTTCTGAAAAAACGTTGAACTATCTATACAATCTCATGAACTTTTCCAAATACCTTGGACGTTGCTACTACTATTATACCGTATACGACAGAAATGGGTTAACTATAAAATAAGTGCCTTGGACTGGCACCACAGAGTGAAAACAATCTCCATTACCATTATAATCATCGGACCGAACGCAATGTGCGATCGAGGATTATCCGAGAAAATACAACGCGTGAAATAAATGAATAAAAATGCTTTGCACTCGTGTCGAGAATCGCATCAGAAATATGTCCATCAAAAAGAATCGAATGAGTAAATGCTGATTTCTCAACAGCCAAATGTCTGACTGGTGGTCTCCTGCTTCAGGCATCGCAATGATTAGCCGCTGTAGGTTTATATTGTAAGAGTAAATAAACGCCATACGACAAGACAAATACGAAACCAAGGCAGACGGCAAAATTGATTTGTGAAACGCGCGCTGATTGGCTTTCAGGGAGGCGGAGCTTGTGTAAAAGCCAGCCCCTGAATCAGCATTAAAACTATTGTATTTATCTCCGATTCTAACTCAGTGTTTTGATCGTGACGACCGTCCGCATGGGTATCGAAATGGAGACGATGGCTAGTCAACCATCACCTGATGTTCATCAACCGAGATTTCTCAACCCAAACAGCCCACCGTGCACGGATTCTGATATTAACCCTAACAGTTTCTTGTCAACATTCAGCAGGATGCAGAAGACAACATACAGTTCGCCACCTCCCGTGGCATGTAATCCCGAAAATAATGTGTGCAAACTTATTGACTACAGAGGTGCAAAAGTTGCAGCGTTCAACGTTGACGGAAGGGAGTTGATATGCCTACCACAGGCTTTTGAACTGTTCCTGAAACATCTAGTTGGTGGACTGCATACAGTTTATACAAAGCTTAAGAGACTTGAGATCACACCAATTGTCTGTAATGTTGAGCAAGTTAGGATTCTTCGAGGGCTCGGTGCCATTCAACCGGGAGTCAACCGCTGCAAGTTGATATCGTGCAAAGAATTCGATATCCTTTACGGAGATTGCACAAATTCAAGGTAAGTCATACGACACTTAAATATGACAACTTTATTTCATTTGCACATGCTATGTATAGTTAATGAAAATCAGTACCACAACTTTCAGTTGAGAGTGTGTGTTCTATTCCAATACTACTTTGTTTACAGCGGAGGATCAACCACATTTATCATTATTTGGTCTCAGTGTTTCAAATATCACTGAATGTACCAAAAATCGGTTATTCGTCAGCAATTATATTTTTTATGAGTTTAACCACAGATTATATAACTACTTAAATTGATATTGACATATTGTTGAAGCTACAATATGAAACAACAATATCGTTTTTGATTTATAGTAAATTTTCGACATTCGATACTCACAATATTCTTCTGTATAACTTGATCATACATTGTTTTGCTTCCAAATGTGATTAACTCTGTAACCCTTCTGACAAGCGATATCACGCTTGGTATAGTTGTCAATTTTGTTAAAGTGCCACATTGAGTTTTGTTTATAAAAGTTATTGGTGGCTGGTCCCATATAAATTCCCGTTAGTGTCAACGTCATATACATCACCTTAGAAATGTATATTAGTTGTTGCCGAAAATCATTTGTATATATTTCAGTACACATGCAATTTCTCTTTATTTATATTGTTTACGGATTCATAAATTCAATTGAAAGGTTGACATCACTCATTTGTAGACACATGTCGCAATATTTGTTAAATGCTTCCTAAATGGTGGCATAAACTTATCTACCAATTATTTCTTTCTTCTATCCCTATATATATTTCAAAACACCCGAACTATGTTGCCAAATAAGTTCCAATAGACCTTCGACCACAAATCTTAACCAAATTCCCTAATCCTGCTAACACCAATTAAGAAATACCTTTGTTGAAATAAATTCCACACAAAATAAGACTAAAGACTAAAGAAAAAGCGGAGCTAATATCCTCATCATGCCAAATGTTCGATAAATTTGCACGAAAGGCTATAGAGAAATGGCGATATTCATCATTTCACTTTACTTGTGACTATAATATAGAACCAATATAGTAAAACCTCGAGAAAATATGGTCGATATTAACGCTTCCATGAATGGAGCCTCTTGAAATTTTGCGAAAAACCTGTGCCAATGCATTCTCTTATATATGGGAGTATCCCATAGGGAGACCCACATATACATAAGAGAATACATCGGCCTAACAATATTTTCCTTGACCGTGTAAGCCAGTGCATTCTCTCATAAATGCGAGGCTCCCTATGGGAGACTCGCATATATAAGAGAATGCACTGGCACATGATAATTAATGCTGCAGAAGCGCAGCTCCCACCATGAAAGTGTTAAGGCTACTTTCAAACAGCTGGAAAAATTGTCTGGCAAAATTTGACGAAAGTCTTCAGAGAAGGCTCGCTATTGTACATTTTTGAGTGATACATAATGGATGTATAAATGTGTGTCTTCGGTTGTTTTGTCGATTATCAGCAATGAATTTCCACGAGTGATTCTTTGCCATAAATTTCAATTGAAGGTTAATTTCTGGCAAAGGTCAGTTGTATAATAACTTAATGAATTACATCGATCTGATCTCGATGTGCATACAACACAAGATGGGAAATGCGCATTTTACAATTAGTTTACAGCCCATATATCGTATTACACACTGCAGTCCTCTACGGGGATTTGCCTGCAAAATTGCCAGAAGTATTGTGAGAAGTATAAAAACTCTGTATAGTTCCACATGTGGTGATGATGCTTCAGAAATTTGCATGTATATAACATGGAATTATCTCCCAAGAATACATCATACAAGTATTTGAAGAGAAATGTTATCAGCAAATTACATGTGGAACTACATAACTATTTCCTTCTTGTGTTATACAAGATGTATTTTATACACATGTTAACGTTCGTAATCTGGCATCATATTTGTTTTCTATGACGAAATTACTGCAAAAAATACCAGGCAAAATTGTCAGTGTGTGAATGCAGCCTAAGGGGACTGGTGCAAGTATTGATTGGAGTCATATGTTAACATCATACTCCCACTGGATACTTACTTTACTCCGACACCCAATCCTGGATATCCGAGGTGCGCATGTGCGGTGCTCGATAAGACTGTAATATATACGTTTTCAGGAATAAGCTCTAACAGATCATCTCTGAGCGACAGTGTCGCGTGTGGTGATTACCGTGACGTAATTAAATCACTTCAGCGTCCAGGAACCGACCTGGCAATTGAGACGTTCGACATATATAATGGTGCCGACTTTGTTCGATTATTCCTGTTGTAAAGCATAAGCATGGGTGGTTTTGATGCGGTAGAATATTATAAACTATTCTACAGAAATATCATGCCACTTTACATGGCTATATATAGATACGATCGCGGATCAGACATAGCCCCGATACTTTGCATCAATCCAACATTAGATGTTAAAATGTTCACTAATCTTCCTAATAGATTCCTCAATTGTTGATATAATATATATTTATAAGATAAGATGTCCCTATATTATCATAATATTGTATGACATTTAAACTGATTACTGTATATACATATATACTATTGGATTGTATAAAAGTCAAATAATAATACTAAATAATCGACCCTTTTATAAATAGAGCATAATAATATATAATATATTGTGGTGTGCGCATTATATAACATTATCGATCGGATATCAAATTGATTCTGATACTTTTGTTCAATTAGAGCCTTTGAGTTATCATTAAATTACAACCGATCTTGTTTGTTCCGCAAGAATATAGACAGATAGTTTAGGGGGAATGAAGCACACCAATTGTATACTATATTCAAGAAATACACACTCTCATCAAAACGTAGCCAGAGTATTGAACCGGACGGAGACCCATGCATATCGTTCTTATAGTTTCTTAAAACTTCGCGGCCTTTGGTGATTATTTGACCTCATGCAGACACTTGTATCAGAGATTATCCTTTACACAATGCCTAAGGTATTATCCCGTCCTACAAAGACCTTAAAATGAAACCACAATAATATAATATGTGTACAATGCAACATGCGAAAGTGTTAAAACGTATAGCACACAGCACTAGTATATATAAGACAACGTAAATTCAGTGCGGAAAATAGTAGTAAAACATGTAAGTGCATTATCCTCGAATGATCTCATTGATAAAAGTACAATCCGGTATATTTCCGGAACAGGGTTAACACTCACAAAGGAAATGTATTCAATTAGACCCCTTGTTTGGCAAATAGGACAATGTATTTGAATAAACAAACTTTGGATTGTACATTTTATAGTTTCTAACGTCCCTCACACGCAGACAAATCGTCTAAAGCAAACAACCGGGCAATTTATTCTTATCGTAAGATAGTTAACAGTTTAATGTTGATATCTCCAAGTCCAATAAAATAGGTAACTTATTTTGAAGACGATTCTGGGCAAACAGCCTTGACTTCCTCGGCATACGATGGCCTCAGGGTTGTCGAATGTAGCTCGTGAAATAACCGGTTGTCATCTAAATTACAGTGTATAAGTTGACACGTCCATAAAGAGCGTTATATCGCCAGCTCGGTTGTGAAACTTCATGACATATCTTGACAGTTCGGAGGCAAGATCCGGATTAAGCAGCAGACCGTAGACAGTCCACTCGAGTATTATATTGTACAAGCAAAAAGTAAACGCTCTTTGGCTTAAATGCGTTTTCGATATCTTAAAGATACGGGCGGCGTTGGCGGTGGATTTGCTGTTAAAATATTCACCTCCGTCAAAAACCGATATAAACAGAAATAATAGTAAAATATAGACAAACTTTGTCCTTATACCAATCAGAAATATGGCATAAACAGTATGTTATTGTCAAATGTTTTTTTCTTTGTTATGTAAACAAAAGCAAGAAACGTTACATAACCTAGCTTTTGTTTAGATCCGGATATGGTTAAAATAAAGTGCGTTATTTGTTACTGTTTTCCTGATATGGAAATAATAAAGAGCGTTTATATCATTTGTGTGTGATTAACCAATAGAATTGCGCTGTGTTATGTAAACAGAAGCAAAACTTCTGTAACACGAGCAGGCTCTTGTTTACGTACACCATCGTACGTCTTGACGGCAATATACTATTTACGCGCTGATTATGTTTGGCATATGAACAACACTGTGTATATTTAATATTCCTTCTGTTGATGGCGATTTGAACAAATATGAATATTTCTGCAACGAACGCCGCCCGTGCCTTTAATTGCTGTCGCTTTGAGATATGTAATGTGCGAGGATCAGTAATATTCTCCACTTTTATCCATGCCGCTCACCTTAGTGCTACTTTGATGAAGCCAAACATGTGACGAAAATAAAGAGCGTTCCACATTTTTATTCACATATATGGTATAACATAAAAATAATTTAGTTTTAATCCCAGTAAGTGATTTATATAACAGTTATATACCATGCATGAAAGACTATTCGAATTTTATCAGCCGTTTTAAAATTTCCATACAAGAGAGGGTTACATTCTCCTCATTATTACCATATAAGGTACGGACTAGTTATGAACGCTCTTTTATTGCTTAATACGTAAAGGATTCTGTGTTGAAGGAATATATTCGAAGCTAAGTAAACGATTTATATCGATTGGTGGACGCGTCTATATGCCACAGCTGTTGATGGAATAAGGGATATATATTTTGTCCCGGTTTTATGACAAAGTTCATGAATAAAATTGTGCATTGATTGCTCGGAAAAGAAATAAACGGCGGCTCGAACAGTAAGTGTGCCTTTAAAACACTTAGGTTAGCCCCAGCGACCATGGGCATGGCATCGATTAACATACATCTGCGCTCAAGCTGACATATTCCATCGGAGGGTATAAGTGCAGATGAAATTCAGTGAATTGTGTTAAGCCGGTGATGGAAGATAAAAAACACTCACGCTTCTATGAATTGAAGATGTCCCCAAATCAACCTATTAAATAGAAACTCGTTTTAAATTCAAACCTTCACTTTTCGCTTACATAATGACTGCTTTGAAACCTTTACGCGCCACACACAATGGGCAGTCGAAAATATCATTTACATTAATAGAAATTTATCCACATGATACTCATTGCACGATTGGAAAGAAGCATCTTAGATCACCAAATGAGTTGAGGGAGAATTAAATTAAATTTAAAATCACTACATAATGTGAATTACATTGAAATGAAATATTTTCCATCACTGCGGTGTTCTTAGGTTTTTATCGAAACTGAACGCAACTCATTACTTCTGTACAAAAGGTTACATACGAGTAGATATGCATGGGAAACCAAGGAAAGAAAGTTTCCATCTATTAACATACAACATTTGTCTTGTTGAAATAGAATTTATTGCATTAAGGTAACACAACACAGCGTATGTATAGTTGATATATGAATTCGGTTGCACAGTGGAGATTTCGTTTCACACATCACTAAAGACTTGGAATTGAATTCACAAAAGATGACGAACGGCTATATTGCACTGAATGGGTTTTATTTTATAATTTCGTCTAAACCCCCGCTGATTTAACTCTGGGTTTTGAAAAGTGTGGACAATATTTTATAAATATGGAAATGATTTCGAGTGATAAATATGACTGTTGATGCGATACGTTTCTAGCTTCTTACATTTCGTGGCGTGCACTTGCAACAAAAGCCCTTCAGACCTCTGGTGTGAATGGGGCTCAAGTGGACTGAATTGGATATACGGTTACAACTCCCGACATGTAACGATTTGCGAGAACAGGCACCCACTGTTGTCATTTATCATATAAACCAGGTGTTCAGATACGGTATTATGTGGGATATTGACTCTGTCATTACTTATCGAACCAGATCCATTTCAATCTGCACGAATTCATATGTCATGAATCCACCGCGGACATTGGGCACCGTCCTCTTCCTTTCCGTTAGCATACAGGGACGCTGGAGCAATGGGCACGGTCCCTCTTTTCTCAATAGGCTGGGTGGTTGGTCAAACGTGTCCCGTGGACCATTCAGTTATGTAGAATCAGTTCCCTATTTTCCTCGCATTGAAATGATTGATTGTCCAACCACTTTAATTCTATAAATGTTCTAGATGTTAGCTTAATCATTTGTTCCCGTGGTGGTTTGTTATAGAAGAAAGTACGGATAATATATGATATACCATTGTGTCACATTTGATATCTCAGACTTTTGGAACTACTTCGAAATACCAGCGTTTGTGCAAGTTTAAACTGAAATTATATGCAACCTCAAAATGAATCGATCACCATCCGATTGAAATATCAGCATGCATGCCACCAATGATATTTTGTTTAACCCTTTGATGGCTGGAGCATCCTGAATTTTTACGAAAACCCTGTGCCTCTTATATTCCATAGGTCGCCTCGCAAATATAAGAGAATGCATTGGCCTAACCATATTTACCTTGATCGTGTAAGCCAGTGCATTCTCTTATATACGCATATATAAATGAATGCACTGACACAGGGTCTTTAATGCTGCGTCAGCGCAACTCCCGCCATGAAAGGGTTAAAGGAAACGTGTCTAGCTGAGCTAACGCTTGAAGTGTGAGATATATTCATTCTCAATATAGCGATTTTAACAAATCGTGTGTGCACCTGATACGAGAGTGACAGATAAAGAACTTGTGGGAAAAGATTAAATGGATTTGTTGTTGTCATCTCAAATAGACCGCCCGGAAAGGTGTGCGACAAGGAGATATGATAAATTGGTTTCTATCTCTATTCTGTCATTGTGCAGATAAATAAATCAATAAATATTGTAATATTTGTGGACAAACCAAACACAGCGGGTGATAGCATGACTCCGTGAGAGCTTAGATTGAGTTGAATTGATATCTTCCGGAATTTCAACTGATTTGTGCAACAGGTAAATGGATATCGTAAAAAAAAACAATTTCTCTCATTGAAATGACTATATCAGATCAGTGACACATATCAGCCAGAATAGGCGCCCTGGACAGCCATAAGATGCAGGCGAATGTCCGTAAAGCATCAATGGGTGTCGGACACTAAGCTAAATATGAGCATTGCCAATGTACGGTTCGTGTTTGTTCATGCTCAAACTGATGCAGAGTTCAGTCTCCTCGCTACGATGGTCTGATCACTGCCGTTAATTCTAATTAATGTAAAGAAATCTGACATGCTTTAAAAGACTTGTGTAGGTTACAATTCATTCTGACTTGACATTGCCAATTTTTACATGAATATAGATAGCTCTGTTTCTCCGAACAGTTCAGAATGATTTGTAACATACAAAAGTCTTCAATAATAAAAAAAACCCCACAGATTTCCTTACATTTTGTATACATGGGGGCAGTGGTCTGGACGGACTGGACTCTGCCTCACAGTTTGGTTCATGCTATATATATATATATGCTCGTCGGTAATTAGGCCACGACCAATAACGTTTCGTATACATTTCAAGTGACAGGGCAAAAGCTTCAAATTAAACCCAGCAATTCTCCGCCTTTGTCGTATTACATGGGTCAATATTTCATCGATACATAGACGGAGTAAATAGAATTGTGTTCATTACGACTTAAAATATATATATCGTCTCAAACTATCTTCAACGCGTAACAACGAAGAGCGTTTCGTGCTTGTTACTTCGTGGTGAGGTGAAACAAAAAAGCACTAGAAATGTTATGCAGAATATCAAAATAAGTTGATAAATGTCAAACGCCACAGCAAGTCGATAAGGCATATCATGTTCCTTTGAGTATTCCATGCATTTGTCATCGACCAGTGTTGACCACAATTCAATCAATCATTTTCAGTCAAGGAACAGGACAACGCCGTGCGACTGCTATATGTGACCCGCCATATCAAATCCAGTCGGAAGTCGGGATTTTTTTTACCCTGTGCCAATGCATTCTCTTATATATGCGAGTCGACCATATATAAGAGAATGCATAGGCTTAACAATTTTTTATCATGTTTTTTAAATAAATGTTTCTTACAATTTTTAGGACATAAAATAAAAAAACATCCATTAGCCTGCAGGGAGCCCCACGCATATATAGCAGCACATAGAAGAGTGTCGTCTGCTCATGTTTGTCTGGGGCTCTGTATGGGTGAAATTATAAAATTGTTAAAGAATACAAGAACAAATTATTAAAATTGTAAAAAATTGTTAGGCCAATGCATTCTTATAAGAGAATGCATTGGCACAGGGTAAAAAAAAAATCCCGACTTCCGACTGGATTTGATATGGCGGGTCACATATAGGTTAGCTCTTTGATTTCTGGATGGATTCTCCCAATCAGTTAAAAATTGTACATCGGAATGATCTATTATTCATTTTGAGGGATGCAAAGATGATAAAGCAGATGAGTAAAATTGCAGAAGGAGCTATATTTATTGAGAGACTTGTTTAGATAATAAGTTCAACAAACAACCTATGGTCGTTTTTCTGAACTTATTATCTGAACATTTCCTATGGGAAAACTACTCATTAATGATGCGATAGTATATATATAGAACGGGTTGATATGGCCCTTTAATAATTTTGGCCGCTTTAACGATAGTTGTACTGGAAATGATTGCTTCTTGATTAAGATACATCCTGTCTTTTCATTCATACATACCCTCAGCTTTCATTAGCCCGAACATATTGTTGAACATTCAGTAATGAAAGCGTTAAATGACCCGTATTAGTTTGGACCGGAAGACTTATCAGCGTTTTAACTTAGACTAGCTGCATAAGTGGACCACAACACGGTATGGGCAGCAATAAAACAGGGGGTTCAGCAATAAAATAGGGATATGAAACTTACATAAATTCGAATAAATATTTATAATGGTCACTTAGCGTGATAAATATGTATTTGAATTCAAAGTGAGAGGTTGTATTTATGTTGTCACCGCGGCAACGGGAATGATAATTATAGCAGTATAAACAATTAGAATAACCCGATGTCCCTCTGCAGGAATGAATTCGAATAAATTGAGAGATAAGTGAACAAATTTATTGGACACATTGACAATCGGAAAAACTCGTAAAGCATTTGAAGATGAAGTGAGAGGTGATAAGAACTCGCGAAAAGAAATCGCATATCTATACCACACAGCGCGGATATCTAGTGGGATTGGAAGATCTATCACCCATTGATATGGAATTGATATCAGGAAAAGAAAATCAAGCTGATTCGCGGTGCATTGAGCAAATAGTTCTCCGCGCCGCTATGATGTGCCTCTTGTGAAAAAATATCGCATGTTTTAGTTCATCGTATATTGCATACCAGAACACCCCATCATAATTCGTCGCTGACAGCAGTTAATCTCAAATTGTGATTTCCTGCAAATTGATATTGCATAATCTTGATAACATATTACATGTAGTAGCTATATATTTGTGCTAACTAATCCGATCGCACAAAAAGCCAAATACATCAAATGCTCATTTCAAATGATACAGTAATGCCCTAAATAATCAACTCCTTAACCACATCATAATTATATAAAGTAACCTTTCATGATTTAGTCGGAAATATGGCTTGTTGCCATTCATCGGAAAGCTCTCACTATGAGCTTTCCGATTAATGGCAACAAGCCGTATTTCCGACTAAATCCTGAAAAGTTACCCATAATTCTGATGTGGTTAAGGAGTTGATTATTTAGAGCATTTAGTTTGCTTACGGTCATATGAACCTAACAAACTGGGTCAATGTCCCCACCCACTACGACATATCTAGATACACCATTAACCCTTTTTGATAGTAAATGGATTCTCACAGTTAGACAAAAGTTTACATGGGAATGGTCTATTATTGATTTCGAGGGAAGTTAAGGGGATAAAAGCAGACGACAGATAAATAAAACAAAGTGTAAAAGGAATCCTATTTATTGAGGGAAATGTTTAGACAATATGGTCGTTTATTGCACTTATAATCTGAACATTTCTATGGGATAACTACTCGTCAGTGATGCTTTTGTAAGGGTTAATACGCATAATTAGAGATTTGATCCTTCTCCGGTCGGATTAATCGAAAAATCTTTATGACTTAATGACCTTACCCGACTGGAAGCCTACGTTTAATACCACAACAAACTCCCCAACACGCACCATATTATAACTATTATATTGGCAACTCGCATCTTAAGACCAAGTTCTGATAATTAGTAGACACCGATTAAGCAAATAGAACACCGTGCAGTTTTTTTTTCGCCTGTTAATTAATCCCCCAGTTGTTCAAACTCACCATTCTATATTACTCATAGACAATCAAACAAAAACTAATATTTTAGTATCTAATTTCACGTCCGCTAATTTTGTTATTTATTTAACCGTTTTTGTCAGCTTAATATTGTTTTCAGGTTCTTTGAGGTCGTAATTTCTTTATTTTGTTTCACGTTCCGAATACTCCGTTGACAATTAAACTCAACCATTTAATTATACTTAATACAACAGAGAGCATCTGCGGTATCATTGCTGGCCACACAAACGCTCTTTGGGAACATACACAGTTTAGATTGATTTACTGAAGTTCTGTGATATGATTTCCTTTCTTAATTGATCGTTCACTCGTCGCCCTGGCTTTCTCGGAACGCGTTACCATTGTTACTTGTCAATAGGATTTAAAGACATATTATGGACATGTCCGGGTGCGTGAAATTGAAAGTTAGTACTCAGGCGCTTTATATGCCAACCTTGGGATTGTAGCACTCTGATAACACCGCCGAAAATTTCAAAGAAATCGACCATACCACTCATATGCAATAGAAAACGTCGTCTGAACTACGCTCAATTGTAAATATTTACATCTCGATTCGGGACGCAACTATAGGGATAAATTAACACAAATGATTTCGCCATCGAGAGTCATTTAATTTAATTAATAAAATTAATTATAAAAAAAAAAATGCCTCGGGTAACGCCTCGGTAGATATTTATTCGCCGAAGAGAGCTTTCCGATGAATGGCAACAAGCCATATTTCCGACTAACTCCTGAAAAATTACCCATAATTCTGATGTGGTTAAGGAGTCGATTATTTAGGGCATTACTGTAGCAAACGTACCAACGGAAGTTTTATGTTATCAAATCCGACCGTGCATTTTTAACCTTGAAATACAGGAAACACATAACTACTATATGTTTCTAGTTTCTGCATAAGGGTATGTTCATACACTGGCAAGTTTGCACGGTATGATTTGCAGGCATTTTGTCGTAGAAAACGATATGGTGCCAAAATATGGACGGAAACAAGCATATAAGATGCAACTGTAACACAGCTAACTATATATGCGCGAAGTAAAATCTCTGTAGTTCCACCTGTTCTACCGGAATGGGCCTGTAAATAACATGTAATTATCTAGCAAGAATCAATCATACAGATATTTGAAGGCAAATTACAGTAGCAGCGTTACAAGTGGAACTACATAAATTTTACTTCTCATGTCGTTAGCTTTGGTAAGGATGGATGTTATGTGCATGTTTCCGTTCGTAGTCTGGCACCATGTGGTCTTCTATGACGAATTGCCCGCAAAAACATAACGTGCAAACTTGCCAGTGACACAATACACGTATACGGCACAATACACGTATACGGCATGGAAACATCGAAATCAATAATATCAAACACATTAATATATAACGCGCATTGGCTCCTGGATTGAAACGAGTTCAAACTGCATACAATCAATATCCGCATCACAACAAGCCATCCCTTATCGAATATAACAAAGTTGCATACACCTATATGATAGTCAACCATTTAATATTTACCATCACCTATACAAAGGTTGACTGTCTTTCTCTTACAGATATGTAATTACAGACTACTATTTAATACATAGAGAGTGGAATTGGACATCAACAGCACATGATTGCCAATAAAATTGTCTGGCCATAGAATGCTAGTTTCACGGTATCCCGATTCGGAGATCTCTATTTGCCCTTAATGTCATATGCCACAGAATAACATATCTGGTTACAATGGGAGAAAACCAACATCTTAATTTTATTTTGACAACTCCAATTTGGATGATGAATGGAGAGAATTCGCCAGGATTATTACCAGTTATTTTATTTGATCCCACAAGACATACGGCATCGCTATCATATCTGCTCGCATAGTCTCAGATTATTGTATGATCGCAGCACGTGGACATGCCTGATTGCCTGTGTTTCACCACAGTCAGTTGCCTATATAGAATGTTGAAGAGTCCCCAGATGGCCTGACAGATCAGTTAAATATAATCGTTTCACCAGACACTAACTATAGATGTCATGAACGCTGAAGGGATCACTCTCACTCTCATGACGGGTATATACACATGTTTTGAAATCTCGTTCTAAATGACTTTTAGTTTTCATGTCTGCTATGATTTTTGTTAGGTAATAATTGCATATGTTCCAAGGAAAATTAAAATTAACTGAAAACGAACTGTCTATGGGCGCCAAACTTTAGGGTATACCGTTAAAGTAACTGCATTAGGGCCGATCACAAACCCTGTGTACCCTTCAGCACATTTTCAAAAGCCTGTACCCTTCAGCACTTCTTTTGGGGAGAGTGACCCCTTCAGCGCTAGTAGCCCAGTGGTTAGATGGAGTTTTGAACGTGGACCTATATATAGTGATGATCAGTCAGATGTGATATCGATTCGAAAGTCGATGAAATCCTAACTATTCATAAACTAGTTTTGTGGAATCTGGGTAGCTACAGAGTAGGCCGATAAACTCGTTAAATACTTATGTCCGGACTTGACATGCCATAGAAGGGAGTTAGTCGTTTGTAATTTATATCTGTTTTAAACGATCCACACATAAGTGAGATGAACGCTGGTTATGTTTACCATACCTGTTAGAACGTAATCGATAACGCTCTTCATTGTAACACGAAGAAAGGGGACCATCCTCTTTTAAGCAATGAAATCACCCACTTCGATATACGCCGTTATAAGTCATATATAAATGCCGTATATTAGTATTTCGTAGTTTTGACGTAATATTGCGATCCATGGAATGCGAATAAAAGGATCAGTGTTTTGTTCAATTTGAGGATTGGTGGTTATGAGTTGCTTGGGAGTTGTCCGGAAACAGATAAATCGCCACATTCTATATGGCATATGTCAGTTTACCAATACATGCATGTGCTACATCATGTTTGTATCTATTTTTATCATTAAGTTGTCTTGACTTGTGTCAACAGATTTCTATATGACAGATGCCCCGCTTAGTTGTATATTGTAAACAAAAAATGGTGTATGTTATAAATACATTATGTTCCAAGACTATGTGGTCCAGAATGCTAAAAAAAAAAATATAATAAAAAAAAAAAACATAGTTAGAAACCACATCTTCTTGTATATACTTCAATATAGAGAAGCAAAGAAGCCAAATTTAGCACACTCAAACGTCTCTGTGGAGGTATTTGCCACTTGATATTTCCTCCAGTGTTCCCACCACTGGGGCGGAAATGGAGAAATAAATGTGTCCCGTTATGGGCATTAGAAGACAGTTCGGGAAACAGATAATTTATCAGAAGCCATTAAGAAGAAGAAACATATTTGTCCAGTCAGTTTATTTGAGGACAACGACCGGCCGGAATCTTCGACCACATTGTCTCCACCCAGACGGTCATATATTTGGAGTGGGCCTATTATGCTCTCGAAACATAATAATTGTGTCCAGCGCCATGAGAAACGAATCCTAATCTTCGAACAGTTCCCACAAACAACAACAAGGTAAAAAACCCAGCATTCACACCGGTGTGTGTGCATTGTCGTAGAAATATTAATTATATCGAAATTTGAAATCTTATACACTTCACATTGATTCGGAATATAACAATTGATATTATGGTATCAGATTTCTTCAAGCCCATTATGTACCGATGCTTAACTTTTGTGAAAGCGCAGGGACACTTTATTTCTATTCATGAACAAATAGCCGACACTCGAACGCTGGGAGATCCAGCATCTCACGAAGATAAACTACTAGGCCCCATTAATTCTGAAGAAAAAGTAACCATTGTTAGAGGAATCCACAGTCCCGACTTTAATACAATGTAAATGAGTTTATGTCGTTCTATATCTTAAAGATCACGAGATGGCTCATATTGAAAATTTCAAGATAAACTATATTCCCTCTGTCAGCTGCACGCTAGAAAATTTTATGCGTGCCTCGTAAAATAACCCGTTCATAATTTCAGATATTTATGTATTTCTGAATATTTTAATAAATACTTTCATTGTTAGTAGGGATATATCGAATGAGAGTTCTCGTGAGTATATTAAATGAAACGAAGAATAAAATGACATGTGATAAGTGGTCATAACACGTTTTATTTTGACGTATCATATTTTCTTCGCTTTTAAAACTGTAACCGAATATGATGTTTATCAAGACGTGGGTTAGGGAAACCACTATGCAAAGTCAATGTATCATTTAGTACAAGGCTAGTGCATTAATTCGCATTCTGGTACGACGAATTCGAGACCCTTTATCCATCAACAGGATCTTCACTGTTCATCCCACAGTGTTGCTGTTTCGTGTTAAATATGCCCTTTCCACCCGTTTATATATAGATGCTATATATAAACGAATGGCGCGTTAGTGACTTATAGTATTTCACCATCATAAACATTCATGACTGCGACTATCTCCACGACAATTCGCCATCGTCGCCATCATGCAATATCAACATATTTTCCTTTTTATATGTGTTCTTCGACTTTCCTGTCTCTTTCCCTTTTCTTTTAATTAATCTTTTCTTCTTATTTTCTCCTCACTTCGCGTGTGAGTATTCACCTTCCTTGTCATTATCTCTTCCGTCTTATTAATTTCTTTCATGATAAACGTCTTTGTTGATACTAATTCTCCTTTTTTATTGTAATTCCTTCGTTTTCTTCGTGTTAATAGGGCTGTTTAGATGGAGAGCTTCTAAATTCAATCGCTATGTACGAGCTATATCTATACAGTCACCCATATATACTGACTCCATTGCTAGACTTTCTCGTGTATGGATAAATATGAACCCTCTTGTTCGATATGCGAGAACACACTCGAACAAATGCACCAGATGACCATTGGTAGCAGTCAGCGCATGCAGAAAGAAGGTCACGATCTAAACCTCGATCCCTATATATTCTATAGGAGAGGGGATCGTATAGACCAAATATGGCCAAATCTGAAATACTGCGCCGATACATGGACAGGGTTAGTCGGTCGATAACAAGTGACAAATAGGTTAATACGGGTCCCTAACCTTATCTCCTATGTTTGACTCCATATCTATTAATCGTATTTATTCCACAGAGGACTTCGTTTTGACATTTCCTTTGAGACGAAAATATGTGGGCAACATATATCAATATCAAACAGACTATTTCCATTTAGAGAAATTGAGAAATGATTGATAACTTTGCCTCGACTTACTAGTATTGGCACACTTTGTTTTTCAACTCGGACCACTCGAATTAATCGCTTGTTTTAGATGACTTCTATGGCGGATCGCGAATAAAGAACATATGTGATGGTACAAAGCAGATTGTTCAGATTTGGAACATAATGATATATATAGACCCATTAAATATACGTAAACCTTTGTTCATGGAGCTTTTGCGTTATAGAGTATAGTACGCACCTTATTGTCGACGTTCTGCGATCAACAGGTCCTATTTTAATTGTATAACAGTAAACTTATCATTAATCAATGAAGCACACCTTCCAAGTTACGAAGAATCTAAGTATTTCATCTGTTTCACCTTGCCTTTCTATATATACCCACACACGAACTCTGAGAATGCAATGATTTGTGGCAAATTTCTTATTGCTTCCAACTATTACTGCCATGCAGTGGTGGCTTTCAGTGGCCCTTTATCATCATATTGCCACTTCTCATTATATTTGCATCCACTCTTATATATGATCACTCCCATGCAGGGGCGGCGGCCGGAGCAATGTAACACACAACGAGCGATCTCGCGTTTTGTGGATGTTGGTTATGCCACCAACTTTTCTTTTAGCTCATTATGGAGCATTCACAGACGATACTTTGATTTGCCCCCTTAATTAGTTGCAATTAAGGAAGAACACCCCAAATATCATCTTATTTGACCCAATTATTAATGATCACTATTTTTTGTTAGTGTGAGTTTAACATTTCATCTTTCGGGGTTCGAATTAACAATTAATAACTTTGCAATATAATTAAGCATATTGGCGTTTTTAAAGTGGTGACCCCCTCAAATTTCCACCCATTCTTTGGAGCAGCATATATAGTCCCTGTACGCTTTCATATGATATCGTAGTGATAAAACCTGACGAGAAAACACACCAAAACCTGTATAACAAGCATTGTGACATCCACTATATACGGACGATGGGGAACCCCTCACAGTTTAGCTCTTTTTGTTGTTGTATCTTCTGTTGTTCACAGCAATGTGTTGTCTCTGATACAGGTCTAAAAATTAGGAAACATGTCCCACGGCAAATTTAATGGTGTGGCATGTTAGATTCCAATCGTTGCCACGGCTTTCCCGTGGCATTGCTTATTGTCGTGGTCCATTTCGAGGACTACTGTTGACCAGAAACTATACACTAAGCTAAAACCTGTAGAACACACTGTAGGGCTACTACGACATTGATGCCAGCTGCAGCCACCAGACCACGCTGGCGGAAATCACAATCCAATGTATTAGAATTGTAACCCAATCGGGCTTTATCAGAACACGTTTATGTGCGACATTCAGGTTGTTTATTTTCCATTTGCGCGAAATTAGGTGTCAAGAATTTTGAGATAAAGCTGGCAGTCCCAGACATAAATTGCATCCACTTAATTGATTACGAATCACTGAGACACTTTATTACACGATTCGTAATGTTTTATTGACCAAACTATTATAGTATTGTAATTAAGTCGAATGAAGCCGAGAAAATGTAGCCAACGACAAAGACGCGGGCGCAGGTTGAAACAAATACAAAATAAATACAATTTACGATTTACCATTTTACCTGTGACCTCAGCGTAATCACTTACGGGCAAACGACGCAATAACAAATCACTGTTGGTGTGGTATTGTTAATAGTGGATCGTTAGTTACGTTGGAAATGGTGTTCTCATAAATATTTTTATTTTCAAAGTTTTGCTTGAATTAGGAAGAGATAACTTAGCTTCTATTGCAACACAGCGGCGCATCGTTGTGTGTGGTAATTGGTATAATAGTGGGGCGAGTTATACGACCGACTTGACATTTTCATAACTGAAACTTTAAAAGTTTTGTTAGAATTTCGAAAATTTTGAGAAGAAAAGAAATGTGGAATGAATTACATCACATGCAGTGTTACATTGATGTTCGGTCGCACTCACAAAACTATGGCTGGGTGGAAGTGGTTCATTATCCAGTGAATGCAGAGACATGTCCTTCAAAAAATGGTCGGAACATTTTGCAAATGGATAGTTAACTCGTATTATTTATTGAGACGTTCTGATTCCAATTGAAAAAAGTGTTAATTTTCGGGCAATTGAAGACAGAAGTGTAGAAAGGATATCCTAAGTAATAAATCGCACAACAGTTTGACCAATGTGAGGGACGAGAGGCCGTAAATATTTGAATCTAGGAAGCGTCCATTAAATTTGTGGTCTCATAAGAATGATATTGGCTTCCCTGATATTTACAGAGAAACACAAAATTACGTCTCGCCATTATGCAAATCTGGCCAACAAATGTAACGGAGGCGCCATTGATGTAGGAAATATGGGAATAAGTCGTGAACATTCGACAGATTGTTAGATTTAGTCGTTTCTTTTGTCAAATCAAATGGTTTCCGGAACCGATGTCGTAATTCATGGTTAGCCAAGGACAACAAAATGAAGCAGCGTCGTTCTGTTGTATTAATCCCGTCTTGCCGACCGGGTGACCAGTGTGTCAACCATTTATTACTTCTACATCTGCTCACCCGCCATCAATGTTTGATTTGAGGCAATTCTGATCTAAAGTTAAATAAACTTACACAAAAACAGCGTAAACGAAACGTTTTCTAGTCTTTTCATACAATTAAAATTGAAACTCGTCTTTTTTGTAATGCCGTTGTTCAAATGGACATTTTTCATCGGATTTTGATGGGTCTGAGAGCATGGGATTATAGCATTGTATTTTTCACCAAATGTCGCTCTATTTGATAGTCTCATTTAATACTTCCATAACTAAATGCAGCTGGCATTGAATTTTACCCAACATTTACTTCAGTACTCGGCTTCTATTCAAGTTATTTGGTGATTTATTTGCCGAATTTCTATAGGTTCAATAAATGCGCTAGGAGATGTATTCTCGTGCGGATTATTCCCCCTGACGACTTATCAATGACATATAAATTCCGGACTCAAAGGCGCCGCCGTATTGTATGGTTCAAATCATTTATTGTATACGTGATATCAATAGCTAATCATAAATATGAAAAATTGATAGCACCCTTGAACGGTTTCTCGCATCAATATAAAAGGGGCATCTCAGTGTTCTCCACTCAATGTAGTGATTGGGTAAATGACCAATACACGGACATCGTGAGAACTATGGGTGCCTTATGGTGGTGACCAGCATGGGAAAATGTGCAGAGTGTCCGATTAGATTGATATCTATCAATGCTCATATCATGGAGATATATGGAAGTATATTAAGACGTTATTCGTGACCATTGCTAGTCATCTAACTTTTATATATAGTGTGCAAGGTCAATGCTTATTACGTCGCCCATATAACACCAACAACGCTTTAGGTTTTAATGATATTGATTTTTCCTAAACGTAGATTACTATATCCGGGCGCAAACATGATCAAGTAGATGGTTATTTGAGGGATGTCGGTGTATTTCTAAAATACATATCCAAAAAAAAAAAAAAAAAAAAGAAGAAAAAGAACAAAATGTTTCTCCCGATGCTGTGTAATATATAAAATACTTTGAAACTGTTAATCATGGTAATCTGGTCTCGATAAAACCCCATAAGTAATGGTATCTCTCGACACGATAAGCTAGTACTTTTGGTGTTAACGGTAGTGTCGAATATTCTCATTGCTTCTACCTATACCAACATCGAAGTCAATTAACGTTACAAATGTATACAAGCGAATTCCTGATATCTCAATCTAGCACAGATCGGTATCTCACGAAATGAAATCGTCAAATATAAACATGCCATAGATAAGTTATTACGGATTATGTTTAAAATATTAGCGATCAAAAGCAAAAGTGATACAAACGTCAAAAATAGCAATGTGTATACAAAGATGCCACGTATAATTTACTGTTACATGATGTATATCGAAATATCAGTTATCAAGTCATCAGCAAAACAGAAAAACTAACATATGTACACCCGCAGATCCGCAGTCTTAGTTTAGATAATCTTCAAACACACATTGCAAGGTACGATATAACAAATGGTACGAAAAATATGTTTGATACGTATCAACCGGTACGTTCAATACACCAACTTGATTACTGATTCTAATACCACAGATAATGTGTGGCTAATACGCCCCCTAGCGGGTGAGGTTAATTGCGCGTGTTTTATTTACACGCGGATTCATATCAGTCGTGAGCGGCTATCGGCCGCGGATTAATAGCTGGCCAATTAGTCTGTATTCACGTGGAGATGCGGTATTCAGTTTACAAACTTTGTTTAATAGAAACGCGTGGCGATCATTTACATTTTCACTGTTTAGGTCTCAGCACGAGCCATTCCAAGATGTCATACGTCAGAAAACGTAACCCTTTCACGACCGCGCCACTGGTTAGCAGTCCATAATACCCATGGGAATCACCTAGTCTGACTAGTCACAATGAGTTATCATGTAGAGATTATAAAATATAAATATATCTTCAAACTTCATGGATAATTATATCTTGCCACCAAATAAACACGACTGAAGTTGAGATCGATATCACACTGTACATAGTCGTACGGGCGCGTCAATATTTGGGGGGGGGGGGGCTGAAACCCTTTGCCATAATTTTCTTTTACATGAGTTACTCATAGTTGTATCACAGTTTTTTTTGTAGAATATACCTTGTATATACACATGAACAACAAAATAACAAAAAAATCAAATTAACCTTAAATATGTATAATTCGGGCAGAAATGTGAAAAATACTGTAATTTGCCACAATTTTCCCCTGAAATACCATTCAATGTTTTCGAATTTGACCGAAATGATCTCCAATTTTCCAGACAATTGCCCGAATTTTGAGCTTTCAAAATGTTTGGGGCGGCAGCCCACCCTCCCAGCCACCCTGGCCCGTACGGCTATGACCAAAGAGCATTCGGGTATCGAGTCTTTTGGAAAACGCGTTATCGTACCAGTGTCTCGAGTGTATATATGCAGTTTCTCAAATTGCAATTTTTTGTAAGATAATCGGTCTTTTGTTTAATCGTATATGTGTCAACTTTCTGAATATAACTATAATATTTACGGAAAACTATGCTATAAATTTACAACCAAAATTTAAATTTAAATGTTTCCATTTATATATGACAGACAATACATATATAACTCAATTCAGTGTCAATGATAAGCCAGTAATCACCCATGTGAATATACGATTGGGAAATGACAACGATAAACGTTTAAGGCTTACTGTCAGATCGCTTTCTCATCTCATATATATATGCTGGGGCACACGTGCAAACATTTTCAAATATATGTGTTGTATATCAAAATTATAAATGTGTAATCATCATGTGATTGAGAATAAGATATTGTTTACACCATGCAAAGTTTACTAATCGGCTGGCTGTTCAGAATCGACTGCGGGAACAAACTCTTTTTTAGCTTCTGGTCGTGACATGCATCAATACTGTCGCTTTTTTCACGCCCAGACCGTTGGCGGGGTTACACTTCCCTGACCATGATTGGACAGATATGACGTATAATTTCAATCGAAAGGAAACTGATAAGGGTATATGGCGCAATTAGTATGACAGTGGGGCGAAATTGGAAACCTGTCATAACTGCTGCCAAATGATAACGAATGGGCTCATGGGTCCACCACATCATCTGCCCCGATGGGTACCGGAGGCAATCTATTAAAGAAACTTTAATTCTTTCATATATCTACCCCTGTCAATTGTCGTGTCTGAAGTATCGAAAGAAATTCACACGACAAAGATAGACAATTACATTCTCAACCTATAATATTATCAAGCGTATATAGCCTCGCCATTGGTGGCTCTCAAAACACGCCATCTGGATGCAAATGTAACAATTACAAAGGGAAAATACTCATAGAAATCAGAGATTGAAGACATCCTTTTAAAATAACTGCAAGGATATTACAATTTTATTCAAATTATACCCCGGGGCCAGGTGAAGTGACAAAATACAAAATTCACGGCGTTATGCATAAATACAGACACTGCCGAGGAAAAGATAAATTACACTTTTCTATATAAATGGATTTGAGTTTAACAATGGCTTCTATAGTAGTATGTGTAATTTCAATAACTCGTCTCCTTAATAATGTGGAGATTTTCTGTATAATGTTACCTATTCTCGCTGCACCCGCCATGTCTGCCTTGGGTAACGTGGAGATTATCTGTTTATATTTGACTATAGATTGTTAAGGCTTTAGCGAATATCGTATCATCATTACAGGGGCTGAACAGAGCGAAGAAAAGACCAAATAATAAGAAAAATATCTTATTGTGGCCCCTGATATCTCCCATTGTCCAGTCAGATATGTCCTTTTGTATTGCACATATCCCAACGCATACCATCTGTATAATATTCTATATCAACCAGGCCTGGTGATGATGAATTGCTGGGAAAAATAACCTATACATTCCACTAGAGTAAACACCTTACAATAACACATGGAATAATACCTCATTCAAGAAAATCCAATTTTAATTTACTTTTTTCGATGGGAGAAATTATACGTTGGTCGATGTGATCCGACGCAGCATCTCGTCAGTCTGCAAGGAAGTGAAGTTATAGGGTTACCTGAGGTCATCTGATAACTCGGACGGGATGTGTCTTGAACAGTGACCTGAGGGGTATTTATTTGGTTGGCAAGAACTAAGAAAATATCGGAAAAAGTGGGAGGAAAGTGGGCGAGAATTACGTGTATCTATTTTCGGCTCATATATTGCGCGATACGTGAGGACTTTAATTGGGAGGTTTCACAAACTCACGTTTATTATCGCGCGAATAAGGCAGCCTGAATAGTATATTGATGAATTGTTTTGGAAACACGTATAAACTTTAAGGGCAATGAGATGTTAATTATCTCGTTAACTTTTAACAATTGTCAAAGAGTGTATGTAAAGCAGTCACTGTTTTATATCTGTTTCAATGTTTAAATTGGATAAACAAATTTAACATTCGTGAAACACGTTCTATAATGTTGAGTAGAGTTCGGGAGAGGGAGAGGGTGTGGAACCAGATGTGTTGCAACCAATTTGGCAGCAATGCAAATACTCATGTTCTGTACATCATAATATGAACAACATTATACCCTCCATGGGAACTGCGTTCGAAGGCATCTGGTTGGTGAATCCAAACGAACCCCCCAATCCTCACAATTTGAAGAGTTTGCAAAATATACATACACAAATCATATTTATTTTATGTTCATTCCGTTAATAACTACATGATAGGAATCCGTCGCCAATTTCGAAATATGTTCTCTTCTATGTATCAGTTAGACTCAAACGAAAAATAAAAACCATATTAAATCTCTTAAGTCAATAAAAGCAAGTTAACTCAGAAGAATTCCCTTTGGTGTTTCGAGTGGATTCAAAACAATAAAGTTTACTTGGCCAATATGAAAAGTGTTTCCAGTTATACAACATTTGCGAATATTACGATTCGTTTCGTTTTATTGGCTTTTCCGTGTTTTCAAGAAACTAATTCCTTTATTCCAACGAGGTTAGCACGTGATTTAATGACGGTAGGCCTCTTTAGATCTCATTTCATTCGATTGCGACGTCCATACTTATTAAAGTTCGGAATTTATTCCCAACTCATATTTATCTTCAAGACAAGTTAATTTATGACGGATGTGTTCGTATATATACAGCTATGTCATTATAAATATATTACACACGATGATTAATGTGAGCCATGTATGAGTGCAAAATACACTTGTGTGCTCTATGAATCACGTAAACAACATGGTACTTATAATACAATGAATCTATGACTGGGGTAATACATTCATTTTCATTATAATTACCACGTTGTTTGTATCATTCATAGAGCACATGAGTGTATTTTGCACTAATACATGACCCATTCATTCATTTGTTGTATATATTCTGTTGAGTATAAAAGAAGATGGTCCCATAAATGGCCGGATTTAGTGTACAGTACACATTTAACCCTTTACCCAACAGAACGGTCCTGTGCCAATGCATTCTCTTATATATGCGAGTCGACCATAGGTCGCCTCGCATATATAAGAGAATGCATTGGCTTAACACATATTAAAGAAAAAATGGTAAAAAGTGTTAAAAAAAAGTTTTTGTTAGGCCAATGCATTCTCTTATATATGCGAGGCGACCTATGGTCGACTCGCATATATAAGAGAATGCATTGGCACAGGGCATAACTGTAACTATCACAATGTGCTCAATGAGCCGGTTCCAATGATACCCATATTTCCATGGTTTTATTGAGACAGACCGAAGATAATTTAGGCTGTTAGGGCGTTTCTGGGCGTTCTGTTGGGTAAAGGGTTAAGGGAATCGACGTCCATATATATATTCATAAGTATATGCATCGAGACTATATATAACATATACCACCAACAGTGTTAATACTTGCATATATATATAGGAACGTTGGTAACACCTATTGGTGACCTCCACTATAGTACCTCAGCTTCTACTAAATAAATTTGACACCCCTTCCAATTTTAGCTCTCTCTCTTTCTTTCTTTCTCTCTCTCTCTCTCTCTCTCACCCTCTCTCTCTCTGTCTCGCTCTCTCTCTCTCTCTCTCTCTCTCTCTCTCTCTCTCTCTCTCTCTCTCTCTCTCTCTCTCTCTCTCTCTCTCTCTCTCTCTGGTAAACATGACCAAAGTGTCTGTGTACAAATGAGAATGTGCAGACGTGAAGAGCGATCACACTCCTATATAACTTTGCTGAATTGGTCATGCACTCTCATCGGTTTTATTTGTGTTATACGGTTACTCAGATCCCGAAATTGTGATAAAGTTGCCCATGCAGGTTAAGCAAATCTCACAATATAAACGTGATTTAAAACTCACTGAGGGAAATACTGTTCAGTTTTGGCTATAGTTATATAGCCCTCATAGAGTATAACTTAAGAATTATTTGTACTGGATTTGGTAATTTTGATTCCAAAAAAATAATAAAATAATAATAATAATGAATGTCTGGTTGCTATACATGTAACTTTATCACCATTCTCCACAACCTGGACAACTTTAGCACATAAAACCGACGAGAATGACAAATTAAGCCATAACTTCCTAAGTAAAATAATATCGGGCGGGATTGTCCGAATGGGAGAAACTGAATCAATATAGCAACGTCTGAGGCATAGTGTCCCATGCAAATATTGTTGGTACCCCGACATCGAGATCTCCATATATATGCGCATATATGAACCGGCTGTTCTGGTCTATACAGCGCATATGACAGTGGTATATTTATTCATAGAGAAAGTTATAATCTTCTGAGATGCAAGCAAACATTGTTATTACCGTCGTTTGTTGACTCAGATGTGTAAAGTTATCCCGATTGTAAATGAATGAATTTTATCCCGAGAGCATCGCCACTTACCCGGTGGACACTTTTAGCTAACGTTGCTCTGTCGGCTGCCACAGTGCAATGGAAATCGTCCGGAAATATTGCGCGGAAGGTCGGGGAGTCGGGAATAGTTAAATGCACGTGTTTTACCAAGATTACCATATTTTTTTTGGTTGTGCATGTTCAAGTTAAATGAGTGTTCTTGTCTTGATTCTAGAAATGGGTAAATACATCGAGGTAACACTATAGTAATTTAAATGATACAACCTATATACTGTATATTGAGTTGTCTCTTCTGGGCATCATATGCTCGATATATATATATATATACTAATCGCCATTATAAATGTATAAAGCCGCACGCAATTATAGAACATATACCAACCACAGCAGGCTGCAAAGCATGAATTGTAATATGTAAAGAAATTAACAGCTTCGGCAACTGACACATTGTGTCAATGTTTTGTCATTACGTCCATGTTCGCAGAGAAAAAAAAACCTCAATTGGAACACATGACAAAACATAGTCCCCCCACCAACATGGTGTAATTTTATCCGTCTTAATACGATTCCAATTTAATATTGCCCGTCCGCGAAGTTGATAAAACCACAAACAGATCCGGTATCCTAACAAATAATGAACAATTATGCGACTGTGATTTAACTTGTAAAACGCGAATAAATTCCATTTGTTTGCTATGGTGGATAATTGATTGTCAAGAAATATTCTTTTATCGGAACGTTTGTGCGATTTGTGATTAGGTCCGTGATATTGAATGCGGAATCATATTTTCCGGTTCGATTGTTTCCTCACAATTGTTTGTGATCGAGTTTGATCGACTGCTGAAGGCTACAAACGACTGACGATCCCAATAAGGAAGCCACTATTCAATATCCCTGTTGCGATGGGCAAAACGATGACACAAACTAGCATTTGGTGTTGTTTTGTCACAATAGTAATTTGTAATAAAGTGGAAATGTCCCAATTTATGAACAATTGGACAATTGTTGTGGTATTGGGTCCCATAATTTAGTTCCCAATTGCCATGCCGTATCACATATACGGTCTAGCACATCGGCTTGCTATTATAGCCCGTTTTGTGTACCACGGACTTGCCAAAAAGGGAAAATGTCAACCTTGTGACTGCAAACCCCAAATAAGATCAAACTATATACACAAATATGTATCGCTTCCATAATGAACTTCATGTATATATACAGGTCAGTTCACTACATTGTTTTTATATTATGATATTATGTATCTATACACTTGACCATATTAGTGTAAAAGTATAATAAATTGATTGATTGATTGCTATTCGTATTTTTCAATTGAGATATATCTATAAGCGACTATATTTTTATAGATGCATGATTTTGATTTGAGACGCATGCAGTATTTAAAACACCTTCGAAAAAAGACATATGACGAAGTGCATCTGACATGGATAGAGGTGGCTGCATGCAAGTTCTCGGCTATTCAGTTTGTGGCAACATCATAAAGTTCATTTTGCAGAAAACTAAACACAAAAGAACTGAGTGTGCCATATATGAATGGATGATGGTCCCATCACGGTAATCTGCAGTCCAGTGGTATATAGATAATCCAGCTTTATTATCTGATCTGTATATTATTTTGTGACATGGCATTATGTATAAGGACCATCAACAAATTCGTTGAATTGATATCTACGGGACATAGAAACCGACAGAAGGTTTTTGTCGCTGTGGAACTGTTTGTATCAGCATCACAAACGACCGCCACGCGAGTGTTTTCGATATTACCACCCAAATTCGATAAACCATTAAACGACAAATGCACATATACAAACAATAAAATCGGAGGGCGGGAAACATCAACGAATAACGCATTCTCAATACCCCTGACACTTTATTAGGACAAATAATGTTAGAAATACTACCCCTCCCAAGTTTTAACCACAAAGCAAAGCGATATTTAATGCAAATAAAGACCATTTATTAATGAATTCCTACAATAATCGGCTGCGTTATAACTCCAAATTGACTGACATTGTTAGGGAATCCAATTATTGTCTGTATTGTATTTTCAGTGTATGATTATACGCCGATGCGCGACTGGATATTAAGTTATACCCTTCTCTTATTATCCATCTATAGTTGACGTTCCACTAATGGAATTTGCGATCAAGAACAACCATTCCTAACCAAGCTCTTTTATCTTTATTTCTATAGATGCCTGCATACACGATTTTCTATTACGGGTATATTCCGGGTAGCCAGTTTTGCTTTGTGTTGCGATATCTCTAATCTAATGAGATACCATTATATAGGTATTGGAATAAATATTTAATTCGCTTGAATGCTATTGTCCTGGCTCTATTACGGGTATATATGGGTAGATGTCGGAGTATAATGTCTTTGAATATGATTGTAGAACATTAAATTGTCCAGAGTACTGGGCGGATTGCCATTTAACTACGTAAATGTATGACCGTAAATGGGAACTTCAGGTGTAAAATGGTCAGGAACAATATACGTGCGGTATACGAGCCGGTCAATATACGGCTGCGTTCACACAATGACACATTTGCCTGGCAGTGTGTTTGGCCATTTGTCACCGACGACTATGAAATATCTGAGAAAGATCAACAACTTCGGAATAACCAAGTATTTGACCCCCGGTTGCTGTCATTTGTCAATTCGCACAATAAACTATACTATTGATACGAATTACGAATGGCTATAGAGCAGTCGTACATTTTCGGATGGTCGTAGAACCTATATATCTATTTGTATCCCAAACAACCCGAAACCATAATCGTAGCTACGGGTATGGAAAAACGACACATGTTATAAAATAGAAAGAACACAATTTTTAGTGACGTAGTAACATATTCGTAATTCTTATCAGTAGTAGCTCATTTTGCAAAAGGTGTCTTGTTATGAGGACTATAAATTACCACGGGTGATTGCACGATTGATTCTTGCCTATAATTAGTAGCTATATTGGGGCAAATGTCAATTGTATATGCAAGTTTGCCATTGTGTACACGTATAGCATAACCCAGTTGATATACATAATGAAATCAAACATGTTAGCGCTCATATTGGCAGAGTTATTCATTGTTAACCCGTTGGAATCAGCTATAGTTTTCTATGATTAAGTGACAGGGAACTACTTCCAGAAAAGGAACCGTAGCCCTTATAGATGGACCTTCGGTACTTGATCAAACTGAGTGTGATAACAGATTATATCTACCAAATGTTAACAATTTTAAAACGAGATAGCCTCATTCGACAAGAGATAACATTGAGATTGTGATGTTATTTTATTACTTTCATAATAATGTCATGATTCTAATTTCTGTGCACAATCACCACAGCTTGTCTGTCCTGCAGGTGGTCCTATTTCGAGTATATTCATTTGAAAATTTCATATTTCCCATTAGCAATGACTGTATAGGCCCATAATGTTTACAATCGTATCATCAGGAGGAAATTCCAACAATGATACTGCACTTCGTCCCGTTTCATTTCTCCAATCCAATGAATGGATGTCATTGTCGTAAAATACTAAAAATATTATCATCTTGAGATATCAGTTTTATAACAAACATATTCTTCAGCGCCCTTACCTTCTCCATATTAAGTTACATATGAGAAATATGAAAACGCATAATTTATTACAACTAACTATTCAAAATATAGCAGTTAACCAGTTCATTTGAAATAACGCGTTATCTTTATTCTATCTGCGGTCCATAGCCTACAATTCGCGGGGCTATTCACGAGTTCAACATGTAACCGGACACCACCGCTTGTATAGTAATAAGTATTCTGTCTCTGTTAACAGATGTATTTCATTTTTATAGTTATCTAGCTTTTTAGCATACATTTCCTCCTCTCAGTTTGCACAATATGTTTCGAATTTAGATGCACTCTCTGACTTTGCATTGAATCTGATTCGCACTCGTTGTTCTTGAGGAAGGACAAGTGCTTTTGTAATAATGGACTTCTTCTTTTGCTCTATTGTGTCTTAAGTACAACTCCTCGCAGAGAACTAGTCTGGCAGGATAAAACAATCAGTCATTCGGAACTAATCAATCTTACGACTTGCCACGTCTTCGAGATGAGTTTTAAGTGCTTTGGTTCGTTCATTTACAAAGTGTTGAACATGCATGCAGGCGCGTCAACGGAGTCTCTAATGGGGTCTTTCGGTTGGAGCCCCCCCCCCCCCATTGTGTGCTAAACTGTGTATGTTGGGGATTCTAACAACATACCTTTACATCCTCTTGGATTAGAAGGTGCCATGCATGCACGATTTGACACCATGCATAAAACTATCTGAACGTTTTCTATATATCTCAGAAAATATTTAGATCGCACCCATGAGCCAATTATGATATTATGATGTTTTGATGGTCCTATATCGGCTTTCAAAAGATAATGTGTCATGTGACTTACCTTAGTAAAATCTTCATAAACTTCGTGATTTTTTAATGTTAAAAAAATAGAATATTATCAAGTGGATTTCGAATTATCTCGGCGAAATGGGTATTTTAAATATATATAATCAGTATTATGAAGAGAAAACAATTTGTTTTCACAGAATAATTCCTTTAACACGTTTTGAGAATGTGTTAGCAAGAAGTCCATGCTTCCGTTATGCTAAAGCGGTAGATAATAATTCTCAGTTATGAGTTCTTGTAATAGTTTTCGACGAGTTTCTTATGGACGATTTTGTAGATGTTTCATGACAAATTAGATTAAGAAATTCTGGATTATTTGGTGTCAAATCTGACTGTATATATATATATAATTATATAGAATATAGGAGCCTTGCATCATATCAAGCTCGCGCTGTCATACAGCGGAACAATGTACGCTTATAATTGTGTATACATGTTCTTGTATTTCCCATTTCAGTGCACGACCCGGTCGACCACCTAAAAGGAGCCCAACGATTCAAGCCAGCCATGACACGCTGGAGAAACTCAAAAAGAGCAGGCTAGATGGAACTGATTTCCCATATGACCCAAGGATTTTTGGTAAGTCCCTAGGTGATTACAAAGGACACGCCACTTTAAGAGATGGCCCTGTGGTGACCAATTATATTCCAGCCTCATGGATATATAAGTTCTACAGAGCTGGACATTTTAAAAGCTTGAGTTCAACGATTTGCATGAACATCGCTTCCATGACTGGAGCTACCTGAAATGTTGCGAAAATCATGTGCCAATGGATTCTCTTATGAATGCGAGTCTTGCATAGGGAGCCTCGCATATATAAGATAACACTTTGGCCTAACAATATTTACCTTGACGTTGTAAGCCAATATACATTCTCTCTTAATATATATATATATATATATATATATATATATATATATATATATATATATATATGTGTGAAGTTTACTATATATCCCTTTCATGACGATAGTATATAAAAATATATCTATATATATATATATATATATATATATATATATATATATATATATATATATATATATATATATACTATCGTCATGAAAGGGATATATAGTAAACTTCACATCATTCTTGAATTCTAGCTACTGTTGGACTAAACGGGAGATAATTCATGCCTCAAAAATAGGTCACATGTTTTGTGAAAATACAGAAATACTTCTATAGCCTAAATTAGATCAGAATGTAGTTGAAATCATAACAAACAGAACACCCATGATTGATTCGGCACACTCATTAATCTATTAGATTATGATTGACTTTGGTATAGAGAACATGGATTTTCTTGGAAAAAAAACATCGTTTTGAATGAAGTGTCGGAAATAAATTTAATTGTATCTGTTTATTCAAAAAATAAATAAATAAAAATACTTGCTCTTGATGCTTGCGCTATATAATAAAGTACTTTAAGTTAAAGTAAAACATCATCATTTGTTAATTGACTTTTGTTATTGTTGCTTTTTTTGCACAATATATTTGAAAAAATGTAGCTTATCGGTAAATGCACAAGTTTAAGAATGTAGCTTCAATTCTGGGAGATGAAGTTTCTGAAACATTTGCCGTGATCATCAATGTTGTAGTTAACCAACGCTGTGCGACCTTAAACAACGTGCTTAAAGTTCATGAATATAATCCGGATTGTAACAAGCTTACGAAACGGGCTCTTTTCAATTTGTTCTGAATATATATATATAGCTTCCACGAGGATATATTTCAACAATGAAAACCATTATCGAATGTCTTAAGAGAGGTGACCGAATGCTGCATGGCGTCCGATATCGGATGTCTGTGGGATTCGTTCTATGGGTACCACTCAATGCAGAAGGAAATTGCCTACTGTCCCTTTGTCCACATACCTGTATATTTGCATGCATATTTTATGAGATAGGTAAAAGGTTCGTCTCACTCCGTGGACACGTTTATGTAAGGGATGTAATTTATAAGTCTGGAATTGTAGCAATGGCTAAAGGTGCATTCATCATTGTCGAACCACAAATTATTTGCAACACATGCAAAAGCACGGTATATATCATATAATTTTACATAATAGCGTTGGATTTGTGCAAATGAACAAATTCGTTATAAATCTCATAAGACCGTCGGGTGACAGGCGACAACTAAACTATAGACGTATATGATTACCAAACTCAGCCAATTTTGTTCCCAAATTAATTGTTAGTGTCCATTTAAACCATAACAATTTTTATCATGTAAATTAATAGAAAATTATAACTTTAATACAATTTATTCCCAATGGCAACAATAAATTTGTACTATATCATTGGTGGGGTTCAGGTCCATAAACCACCGGTTATCGGTGGAAACTGGTAACAATTTTATCAAGTAAATGAATAGAAAATTATATGTTCAATACAATTTATTCCCGATGGCAAAAATAATATTATGCTATATCATTAGCGAGGTTCAGATCCAGAAATCAGCGGTTGTCAGTGGAACTGGATCCTGGACTAGCACACAATAGAGCGAGAGATTTTGCGAAGATAGAATCGGAGATTAATTCATTTTATTTTAGTGTGCCCGAAGCTGAAAGAGCTGAGATCAAGACCCATAAAGTCAGACTACTATAAAAGACCCAACACATTGCAGCTATAGAGCCGACCTATTTAATAGCGGTATCTAACGAAAGCTTACACTATATATCAAGAGAGCCCCATCAATCACGATGAATTCATGATGCATACCAAAATCCTTATACCAAATCGACCCAAACCCACTGCATGCACTGATTACTGACCACATAACCCATTTTATAAAGTCGTCTTTATGTATATATATAGAAAAGCATTCGAATAATCTGATTTATATTTCTATCCGAGCGAATATTCCGATCCAGCATTTTGATGATAGCCCCCCCCCCCCCCCCCCCCCCCCTCCACACACACACACCCTCGTGCACAGGTAATGAACTATACGGCGTATGAAATCAGTCAATATGTTGCAAGTGGAGATGGGCAGTCTCTAGTGCCCGTGTTATTGCTTTGTTTACCAACAACACGTTTGCCTCACACTGAGCCTCCACAACTATAAACTCTCCTTCAGAAAACACATGCAGCCTCAACCGCCTGTGGACAAAGTGGTATCAAAATTAATAGAAACATTAAATTAGAAATATACAATAGGTCGCCAGTTATAACTAGCTTCTGGTATTCTAATATTTCATAAATAATAGAAGGAATTCCATAAACACAGACAGAACTGGCAAGTGTAAATCTCCATCAGCGCCGGAAAGTATTGTTTATACGAATCGTAAATGAAGCCGCTTCGAAATACAAATAATTGAGATAGGATATTATTTGTTATGGTTCTATTATTGATGGGATTCCGTTTGATGCCAAATGAACACGTGGCCATCTCATTGAATTTATACCTACACGTGGCTAAGCGTACGTTCACACAATGGCAAGTTTGTCTGGTATTTTTTGCTGGTATTTCGTCATAGAAAACCATATGTTTCCAGAATATAACGGAAACATGCATATAGAATGCATCTTTTCCAAAGCTAACGACGTGGGAAGTAAAAGTTGTGTAGTTCCGCATGTTCCGGACATTTGCCTTCAAATACCTTTATGATTGAGTCTTGCATGTATATATGTGATTTGTGCTAGCAATTCGCCATAATATTGCAAGTGTTAAGACATTTAATGCAACTCATAGTGATATGTTTCATAATAAATGTTTGGTTCCGCTTAGTTTAAGCTTAATTTTTAACAGTTTAACATAGCTAACCTCAGTCATAATGTAACAGCAAACATAGCTCATTGGCGCTTAATCGGTGGGGCTTTTCTTAAACATTTATATGAAAATAAAAATATAACAAAATTGTCTGTGTATTGTAAGCACCTTTAAGACCACCCCATTCCACTATTGAATTTTCAACTGTATGCCTTGCGAACCATGGTAGACTCATCTGGGGAAGGGAGGTGTAAAATATGCTCACATGCACGATTGGGTTCATTTTTCAGTTGAGATTCGATTGATTAGATGTAATCGGTCGATATGAACACATTCCACGACCAGTTGAAACAAGGGGACACATATTTATTGCGCCTCCATAATACGATGAAACGGAACAATATATTCCATTCTCATATAAAATAAATCGCTCTTCAAAATCTTTCGGCCTTACGGATTCTTCAGTTGATATTATTCAGACTAAACCACATGATGGCAATCAGGTAAACATACAAATAACAATGGCGGATATAATATCCGCCATTGTTATTTGTATGTTTACCTGAATGCCATCATGTGATTTAGTCTGACTAACAACTGAAGAAGGGCTAAGGCCGAAATCGTTTGAAGAGCGACTAATTTTCTTTGTCAGCATACATGGTCCCTATTCTCATGGACCATTTATACAATACTATTCCACTCTCGCTTGTGGAAAACCTTTCAGCCTTTTGAAAGATTTTATAATCGCCCTGACGGCATCGTATTTCGATGATCAAGTCATGCATTTGCCACCCAATTCAACACCCCGACCCAGTGTCATTAACAGCTCACATGGTTTGCACTGCGAGTCTGCGATCTCGAAAACTGTTCCCATCTATTGAGAATCTACGGGGAGGTCTTTGAATGAGTCGGAGATATTGAATGACTGTTAATTAGCCTGGTCTCGAGCAGTATTGGATTATTGGTCACGGGTTATTTGTTCAGCGTTTCTTTGTTCTGCTATTATACCAATATGAGAAGCTTCACATCTTTTGCAGCACGGAACAAACCTTTTTTATTCCAAGGCATTGTTTCGAACTCTATCTGGCGCATTACCAGGCTAATTTATCCTCATCCATTGTTTCGAAATGACAGCGGTAAAGATTGATAAGTTTTTGTCATCAAGCTTCTTGTCGTTCGGATCTATACATACCACAGCCACAGTATTAATTACCAGGTTTTACAAGTGGCACGACCCTACTTCAATTTCCTATTCAATTTTAAAATTCGAAATGTTTTTGAATTTAATCAAAGTTCAAAGCACTTGGGTTGTGAAAATGTATATACGGATGGACCTAATTATGAACATCTTAGGCGCTATGCGAATCACAATGCTGCTTTAATTATCATGATTTTTTTTCATCGGGACTTCTAACAAAACGATCGACATTTCAAAGATTATTTTCGCATCCTAATTAATTACAAATTAAAAATTGTTAAAAAGTACCGGTAGTGCTTCGGACAACTTGAGGCCATGAAGAGTCTGCGAATCACCACTCATTTCCACTTAAACTGACTTACAAGTCAGCGCACGGAAGCAAATGGCAATTCCATACATTGATGAATTCGGACGCAATAACATTGCAGAAATTACTCCGACAATTATCGAGTATTAACAGTTGTTTGATAATGTTTCTAATACCTAGTCAGCAAACGACAATGCATCAGTTGCAGACGATAAACGAGATAAAAGAAATTCTCCCATTGTAGAATGTCCTATTGTTCCAGAAACAAAAGCTCGTGTCGAAATCCCGATAGCAGCGCACTGGAAGACACGCAGTTTTCATTTCTGCCATAGGGAATGCACTAACGCCTTTTATTCTACTAATTCACATACAGTTCAGTTAGATGAAAACATTTCGTTTCGTTATTTCTGTCCGGAGTTGTAATAATAACCCCATACCCATCTCGCGCATGAATTAATTATCATGCCAGTTCTTAGTTCCATTTGTTAACACAAAACGGACATTGTTCGGATGGGATCCAATGGAACTTATTGCAATTTGAGATATAGATTTTGTTACAATGTATTTATTGAGACAACAGTAAAGCCCTGTGTTCTGAATTCAAGACTGTAATATAACATCTTCGTATAGAGTCGAGAAGTATCGAACCAATTGAACGATTTTTTTTCACCCTTCTACACTTTGTTGAAACTGAACTGAAAGTACCGACAAACATATAGGATTAGGATTCGTTTTAATTTTCCGGTTCCAGTGTTTTAGCATTTGTGTCTGTTTCGTTGCCCAAGTTTCACAATAGCAGTGCAATATCCACACTGTGGGGGTCAGTGGTAATGCAGGAGCAGAATTGTATTGAAAAGAGATATGTGTTGTGTTTTGCAATAATTACAACAAAACTACCGTCTTGCACTTCCTGAGGACAGGGAGGTGATTATAAGGTTCGCGTCAGGTGGGTGAACTTGAGCGCACTTACATGATCATATGACTGAATGCAAAACTTAATGTGGACAACATATTGCACATGCATTATAAGCCTTGTCCTATATTGCCTCAGTGCATCTGGGTTATGTTAGTCCTTCGAGTTGTATGATGCCCTTTACATGAACATATATTATATACTGAAATATTTACGGGGTTAAGCATATAAGCTTATGATAGCCTAGCGAGTTTGCGATACGTGTCCGACACCAACGGGTGTGGGTAATCGGCGAACTTCGTCACGGATACATGAGTACTTTCAACTCGGCACATAAAGCGAATGCGATTTGGAAGTGATAGATGTGTAATCTTCAGCTAAAGTTTTCTCGATCAAAGTACATGAATAGCAGTCATCATACTTGACACCATGATTATCTTTCGTTCAATGTATTCACAACCTTGCATGTTCCGAATAACATGTTTATTTGTGTAAATTGTGTCCTTTGCAGTGATGCCATGCTTATATTTATGTGAGAATATCTGAATGTGACAAAATGACACGTCAGACAGGGTGTGGTATTACAACTTAGATAACGGTATACATACATTGGTTATTTAATTGAGCGTGCGTCCATGTACATATCTTAGTTTGGGCAAAGAACATTTGGTCGTATTGTTCCATCACGCATACAACCATCTCTCATTTCTCATTTCAGATAGCAAAGCATTGCTTAATGGGTTTCCCCATCACCCTTACGCTATGGGTCCTATCCCATTTATGCCACTCAATCACCCGATGATGTCACCACCCGTTACCATGGCAATGCCAGGTCACCTCGGATTCAGACCAGATGCCGCTTTCATGAAGGAGAGAACCAGGGCAGATCTTGAACATCTTATATCACCAAGGTAAATACAGTTCTACTTATAAGAAATGGATGTTGATTTGCTTGCGTTTCATATATAGAGTATGGATGCAAGTTGTTCTTGACATGTTGTGTGGAAGCGTTCTACACATAAAACTATCAGACCAACTGGCATCCATACTCTATGGAACGCATAACAATAAACATCCATTATTTATACTTCCACTCAACCGAGTCAATTGGAAGATTAAAATAGCATTAAGGGCCCATTTCCAACGTTATTCCCGTATAGCTTTCTGCAAGTTGCGTCTGCACAAAAATGGACGCAAGTGGAGGTCATCGTGCGATGTCGTGTGACGTAATTTCGACCAACAAATGCCCTACACTCATGTTCCACAGTGCGAATGCATGTGGGAATGTAAATAGAGTCATTTTTATAAGCAACTGTTTTTGTCGGCAAATCGGTAATATATACCATGTTATTCTTGTTTTGTATACATTGGTGAGATCTGTATTACGACTCCCAATTTTTTCAATATCGGCTCTATGGGAATTTAGAAAGTGTTCATGTATATATGTTAGTAACATTTACTGGTATTGAATAGTCGTGTAAAACTATTCTTCGTCAACCGAAATTGCTAGTATATATAATACTTCAAACATGTTAGCTCTCCATATCATCATCTAGAATGCATCGAATGACCATTCCAAATACTCTTTTACGAAGCCAATCCTTTAATCTCAATAAACCAATACATAACTATGTATGTGTATTTATATATTCAAATATAAAAACATGGCAAAGGCACATTTAACAGGTACAACAATTATATAATAGTATATGTAATATTAAAATATTAATTGAATTCTAGGCACATCCACATCCAGAATTTATTTCAGGAAACCATCTGGTGTGAGGGAAAATAAATAGTTATAATAACTATTTATTTATTTGATAACCTCGCGTCATTCACATGGGAATTCTGTCATCGCGACATGCATAACATAACTCATTATCCTTTAACCCTGACTCTTGCAGATCTGAAGAAAGACCTGACCACATTATGAAGCAGAGCAGATGCGTCTCACCCAGATCAGAATGCGAAAAACGAAACAAGATCAACGACTTCGACCAAGGTAAGGCTTCTCGAATAGTTTGGAGAATAAATTCTTCTCCTATACTACATTGACTTAAGTGGTGCATGCAACATAGTGGTAAGGTCATACACAATAAATACCTAGATTATCATTACCCCCTCCCCAATATATCAGCCGCCTCAGATTTATTTATGTTAGGTACTTATGATCATCCCACACCCAACGTCAATTTAAAGTTCTATCCCAATTTAAATTACCTCAGCAAATGTCTGTCATGTCTTCAAATACTGTTTAAATCACCGCAAAATTGCAAATAGAGAGAGAGAGAGAGAGAGAGAGAGAAAGAGAGAGAGAGAGAGAGAGCGAGAGAGAGAGAGAGCGAGAGAGGGAGAGAGAGAGAGAGAGAGGTTGGGAATATAGCCTATACACATACTATCAAACATAACAATATTATTTTATTGTACAAATTGGTTTCACTTGTGTAGTGTGACTAAGTAAGTGTGTATAACTTTCCTCATATTTAGACATTTAGACAAAAATTAGACAATAAAATATAATATTCTAATGTTTATTTACCGCTATTACACTTTATTGACAAGTCTAATTATTAGTATAATGTACGCATGTATATAAGGAAGGACTTTGCTTGGTCACTGAATGATGCACAGAAAATGAATAGTAAAACATATCCGCCCCCACACCGTCCCAATTTTGCAAAAAAATCTCTGATGATAATCTAGAAATTTATTTGTATGACATATAATGGTGTTTTTTTTAGTATGGATGGTTTCGTGCTATATTTATAAACCCTATTTTGCTATTGATATATTTTGATGATTTAGAGGCTCACCACTATAAATTTTGCAATCCAAAATACTTCAATTATTTATAGGCCTACTTTTCAGGCAATTTGTGGCTTAATGGCTTCTGATATTTGTAAACGCAAAACAGATATAGATGTAAGACAAAATCAGATTTATGTAAGAAATATGTTCTATCACTGGATGACTTGAACCGTGAATACAACTTTAAGAGTTATGAACACGATTTGCGGAGTTCCAATTAGTTCTTACTTCTGGCAGTTGACATTCCACAACGCCTGTATACCTAGAACATAATTATATCAACACCCAGCCTCATATGCACGGAATCTCCCTCAATTGTCACAATGACGAGGTAATTTTGATTTTGATGTTGTGTTGTATTCTGTGCAGCTGACCAAAGATTTAATTTTCAGATCTCAACAGTGTTTGTTTTTATCATGCATGGACCTTATATTAGAAGAATACATGTGTTGCTGACTTGGAATCCGAATAATTATTTAAATTCATTTGCTCAAATTCAACACGTGTTTCCTGCCTCACTGAAGCCTCAATTCATACAACTGGTCAATACAGGGGAACACCATGTGGCACCATACGTCGTGATGTCGATTATATGCTGTATATTTATACAGAGAGAATCAAATCAGAAAGTCAGTCTCAAGCAAAACGCTTACAGTGAATTCAAGGGCTATCAAAGATGGCACGATTTCGAATGGTTCTTTTGAGAAACACAGTGCAATTCTTGATATCTCAATCAATACTCATATTACTTGCTCAATTAAAGAATTGATGTGCAATATGTGACCACAGTTATCAAATAATTACCGAGGAGTCTTTGAATAATTGGCGAGCACTGTACAATAATCATTATTTGCCCCGTCTTCCTTTTACAAATGTATTCTTACTGCTCGTATAGTTACTCATGCAAGAGTCATTTTGACTAAAGAATTGAAAGTAGCAACGGCTTTGGTGTCAGTGTGATGCGAAAATAACAATTAAGGCTCGATGGAAAGAATGATAAAACTGTATTGACTGAATTAATCGATTCTAACGCAATAGCCCACTTTCTTTCAGCTGTTATATTTGCATTTGTATCTGTATCAGTCCATACATTATCTGTGGTAAATAGTTTATAACTCTTAGGGTTGATCCTGGATGAAAAAATTTAGTCGGTTAATGCCGCGAGTGTCTAGTTACGACTGCGTATCCATATGGGCCGGGTGGTGTGTGGGGTGGGTTGGCAGGCTCGGATGGCTGTAGCCCCACATTCGTTTTGAAAGCTCAAAATTCGGGCAATTTTCGGGCAAATTGGAGATATTTTCGGTCAAATTCGGAAATTTTTTGGTTAAATTTGGACAATTTTCGGGAAACTTGAATGGTACTTCAGGGGAAAATTGTGGCAAATTACAGTATTTTTCACGTTTGTGCCACAATTATACATATTTAAGGCAAATTTGAATCTATTTTGTTATATTTGTGTGTAGATACAAGGTATATTATACAAAAAAAGTATACCATGAAAAAAATCTGGCAAAAAGTATCACCCCCCCCCTAAAAAATCGGGCGACCGTACGGCTATATTTACGAGATAGGTTCGGATGAACGGACTGCGGACGAGGGGTGTAGGAAATGCGAAATCTTACCCGATCTTCAGTGTTATAAATACACAAAGCACATGAAATTGTCATTCGGCACAAATGTTCACTGAAATCGTGTTTGTTATTGAACATTATTTCCAAATACCGGTAAATGAAAGTGCTATTAGTGATTATGGCGACAAAATCATACCAATTCACTTCCATATTTCAATGATGCCAATACCCAATACGTGCCGATAATCCCATTTGAGTTTGGAGAAATCTACCATGCACCGGATTATATCCTCATTCGAAAATATTGAGAGTTATATTTCGCTTGACTGTCGAATGACGACGAGACTAGCCGTGTCATCTCTAAGAAGAATCAAGGGATCTTCCCTGGTGTGATAGATCTCCGCACTTCAGTACATAGCCACCAAGTTATCTGGATATCTGGGAACAAATTTCTCTGTATAAAATTCGAATGCTTCTACAGTACTGCAATTCACATAAATATTTCAATACCCAGCGGCGAGATGTTAAGCTAATCTTTATAAAACGTTTGTACAGTCTTTATGCAACGTTTAAATAATCTTTATGTTACATTTGATGAAACGGAATAATATTTATTGATAACTGGTATCAACTCGACGTAAGGCGTCCTCTGACACGGAGGAATATCAGAAACACGCGTAAATATGTACGGGTGCCTGTGTTAAATGATGCCTCCCCGGGGAGACGATGCACACTCTCAAAGATTGCACCGAGCTGACATCAAGTACAACCCCAGTCAGCCGGTGTGTTCAGTTTGAAATCTAATTTATTCCTCGGCAAACCACTCAATGCGCTACAAGAACGAAGTATGATAAAAACTTCAACCTGCCGGAACCGAGCGATAGGCTAATAGTAAATGAAGATGTATTGAAAATAAAACTATTCCGTCTGTACGTCTGCGAAGCGATGATCCAGCATTAGCTTAATATTATTTCATTCAATTCACCCCGACTGACGGGCGTGATTGAAAACCTGAAATCGTGGAGAATACAAATCGCTCATAAACTCATTTCGGTAATTGAAGTCTGCATGGGGATGATACAATCGTGGCAATTTTCTAACATCAAAGGGCTGTTTTATGATCGTGATACATTGGCAGGGAGAAATCAGCATCGATATTAAGATGGATCATGATAGGTGCGAATTCCGAATGTCTGTAAGATAGTAACCACTGAGATTTCAAGAACTATTGTTGCACGTGCAGCCTTTGTGGACGGATTATCGCGAGCTTTGAATTGGAATGAACTCATTATAGCAAATATAATCATGGTCTATCCTTACAGAAGAAATGTGGCGAATTGGCGTGACGAAAAGTGTTTCTATATATAGTCTACATCTATATCGTTGCCTATAGTGAGTGTGTATATATACGTTCGCACAGTGGAAAAATTGTCTTGTATTTTTTGTAGGCATTTTGTCATAGAAAAATAATGTGATGCCAGAACATGAATGGTAACATGCGTATAAAATGCAATTTTACCAAGCTAACTAATTAGGAAGTATAAACTTTCTGTATGTCCACATGGACATGTCAAAACGGTGCTACTTACGTGTGTCTTCAAATACCTGTATATTATTGATTCATAATTGTTTGCGATTTACAGGCAAATTTCGGTAGCATCGCTGCAGGTTGAACTACATAGTTTTAACTTCTCACGTAGTTATACCTGTTGTACAGATGCATTTTATAAGCAGTTTTTGGATTCATTTCTGGCACATTCAGAGTCGAAATTCCTGCAAAAAAAAAATGCCAGACAAACTTGAGAGTATGTGAACGCGGCCTAGCAGTAGAAATGTGGCAAATTGGCGTGACCAAAAGTCTCTGTTATATATCGTTGAATACTGTACCGACGTAGTTTTGCGCGCCTGTGTTGGAAGGGTGGTGTCAGAAGTAGGATAAACCCGACAAGAGACAGAAAACTGTACTTAAAATTAGGTAAGCATTGAGCCGATTTGACAATTATATGTACACGTAGGCCTATATATAGCAAGTCTTATTTCCATGATTAACTGATATTTTTCCCACCAAATTTGTCGAACATGCCAGTATGGCACTATATAATGGCAGTATATATTGTTCTATATTATACCATGCAGAATACGTATCTTTTCCAATAAATTTTGATATGCATGTATATAATGTGTTCTATTTTGCAGAAAAGCCATTGAATCTCCACATAAACGGACGAATGCCGGACTACGGATCGAATAAACTAGGAATGATCCACACAGACGACGATATCGACGACCAGTTATCAGACGACGACCACGATGACGGTAAGTAATGACGACCAGTTATCAGACGACGACCACGATTACGGTAAGTAATGACGACCAGTTATCAGACGACGACCACGATTACGGTAGGTAATGACGACCAGTTATCAGACGACAACCATGATGACGGTAAGTAATGACGACCAGTTATCAGACGACGACCACGATGACGGTAAGTAATGACGTCCAGTTATCAGACGACGACCATGATTGAGGTAAGTAATGACGACCAGTTATCAGACGACGACCATGATGACGGCAAGTAATGACGACCAGTTATCAGACGACGACCACGATGACGGTAAGTAATGACGTCCAGTTATCAGACGACGACGACGATTGAGGTAAGTAATGACGACCAGTTATCAGACGACGACCATGATGACGGCAAGTAATGACGACCAGTTATCAGACGACGACCACGATGACGGTAAGTAATGACGACCAGTTATCAGACGACGACCACGATTACGGTAAGTAATGACGACCAGTTATCAGACAACGATGACGGTAAGTAATTTCAATTTCAACTTAACCATTTCTGAACTAAACGGATTTGTGATTGATCTTGACTGGTCTCTTTACCGATGTATAAAAATTAAATCTAAAAAAAACTTGAAGCATGAGCATTATGGCCGCCTTTAACTGAGCATGAGCAGTGATCTCGAATCAATACCCAGATAGAATGGCAAAGAACTTAGAAACATTCGAAGTCACAAGATAAGGAGATGTTTGTGATGACTGTTTGTACCTGGGTGGATGTAGTCCATAACCATTTGATAGTATCACACACAAACCACACAATCGGAAGCGCCCTGTACTTGATATGAGTGTATTCGGGATTTTTACATCTGTGAGCGGGGTCCGTGAGTGCGCGTTGGGTACCAATGATTCCACAGTGGCTCCGACACGTGTTTCTCACATCAATTGGTCTCTGTGGTTCGTTTGAATGAGTTGCAAACTCATAGTACTTACTAATATTCATAATTCACACGAGTTCTCATTCAGTAATATCAAAAAGGTGAACACCTGTGGAGTGGTTTACTGAGAAAGTTTACGATTGTGTCACAAAGATGGAAGAGAGGTCACTAATTACGCCACGTGCTAAATTAGGTTAACCATTTGCAAAAGAATTGCCGTGTTTCTCTCTCAGTTGCTATAGTTGGGACGGAGGAGTGGTTGCAAGCGTTCTGTCCTATATGCATTTTAGATCATGGCATGCATATCTATACTATGGCGACGCCCGTAGTGATCTTATTCCACCAGTTCAAACCCTGGGAACTTTATGAATATCTGACGGGGAAATACAAAACATCGAAGAAATAACACAGTAATATTATGGACTTGTTCAGTAACGTAAAACTGATAAGTTAGTATTCATGCGATATGCCAACTGGAGGAATTTATGTAGCATTGTACTACCATTAGCGAAAACATCAAGCAAATAGACCGTACCACTCAATAGAAAACATCGTCCGAGCTACGTCCAATTGTAAATATTTACTTCTCGATTCGAGATGCAACTATCGGCGATAAACTAACGCAAACCATTTCGCCATCTAGTGTCACTGCATTTAATTAATATATTTGAATGACGGTTTGTGTTGTCAATTTGGATATCATATTTGTAAAAATAACTACAAGAGGAAGATTATTTATATTTCTATGTGATCACCCTACCGGAGTGTTTCACACCACTTTAATAATGTATTTCTCAGTTTTGGCGAAAGTCTCAGCTCGAGATTGCATGATTTAAGCGACTTTGGTGAGTCAATTTCACACAGAAACATGAATTGTTTACCCGCGGGAAAAACGGATAAGCTATGCAAAGCAAAATCGGTTTACATAAGTCGCCTAAATCATGATATCTCGAGTTGGAACTTCACCTAACGTAATATACGGACAATTAAGGAAAAATGTATTAACTAATAAATATATTATCCGTGATATTTTTTCGATGTTATAAAGTTCCCCGTCAGAACTTCAAAAGGTTCCCATGTTTTGAACTGATTGGTGGAATATGATCTATGTGGGCGTAGCCAGAGCAGAGATTCGTGATATGGTCAATCTTCACACATAATCAAACCGTGTTAAATGTTCCGCTGACATGTTGCGATGTTAGTGGATCTTGTCGATTTAGCTTTGATGTTGGTAGAACAAGCTGAATATTAGAATGATAAGATATCGTTTTCCCCCATAAATGGCCTTTATCGATGTGATTGGAAAACCGAGTGTTTAAATAATGAATTATCTGTAGGGGCACAATATATATTTGACAATAGATTAACCCTTTGAGTGCCAGGGGCCGATCTCATCGGCCCAAAACATACAAAATAAGTCTGTTAAAGAATATAAGAATAAATTATTAAAATTGTAAAAAATTGTAAAAAAAAAAAAAAAAAAAAAAAAAAAAAAATTGTTAGGCCAATGCATTCTCTTATATATGCGAGGCGACCTATGATCGACTCGCATATATAAGAGAATGCATTGGCACAGGGTATATGGGTTGATACAAAAATCGACCTGGCACTCAAAGGGTTAACAGATGTTGTGCACCACAACATTTGAGATGGTCGAACTACCGTTGTTCGTGCTCTTTCCTGACGCCATCGGTTTGCAAAAAATAAAACACCCAGTTATTTCAGCAGTAACGGCATACAACGTAGTTTTTAGTAGGACCAATTAGGGTTGATATCCTTTCCATAATTTGCAACCATGCAGCTAGGTCAACCTCTTTGTCTAGTTTACCGTCCGCCATAGGGGTGTTAAGTATGTTAACTGTGTATTAAGTTAACGTGTTGTAATGGTCTCTAGTTTGAGAAACCATATTGATTCTGTCTCGCGGTTTACTCCCAAAGTTTGAGTGGCGTTTTCATTTGTTCGTGATTAAATCATTATTTCTATCGGTCGTCACTTGTGTGGAAACCAATCTGATGTGTTGCTTTAATAATACTGGCGTGGACACACCAGATGGGTTTCCACGCAAGTGACGACGACCGAGAGAAATAATGACCTAATCACGAACAAATGAAAATACGACTCAAACGCTGGAAGTAAACCACGAGTCAGAATAAATCTGGTCTCTCATACTAGATACCATTATAAAACGTGAACTTAATACAGTCACAACTAATTGACACCACTATGGCGATCGTCTATATATGTTACACTGATAAAATCTAAATGATTATATCGCATAGTTATGAAGTATGTCCAGTTATGAAGTATGGGTTATCAAGTTGAATGGAAAATGTTCAGTTGTGTTGATTCAAGTTGAGCATGTGAAAGGTATTCAGTTGTTTTTGTCAGACGAGAAAGCTGGGACAAATAATCATGTGCAACTTGAAGATAGTCAGAATTAATTTCCAGGTGCGGCCGGTTTGATTTCCGGCATGGTATGCCTCCCGTAGAGTCAGCTTGTTCAACACCTTTCAATATCTCCATCAATACAAAATAATTTATCATCAAATCACATACCGGAAGTGTCTGAAATACTTAAAATTAAACTTACCATTCGAAACCCGTGCCAGAATTACAATTCTGGTTCCTAATATGCAAAACAAGGCATTAGGACAAGATATGGATGCGGTCTCTGAGTGCGTTACTCTCTGGCATAGAACAACACGGATTAATAAGAAACTTGATATGTGATTATTAGAAATTTTTACACTCGATTGTTTTATGCTATACATATGAGATTACTCTCCCTCTGACTGGGTAACTGGGTGCACGATTCATATCTCCTTAATCTTCTCATGATCCGCTTTACGTATGCACTCTGATGGATTGACATATTGTAATCTGGCAAACAATTAGTTGATTGTGTCTATGAAACACAGAATCACATGGCACTCTATTTAACTCTCAGATTGCGGGATTTACGTTTGCTGAAACGGTACCTAATTGAACGATATTCGAGACAGGCCAATTAAAGATAGACGTAAGCAGAGTTCCATGCTATTTTGCTTACGATTCCGATTCGAATGTATTAGTATAACATGTCTGAGTCGCCAAGATGAATCAAATTGAAGAGACGACCATATGTATGTTCTCTGACATATATTTTAAATAATTTCGATGATATAGAGGGACACTAATAATTACAACATTTATAAAAGAAATAATAACATGACTATATTTGGTATATATTAACACACTTTACATATGCTAATCGTGGTTCTGAGACAAAGGCAATAGTGATACATTTTATTTTATTAAAATGCTATTAGAACGGATGTGATATATGTCCTTCGCGGTTTTTTATTTAACCTGTATTTTTATGTAATCGAACAATCGGTCAATTTCTATTCAAAGTTTTCTGGGCAAGTTTGCACGACAATTTTTGCAGGCATTTTCTCATATAAAACCCTATGTTGCCAGAGTAATGAGAATATAAATGAACGACATGCAACATGCATATAGCTAACGCGCCACCAGAAGTAAAATTTTGGTAGTTGCACACGACATGGTGCTTCTAACACTTCGCCTTAAAGGGGTACTGTACACTAAATCTGGCCATTTTTGGGACCATCTCATTTTATACTCAACAGAATATATGCAACAAATGAATGAATTTGAGCCATGAATGAGTGCAAAATACACTCATTTATCGTATGAATGACACATACAACATGGTAATTATAACGAAAATGAATTTATGACTGCAGCCATAAATTAACTTTTATTATAATTAATGGGTTATTTGCATCATTTATAGACACATGAGTGTATTTTGTACTTATCTATGGCTCAAATTCATTCATTTGTTGCATATATTCTGTTGAGTATAAAAGGAGATGGTCCCATAAATGGCCGGATTTAGTGTACAGTGCCCCTTTAAAATAACTGTACATGCATATGATTGATGCTTGCGAGATAATTGCATGCTATTTACAGGCATATTTAGATAGCATCGGTACTAGTGGGGACTACATAGTTTTTACTTCTCAAGTAGCTAGCTGTGGCACAGCTGTAGTTTCCAAGCATTGGCTGCGGACACACGTACCACAGTAGCGATGGCATAGTAGGTGTGACAATTTATTATGGTGGAGTTTGGTGACAATTTGTTGTCATAATTAATATGCCATAGCACGCCATGTCGCCCTCGCACACTCGCACAATGAGTCTACCAAGCTCTACCAGCGACGGTCGATCTCTCAAGGATGTATCTACCTGAATGCCTTGTCGATGTTGATCTTTACTCAACACGCAGTGTTATATTTTGCATGCTAAGACACAAGTCCACTTGATAACTTAATGAATAACCCATCTCAACAGCCATGATTGTTCTTACTAATGAAATTAATATAAGTAGATAAACATGCATGCATTGAGATCATATAAAAAAAACGTACCACAATAATGATATGTGAGTCAATGAGGAATTACCACCAGGCCACGATCAAACACAATTCTGGACGATCTATCGTTCAATTATATATATCGTCGTGAATACAATTTAGCAAAACGTAATGAGTAGAGATCAACCTTTGTGAAAAGCAATGGTTAATTGGTCCAGTCGAATCATTGTGCGGAAAATCAGCGGGCGACATGGATAGCTATGGCACAGAATTATGACGGACCAATTGTCACCAAACTCCACCATAATAAATTGTCACACCTACTATGCCATCGCTACTGTGGTAGTGTGTCCGCAGCCATTCATTCGGTTTCTGTCACATTGTAGCTTTCTATATCGAAATACCTGCAACAGAATGCCCGGCAAAGTTGCGAATTTATGAACGCAAAAATAGTTGCACGAATATCCCTTTAAAACAGCCAGATAAAATGTCTATATACGTGTCGAATTTTTCCAAAGCAACTGAGATCTAAATGTCTTTATGCATATGGACAATGCTTGGCGATTCGACCAAGGATGGTAAGAGATATAAATCTTTACAGGAAACAACATTATTCAGAAAGTATCCAATTCATATATATATGGCACATGGCCGGTAATCGACGAAGGTCCTTATAAACATTCGGAAACACAATTGAGCGTTATTCTCGTTTTGTAATAAGCGGCAGTCGAATCAAACTCATTTTCTTCCAAAACCGGAAACAATTATCTCTTCATTGCCGACAACATTAACGGAATGGAATAATTCCTGTTTTCATTGTCGGATGCAGACTCGGGTTGTATGCCCTCAATGCCGATTCCCATTCGCACTGAGACAATAGTTGCTGACGTTCAATGAAATTTGCTACATTTAATCGTAGTTTGATTCATATCAACCTTGTTCTGTGTATCGTTACTTTGTAAAACGCCTTTGTCTTATATAAAGCAATACAGCCGTTCCATATGAATACTTCTGTCTTTGTCCAAGATTAACAGATTTCAGGATTGAATTTCTATGTATTATTTCGGTTAACAACGAACCGAGTTGAGTAGGAAAATCTACACATATTTAGCCGAGTCCATATAAGAGAGAAGATTCCAGACAATGCAATAACTACCGCAGTTTATTATTAATTACTGTTTCCAATTTTGGACACATAACAATAAAAACTGTTAACGGGGTACACACTGTTATTATGGCATGATATTGGTCGGTTTTGTTATGTGTGTGTGTGAGTAAGTAATTTCGTATATCCTGGTCAGCGTGTTCCACAACTGTGATAAACGCAGATCTGGGATTCAATCAAATGAACGGTAATCTGATTCATGTATCTGGGCAAATTTATGAAGGTACTCACCGGGGTCTAACGTCTATTAACTCTTTCTATACTATATATAGTATAAATACTCATCGACAAGTGGTCCGCTTAGGAAATGTTCTGACAGATAACGGTTGTTAAACTTATTATCTGATTTCCCACCAATGGAAATAAATCCTTCTTGAACATTATCTGTTCACTTTTATGTCATCTGCTTAGATTTACCCCTAAGATGAACAATAAGCGATTTCAATTTATACTTTTTATAACTGAATGGGAGAATCCATTTAGTAAAGAAAGGGTTAATACAAGTGACAATGTCGTGATGTGGCTTATAGCACCGAAACTATGGTAAAACCAATATGTCCTCATAAATAAGTGCACCAGAAATACTACAGCCGCAGTATACACATACAATAACTCGCATACATTGAGCCCGGGGGTTCGTATAAATAATAGATTATTCCTGCCAAAGCGATGGATTAGTGGTGCAGAATCAGAACACAAATCTCCACCAATATTGTCGATAATCCCTGGATTACGAAAGCGGTGTCTTCTGAGAAGTGTCTATGATTATCTCCCAATGGTATATAGTTCTGTCTGAGTGCATCAAGATTTGGGAGTGTTATTATTTCCGAAGGGGGCAGGAATGATATGGAGCGAGTGTTATCACACTCCACATCTATCTCTCAGATATATTATTCCGAACTCATTTAACACGTATTATCACAGAGCAGGTAAACATTGCTGAAGATAATTTGTTCTTTGGAAGTCTTTCACAAACTTCGAAGGATCCCTATTTATGCCTACAGTTTATACGTGTATGAATATGATACGATAATCAGATGCTTCGGTAACCTGTGATAATTGAATATATTGCTTATTGTTATCTATAAACCATTATTTGAATTATCAAAGGACTGCAATTATTGCAAGTCAAAGGTAATCATCGTTCCTAAAATGGAAACTCTCAATATCACTATAAACTAAGCCCTGTTCTTGTCAACAATATCTGCATTGGCTTGTTACGCTGGCACTCTATTTTCCAGCTATTTCAAATTATTGCCTTTCTGTAGTGGTGCCTTGTGAATGATAGGGCAACCATTTCTATTACTTTTGCAGTCACGAGTTGAACGACAAGCAAACGATAATCATGCAGTGATATGTAATTCTAGTTTCTAGTTAAGCAATCGATAATCATGCAATAATTACAGTCATTCTAGTTTCTATAGTTTGAAATTTTGCATGTCCAAACATGACGTCTATATACCCACCACTTGCATGCAGTATAAAGCCACTACCTATATAAAACAGCACACACAATGGTCATTTTGGTGGTATGTATGTCCTTGTGTTCCCTCCCGATCGGTACCCACTATCAAAATCCGCAAAGAACCTGACTCAAAAACGTATATTAATGTTCGCATAAAACCCATCCACACACACAAAACTATGGATTATTCAAACCAACTAATTAGAAACATGATCATAAGATCCGACTGTAATCCTCACAGACATCAGTGAGTTGGAGGTGCCGCCGTATATACAAAAGCGATTAGATTATTAGGCGACCACAAGATATAATCACAATAAGAACACAAGGCAATCATATGCGTACGTTCTGTCAAAATGTATTAATAAACAAATTGAATTATCAGAACAACATTTCTCGACGAATAACAAACGCTTGGAATCGTTTGAAAACATTAGACACACATTTACATCCCAATTTCGATATTGATGATGCGTATGATGCGAGACAGAGATACAGTTCCGACTAAATAGTATATTCCTGAGCAAAATGATTAATGAAAAAGGAAACACAAAAAAGTAAAAGGGACACGGCAGCTTTTTGTGAGTGATTTCGTTTTGGCTTGGAACATTACTCATTCCTCTGCTCGCTTTGTAGTCATATGAACGGATTTTATTAGTGAATTTCTTATTGCCGAAGTTATTCCTACCCAAACGAATCGAGTTAATTAGCGCTTTGAATAAATGGCATATGTATGTGAGGTTTTTCGATGCAAACGTTGTTCGTTGATTAATTCTATCTGTTTGTATATTGCAATCATGGCATTGGCAAGCTACACGGTGATGGCACTGGGACCACACATTAATCATAGTGAGAGTAGGCCCACGATGTCAGACCGAATCGACAAGAGTATAGTCGTTGAGAGGCCATCCATTTCATTCGGACAACCAATTGATTCAATGATAGAGAGATAGAGAGTGAGAGAGAGAGAGAGAGAGAGAGAGAGAGAGAGAGAGAGAGAGAGAGAGAGAGAGAGAGAGAGAGAGCGGGGGGTGGGATGGTGTCCACCCTGAAATTTGTAACTGCACCCCCGTAATACCATTTGCATTCCGTCATTGACTTGAACATTCCAGAATTGCACCTCACATGCGGCTCTGATTTGATTTTGTTTAATTGATTATTAGTCTTTGGTTGACTAGGGGGAGGGAAGATTATCCACGGGGCCGACCATGGTTTCGCCCAATGCGAGTACATTTTGAAGTCTGAACCTAAAAACTGCAAAATCCTTGTATCTAGAAGTCTAATTTCAGGCCCCTATTTTAAAAATACATTAGCAGTTTTTGACTGGCCACCGGGGAGGGACCATCAACACTCGGACCCAGTGGGAGAAACTTTTGAAATCTGAACCTGAAAACTGCAAATTCCTAGCATCTAGAGGTCTAACTCCAGGAAAATTCAGATTTAGATTTTGTTTTAATTGATTATCACTCTTTGGCTGGCCACCGGAGAGGGGTCAGGTCCCCTCAGCCCAGCGGGAGAAAATTTTGAAATCTGAAACTGAAAACTACAAAATCCTAGCATCTAGACTGGCATCAAGCTCTCCAAGTGTTGGAAATTTCCGACCTGATCGACCCCCCCCCTAAGGTTGGGAAATGTCCGACTACTGGCCATTTCAGTCCAATATTTTGACCAAAAGCAGGAAAACGTATTACTTTTGGTCTAAAACGACAAATTCATTAATATTCTTTGGAAAATCAAACTACGAGAACACTTTCAACATATTGTTGGTGTGAAATGTCGAAAATGTTGAAAATTTTGAACAAAGATGAGAGTGGGACACCACCCCCGTCACCACGACCCTGTTTATGAGACCAAACCTATTGTTCAAATATATTTATATTTGATATAAGTAATATATTTATTATTATTATAACTCAACGCACGCGCCTGTCATTCCGTTCAATGAGGCGGATGCCGCGGATCCCAGATGAACCATAGGATCAATCATACATCAGCAAGCCAGCGGCACGTATACGTAGGACCTAATGTCCGCTGTGCCACATATATAAGACTCACTTCTAAATGAGTCCACATTGGACATAGCTCTATATACCTACTATCTATTGAAATTAAGCTAGTTGCATTTTGGAGCTTATATTCACGAGCACGGGCTAAATTCTGTGCTTCTAACTTCCAGATTTTGAGGGAAGCGAGAATTCTGATGGGTCAGATGAAGAGAACAGTTGCGACAAAATCCCAACACACATTCAATCTTTCAACCAAACAATCGCCAACGGAGAATCAAGCAATATCTCGTCTATAGAGACGCTCCTACTCAACATACAGGGCTTACTCAAGGTGGCAGCCGAGAACGCCAAACACCACGAACGACAACTTAGTCTTGAAAAAGGTTGGTTGCTATTATTTTATCCACACTATTAACCATCAACCATTATAGTGAAATTACAGCGATGAAACTGGGAGCCATCGTCTGGTCAGTTTTCAAGTTGTATATAGCATGATTCGTGTATCTGGGCAAATTTGTAAGTTGCTCATACCAGGGGTCGGTGGTTTCTACGTGCAGTGGCGTAGTTCAATGGAGAATTGACCCCCTCCCTCTGAGCGGTTATCCCTCCACCAATGAATATGACGACAATAAAACATCCTCTAAATTGTCAAAAAAAAGTTCTTATACATCACTGGGTGACATTAAACGGGGTTTGAGAAAAACTCAATTTATATTGTCTCTTTATTAGACTGGCACTAGTATTCACCCAAGCTATTGGCGCTATTGTCAGGATATTTCTCTGCAAAGGAAATAACGTCATCCAAATGTTGCTTTCATTGTCGCTTCTATTCACCGATCGCTCGTAATGCTTAGTGTTCCTATAGCCTATCTGGTTTCGTCATCAGGACGAATGAATTATTCTAGCGAAAATACCCGATAATTCCCGTCCTGTCCGTTTATTTTATAGTTCGATTGCCATTAAATTGCTTTTTGCAAATGATCAGCCGATGGACTCTGTCGAGTATTTCCATTTGTCTGTTTTGTTAAAGTTTTATGGACGCCAATAACTCTGAATAAAGTATGGGGTATTACTCTCAGCATCATCCAGCGAAACGAAATGGTACGCCAATATCATCCATTGCTGCTTTATTTGGCTGGTTTTATTATTTGTAATCCGGATATTTTATTGTATGTAATCCCGGTATGTGTTGCATTGTGGGCTTTGATCCGGCTACTTGCATTGGTAAGCACGCGCTGAACACAGTAATCTGGTATATCTGTGACATAAAATTCATATCAACACAATAAACAGTGCTCATCCAGAAATATATAATCGAGGAATATTTCAATCGAATGCATTGGCATACAATATTATTGTAATGAGGATCAGCGGTACTGGGTTCATTTGAGCCGATGTGCAAGGTATACATCTCGGGGTGTCATTGCTATCATGAAAAATTACTCATCAGCATGTTTGTACCTAAACATGGTTCATGATTGGTTGAGGTTCCGTGTTAAAACACATCATATTGCGATCCATTATGTCTGCTATTTGTCTCGTAATATCTCCGGTCACAATATAACTCAACACAAACATACGCCAACACAGACCCTAAATAACACAACTGACACATTTCCTGTCACATATTTGACTAAAATGAGATAAGATAAACGTTATTTAAAGTGGGGGCTGTAAACAATTATAAAAACACAAGCTCTGACGGAATTTTGACGGACTGAACAATGCATATAATAATCACATCTATCTATATGTATAGTAATATTACAAGTTAAAAGTAGGGAATCGTTTGGTTTCGGATTTTCAAGTTTGTGTCATTGTTTGTTTTTGCCTAAAATGGGATTATACACAATAAACAAACGATTCATCTTATTTTACAGCTGAGTTGAATATGGAGTTGCTGAAGGAGAGAGAAATGAGGAAAAATATCGAGAAACAAGTCTCACAAGAACAGAAAATCAAGGGTAAGTTATAACCAAGGATTCTATAAATTTCCAATTGGCTGAAAAGTATGAAGATGACATCCAATCTGGCAATCGAGCGACTGAGTATCATGAACTATGCACATATTCATCTTCGACAATTTGCTATACTACTTTATAGCTATATATTTTAATTTCTATTAAATATGTCGCTCCCAAGACATGAAGGGGTCCTCTGTTTCCTCCGATTTGACGCTGATATTTTTCGTTTGATAACCGAAAAGATGAAGAGAAGTGCATTGAGTTGTATCTGCCTGCTCAGTATAGCATTCCCAATCGCTAAAAACAAACACCGATGCTTCGAAACGAAATGTTCAATTTAGTTTTCAATTAAATTAGTTTAGATGAAACAAGCTGACTTGGTTAAATTATTAAATCCTTCTTCAGGTGAAGGTTTATTGACATATCTCAGAATATAAATTTAACAAATAGAGAACAATCTGGTATAACTTCGCGTTTTCATTCTCAGCAATCCTACAGAAGCGATTGAAGAAAGAGAAGCGGTCAAGGAGGCGATTAATGGAGAAGCTCGAGTTCATAGAGAAGATAAAGTCATCGGACCCAGCTTCTGACAGGGAGTCAATAGTGTCTCCAATTATCCAGAAACGAGGTGGTAAGTTTCGTTAATATAGATGGTTTTTTTTAATTTGGCTGAAAACCTTTACTACAGCTATACAATATTTTGTATTGGAAATTTTAAAGAAAATCGCCACGATATGCTATAATGTTTAGGAGTACTGCATGCCTGATGCACTGAGGCACTCTTAGACGGTTTCGATAATTGTACACGCTTCACGAGCATGCAGCACATGATGATATATTATGCCTTTGGGTAGAAATGAACACAATTTTGAGGCGCACCTTATGAAATCTACCATATTTTGGGATAATATGGGAATACGATTCGCTTCTACACTAGGAAATATTGAACCTTATTACAAATGGCAGTACTTGTCATCCCACCCTTTGCCCTTTTGTGTATATGCATATGAGAAAACAAAATATATTTAAACAATAGTCTGAAAATGAATTTAGTGAACACAGGTTCACAGTTTTGAGCCTTTTTAATTTTTAGTCAATTTATTCAACCCAATTCTGTGCAATTTCAGACTGTGAAAATGAGGAGAAAGAGAACGACAAAAGTAACAGTAACGAGCAGGAGAGAAATACACCAGGTAAATATATAACATTAAAGTCAGAACATATTGACAGAGTAGGGAAGCATGGGGCACTCCAGGGGCAGTAGATCTAGCCTACCAGCTGTGCTGCTTTACATTAGCAACTGTAACGCCAATGAGAAAATGTATGGTCCTTAAAAACAACTGTACCCTTAACGTTCTGACGCCCCTTGTAATACAGAATAAACAATGACCAAACGACTCAAAATCTGCTAATTGGGCATTAAAGAGGTGATCTCTCTTCATTAAAATGTTCTGATAAATTACAGGTTATAAACTTATAATTTTGAGTCAGAAGCACCTGCATCTGTCTCTGGTAGCATGTTTTGAATTTATTGGTCGAACATTCCTACGAATAATTTAATGGGAAACAGGTCTCAACTCATCAGCGAGTATTCAATTATTAACCCTCACTAAACTAAATGGATTCTCCCACTCAGTTATGAAGGAATACATTGGAACGGTCTATTGCTCAGTTGGAGGAGTGTTCAGGTAATAAAAACAGACGTCAGACAGAAAAACAGATAATACAAGAGCAGAATGATTCATATTCATTGATGGGAAATGTTTAGATAACAATAAGTTAAACAAACGACATTAGGTCGTTTGTTGATTCTCTTAACATTTCATGAGGGATAACTACTCATCAATGAGTATTTAGTAAAAAAAAAATGATTAAATGGTTATTATCTGCTTAAATTCTCAATTATTTATTTACGTATTCGTTACTATTTCAGACGCAATGGACCACACATCTACCACACCAACAAGTCTCTTCGAGAGCTTTCTTGGACACAGCAACCCAGCAACGCAACCAAGGTTTCCTTACATGCCGATGCTTGCAGCTGACGTCAAATAATCTCCACGGAAACGGCCAATCGAAAGAGACTCTGAATGGTTCAGCTACGTGACTTCTCTTTGTTGGAATCGTGCTCAGTGTCCTCAGTTCAGGCGTTTCTTGGTAGTTGTTCTGTGGATCTGTGTCACGTGATTATCACATGGTCGCACTTTGTTCTCTGACATACCCAGAATAACCATCACGCCGATGGTAATCTGGACAGACTGAGCCTTGTCTACAGATTCAAGTTGTCATGGTGACCGATAATTCATCTAAAATGACTATCCTTGGACAGTTAAAACACTCGCAAATGTCCTATATGACAGAGAGTGCACACTTCTCAGCTGGTAGTCGTTTGATGATTTGATAAGTTATATACCTTTATTACTAGGTCAATAAACCCCTTAGCACATTCTTGTGTTCGTATTAAAGTCATCGGCTGCACGCTACTTTCATGGAAACTCAGTGCGGAGAAGCAACAAATTTGTAACGATGCAGAGTTTAGAGAAAACACATACACACGTGACTTACATGTATATGTTGGTGAACGCCAGGTTAGCATCCATTCATTCACCATATGACTTTTGAAATACATAAAAATAATTTATTAGTCTGTTATCTTACCACAATTGTAAATCAAATAACATACACCCAACAGTGAATGTTCAGGCAGCCCGAACTATGAAATTAAAAACCTACTACATACAAAATTTCAACGGTTTCATTAAATTGATTAAGCCTGTTGACCATTTGACACCACCTTTATTTTCAGCGATGCTGAACTAAAATTAATGCTGTTTTGAATGAATGGGATTCCATGTAAATGTTCTCTATCTGGCGTATACATATACTATCTCAACACACATAAGTATATGCTATACCACCATAGGAGAAAAGGTTAAATTGGTGGCCAACGTAACTAAACTACCATTGTAAAATTTGCTGCTTGCATTTTTAGTTTCTTGCCAACACGCTGCATGGTAGTGTCATCTTGAACTTCTGAGCATGTTGTCTATGGGGATTCTTGAATACAGCGGATTCGGTATTTTCCAGTTGGAGAGGAAGTAGATTTGACAATATTTTTAACTTTATGTTGAGTGTTCGACACTGTTGTATATGACGTATTTTCACACGTGTTCATGAGTTGTTTCATGTTGTATTATAATTTCAGGTAGACGTAACCTGTGACCTTGTTTGTTACACGAGTATACATAGTGTTCGAAACAAATTTATTTAATTATTTTTGTGAATACATTCCTTATGGCATTTTGAATTAATAAATAATGATAAACTTTGTAGACAATCCCCGTTTTCGATACTACCCACATACCAGGCACATGTATTTGGCACAATAGACCCCAACAGCCCAAAGACATATATACATAAGACAAGGTAACTATCAGATGACCCAAATTATCACCACCCGTTGTTATCAAGCTGTTGCTAAAATGTTTATCATGTTATACAGACAATACGCCTATTTTGTTCAAGGAGGGCTACGGTTCAGTTTGGCACATCACCCGACTCAATCGGTTGATTGTATCAAAAGTTACAGGCATCAAAAACGGAAAAAATATTCAAACACGTATGACGATTTTTTACCTTTGGCCATTTTTGGTAACCAAGCACCCCTCGACCCTAATTATTTAAAATTGGATTTTCCATAAGTCACTTGTGGGTTGCAACCCACAAGTCAATCAAACAAAAGATCGCACCTCACAAGTATACTCACGTCGGTCCGCCCGTCCGTCCGTCCGTCCGTCCGTTAACATTTTTGGTTTCCGATTGATAACTCCAGTTTGGATTATTTGATCTGAACCAAAGTTGTTATGTGTATTTCCCAGCTAAAGATACAGGTCAAGTTCGAATATGGGTTATGTCCAATTATTTTTACATGAGTTACGGCCCTTTTTCGACTTAGAATTTTACCGTGTTAACATTTTTGGTTTCCGACCGATAACTCCAGTTTGGATTATTTGATCTGAACCAAAGTTGGTATGTGTATTTCCCAGCTAAAGATACAGGCCAAGTTCGAATATGGGTTCCGTCCAATTATTTTTACATGAGTTACGGCCCTTTTTCAACTTAGAATTTGACCAATTTCATAACATTTTGGTTTCCGACCGATAACTCCAGTTTTTATTATTTGAGCTGAACCAAAGCTGGTATGTGTGTTTCCCAGCTAAAACTACACGCCAAGTTTGAATATATATAGGTTCTGTCTAATTATTTTTACATGAGTTATGGCCATTTTTCGACTTATAATTTGACCACATTTTGGCATTGAAATTAGGGGTATATCAGATTTTCTTTAAATGTAAGCTCAAAGTATTATCTTATTTTGCGATAGTACAATTCGAAATGGCTAAAGGGCGTATTTTGCCACGCCCTAGCGATGCTCTTGTTTTCGACCATGTTTCGGCACCCACCACCCCCCTAGAGACACAAAATCTAAATTTTTCAGAAAAATATTATAATTTTCGCCACTTGCTGTCTGTTTCCCATCGACTACCTATATTGCAGGTTGGTGTTTGTGATTAGCTCAGTTTGACATGGCAGTGATTTATTATGCAATGTGTCCATTCATTTTTTGTTCGGAATGACCTACACTAATATATTCATGGTATTTAAGAAACAATCTATACTGACTGTCTAAATGCAGTTTTGATATTAAAATTACATTATCTCTAAGTTTTAAGGCCAAAAATGATTGAAAAATATGGAGGAAATGTTTTTTTTTTTAGCTTTGGAAAAAAAATTGCTTTTGGCTCACCTTGATAATATACCTCATACATGCCCTCAAATATTGTTTAACACCCCCTGGTGAGGTAAGAATAATTGGTCACCTGTACCATCATAATTTGAGAACATTTCGAGTCGCTTTAACCAGGCACAGTTGATCCTGATTCTACGCGCACGAAGAAACACATGAACTATATATTAAACACATTAAACGGAACTAAGTATGAATGTCCGTTAAAAAACCCAACCGTAAACAATGATATCCTTGCTGCGAATGATACGAGTAGTTTTTGCATATTATCGTTAACATCTAGTACTTATCCTGTAGTTGATTTAAAACTCATTAGACAAGACTTCGTGTGTGATATGTAAATGGTCGAATTAGCACTTGTACATAAGGAGGTGAGAAAAAATAATCAACAAGTAATGCAATACGAGAAATATTAGCTGGTTTCCACAACGACTTTATTCTTCTCGAAATTTGGCTCAATGAAATTTCTTTAAACTCACTGACCCCTAAAATCCGTCATCCAGTGGCAGCAGTCAGGATAAACACACTTTCAGAACATGGGCTATATATTTGATTCCAAATAGAAACCGCGGGGGCCAACAGTGTGCAAAATTTGACTTCGCGCTGCTCTAATTTCAAATCCCCTCTCTTTTAACAGTTAGTTACAATAGTCATAGTACAAGTATATACAATATGTTGTTCGACACACAGAACTAGGTTAGAGCCAACTTTGGTTCCATGCACGTGGCAACTAGATTTTTCCACACATAGCCGTACGGGCGCCCAATTGTTTAGGGGGGGGGGGGAGGCTGAGATTTATTTGCCCGAATGTTTTACATGATATACTAATGGTTGCAACACATTTGTTTGTAGAATATACCCTGTTTGTACACATAAATATAACAATATAGTTTCAAATTAACCTTATATATGTATAATTCTTGCAGAAATGTGAAAAATACTGTATTTTTCCCCCGAAATACCATTCAATTTTCTTGAAAATTGTCCGAATTTGACTGAAAATATCCCAATTTGCCAGAATTTTGAGCCTCAGTCTCCCTGGCCCGTACGGGCTATGTCCCCACATGCTCTGTGTGTAATGCTCAGAGTGAACTATACTGCCTATCGCGAATGTGAAGATGGTTCTATTATCGAACGCTCTGGTTAGCAATCTATGTCCAGCGATGGTAACTTAATCCGTATATGTGGGTAAGTTTGGCATAATATGCTTATACAATTAAATTCAATTTATTTCTGTCAATCGATATGTAGATATTGCAGACAAAATATATGTGACATCAAAATATTCAATTAAATTCCACACGAGGAATACATGAGTGATTACATATTTGGTAAATTACCGTTCGGGTGATGATTTCATGTACAGAGGGTGGGGAATTTATGGTCAGGGATGTAGGTATTTTAAAAATAAAGGTGGGTATATCAATGCTATAAGCCTCAAGTGGACTTGCCGAAAATATCCTGTATCTGTATCGTCGAGATAATTAAACGTACTTTCCTAATGCGGACCGCCTTGTTTTATTGATTGCGAAAATCAATAATTACGACAGCGGTCATATTTTTATTGGAAATTTATAAGCGAGAAGCAGTCACACATATAAAGCGTATGGGGATAAGTTTTTGTCAATTTCAATATTGTTTTTGCGTTTTATAAGCTTAAATCGGCAACTAAACCATCTAATTCGGCGGTCCAGCTAAACCAGCTTTATCGAGGCTAAACTTGAGATGACGAATCCGTCTTTTCTTCATCGCGGTTTGGAATTGTCAAACAATCAATCAAAGGGTGGAGCTGTAAATAATCGTGAGCGAGTGCGTGTCTAAGTGGCGACTGCCGACCGGTGTTATCATGTCACAGTTGATTCAGTCGTACGCGAGCTTTGCTCAGATATGGACATATTCCTAAATATATGATTTTTACAACTATCTTGTGGTTTTTTTGTTTGGCTTGTGGCAAACACAAATACTGGTGTTTTCTACGAATTCATTTGAAGGGTTCAACGTTTTAGTTTTGACACCAAAACGATGCTACTGCATGACCAGATATGATATACATATAGTTTGCAATACCAAACTTATATTGCTATATGAGTCAAGTTTGATAACATATTTTGATGTAGATCATGCCACAAAGCTCTACTCTGGCTACGCCCATAAATTCCCATAATATTCTAACAGTTCAAAACCTGGGAACCTTTTTGATTTTCTGCATGACGGGAAATTTATGACATTGACAAAAAAATCAACGCATGTAATATATTTCTTTATTAAAAGCTGCCCCTTTGCATGGTTGCCCACTTCCAACAGTTCAAATGCCGTTTATGGAGTGCACTCATAAGCAAATTGCCTTTACTTGACTGGTCTTTTGGTCTAGGATTGACTCGATTATGGAGACTTTGTTCAGCGCCAGAGGGGCTTTGCGCACATTTTGATCATTTTATCAATTTAATTTAAAACAAATGTTAATCTAAATTTTAAATTTTGTTTCTTTTTAGATTCAACTCCTTACTCATTTTAACATTTTTATTTTTATATTTTCCTCATTTTTAAAGACACGGTTGGCCTTGGCGGTGGGTATCCTGTGAAAATATCTCCACCCGTTAAAAACCGCCACAAACAGAAAGAACATCAAAATGTAGATAAACTTTGTCCGTATACAAATAAGAAATATCGCATAAACAGTATGTTATGGTCATATGTTTGACCTTCGTTATGTAAACAAAAGCGTAAAAAGTAACTTTTATGGTGTTCATTGTTGGTGAATACCTGATATGGAACTAATAAAGAGCGTTTATGCCATTTGTGTGTGATTAGCCAGTAGCATTGTGCTGTCTTCTGTAACACAATCAGGCTCTGGCTTAGGTAAAATATAGTAGGTCTTTATGATAACATGCTGTTTACGCGATGGTCATGGTATATATGAACGGAACTGTATGCGTCTTACTTTTTTTCTGTTTACGGTGTTTGGAACAAATATGAATATTTTCGGCAATTAAGGCCGCACGTGCCTTTAAATCAAAATTTTTAAAACCTAACGCCGTTATACGACACGAATCACCACACCTAATTTAATTGATATCGGTCGAGGGGTATTGGAGAACAGTTGCGAACAGACAAACGGACATACAGATAGACAGCTTCTATACCCTTTAATATATACAAATATACATGTAAATACACCAAATTTTGTCTTTGCCGGTGAAGCATCTTGCAGAAATCTATCACAAACAAAGTGATGTACAGAGCGCGAAACTCGTGTTGAGAGACATGCCTTTTGTTAAATTGATTTAAGCACAGAATTAGATCGGATTGATAGTCAATGAGCGATACTTGTTTCTCCATTAATAAATCCATTGAGCGTGCACGCGGGACCTCACGATACTGACTTGTCAATAACATCAGCCTATCTTTTGGCCCGATTGGTAAAAGGGTAGTTTGATTGCATAACATATAACCGAATCGAGTTGTCAATTAGCTGGCAACTGAACGACAAAAACGCCCCCTTAGACCCGGTTTGGCTGGACCGCCAATGTGTAGGTTTAAACCAGGTTTAAACTCGGAGGTTTAAACCGGAGATGACGAATCCGGCCCATAAGTTCTGAGAGTTTGTGGGCATTCTGTCTTCTATAGAAATAGGTTTTAAATAGGGCTTACAGGATAGTCGGTTGGTGGTTACCACGCGCGGTGGAGTAATTTCCCAGTGAAATTAACACTATTCCTAATCTTTTCTATAACATCAACCAGCCTCCCATAAATAAGCTCATATATAACTTATTTAAAACACACAGAATAAGCCCATATAGGGATTATTTGAATCTGAATTAAGCTTTATGTGAACCTAAAAGGTACACGATCATTATAGTCGTATATGAGCTAATTTAAATTCGAAATAAGCTCATATATACACTATTTAATCTACTTGTTTTCATCGACACGGCATACCAGGTGGAGGCTTTTTATAATGTGTTTTCACTGGGGCCCGCGCCATTCAACGAAATAACGGGTATTAGTCACGTATGAGCTTATTTCAGAATCAAATAAGATCCATATGGAATATTTAAGTCCTATATATGAATCTATTTGAACGAGAATGTGTTGCATCAACAACTGACAACACGGTGTGACCAACGATAGACATCAACACACCAAACCAACCCACGCATATATAGACCTCTCCTCCTTGTATTGTGGTATATGTTGTTTTCAAAGTTTAGCAAAAATGACGATACTGCGATACCACCACATTAAAGACATATTGTGGACTTATTTCATTGAATAAAACCAAAATATAAAATCTGTTATTATCGAAATAATATCCCCATTAGAATAATATAGCAAGGAACTAAGATTAACGAAAATTCCAACCACATCGACTTTACCATTTCAGAGAACACAATGGTTGAACTACGCACAAATGTAAATATTTACTACCGTATTCGGGACGCATTAATTAATGGACAAAAACACAACGGCAATGATTGCGCCAATACTAGTCACTATGTGTAATTTGTTTACAACAATGACGCTGTTTTCTGACTATTAATTTGGATATCAAATTTCTGAAAATAACTTATTTTGGCATGATTATTTGCTATACCATTTGGAACACCTCACCGGAGTGCTTCACATCACTTTAACATACCACAAAGATGTGTACCTTCTATATATGGCTGTTGTATCACTATTAAACCAATATATTTAATAACCACGGATTATAAGTTCAAAGCACCATGTCTACTTCGAAAGATATATACGTTATGCTAATATTTATTTGAGAGAGAGTTTGAGAGAGAGAGGGAGCGAGAGAGAGAGAGTGGAAAAGAGGGGAGGGAGGGGAAGGGAGAGTTTGGGAGAGAGAGAGAGAGTTTGAGAGGTAGAGCGGGTGAGAGAGAGAAAGAGAGAGAGAGAGAGAGCGAGAGGGGAGAGAGAGTTTGAGAGAGAGCGAGTTTGAGAGAGAGAGAGAGAGAGAGAGAGAGAGAGAGAGAGAGAGAGAGAGAGAGAGAGAGAGAGAGAGAGATGGCGCGAAGCCACAGTATATGTGGAACAGGCAAACATATATGCACTCTTTTGATAACCACTGTGAATACTTCGCATAACCGATGACCCCATAGATTTGTATGTATATATATGCCACTGAATTCTTTTTTAAACTTTATTGAAAGCTTACATTCTCACGCAAAGAAATCGGAATGGCAGTAATGTGCAGTAAGATATATTATTTATACGTATGAAGTGGAGCCTTTATGTCATTTGTGTATGATCCTGGAACATTTGTATAATTCAGTATATTGTAATTGATCGAGGGTCCATTCCCGTGCTAAAATTGTAATGGTCTTTTATTTGGAAACACAACCTTGAAGATATTTCGTAATGACTCTTCGATCATGTGAACGAAATTCGTCTGTAACAAAGGAAAATAGATCTCGGTTACACCCTGTGTACAAATACAAGTTTCCCCAACAAAACACTATACGTGGCCACACAACTACGTACATCAGATATTGAGCCAGTTACTTATATACGCTCTTATAATTCCCTTTGATTCCATTGAATATAAATGTATGGAGCCCCTGAGGTGACATCCGATTTATTTTTATAAAGTCGTGGCCAGGAGAATATTCTCGTGGCCACGACTTCATATTCTCGTGGCCACGGCTTTATTCTCGTGGCCACGACTTTATACAAAAAAATCGGATGTCGCCTCCGGGGCTCCATATAAATGAAAGGATCAAACAATTACATTTTCACCAAATCGACATTTTGTTTTTAATACTGTGTTTGCTCACGTTCGTCATATCGAAGAAAGCATATGTATATAGCCACTATACACCCGATGCCATGTTGCATTTGCTTTCATGATCGATTGGTTGTTCGAGGAACATGAATTCAACCAGGTACTGCCTAACGTTTTCCGTGGGCATACAGGGCAATAAGCTAAATTGGTACTCACAAACTGTCCCACTGGTGAAACCTAATGTAAATATACCACACAGACATAAGGGGGGGGGGGTCAGCTGCCCGTCTTACACATTTTTTCCTGGCCCTGTAAATTTGTTCATAGAGTCATTTTTCTTCAAAATAATGGGACAAAAGGTTTTAGGAATGCTTCTATTATGTAATAGGTATGAACTTAACTCTTGGTAGGGGGGTTTGAGTTCGCCATCAGTTGATAATGAGGGATGACACCAAGGGGCAAATGTTTTCATCAAGGATCTATCAATGCACATTGACTTGGAAGGCCTTAGAGATTGAAATAGTTATAGTAAAAATAATTTATTCAATCTGATATAGAAAACATAACACAATAATAGATTCTTCAAATAAATGCTAACTCTTCACTGAACTCATCAAATAAAAATAGACTATTAAAACACCCATAATAAAATAAAACAAATGTGTTAAAACAAAGGTGTTAAAACAGACTTTGACCGATTTCAACGATATTCGGTATATGGGTCTAGGATCACCTCTAGATGGGAGTTGTCAAATTTGCCCCGGAATGATATTTTATGAAAAATATGGCCACTGCAAGCCATCTTGGATTTTACTCTTTGCATCACTAAATCCTCAATACACCCTGCAGAGCTTATCCCTCATCCGATCATTAGCAACCTTCATATGGATCTTCGGTGTGACCTCTCGATGTATGCCTACCATTTTTTCCCGAAATTTGTAAAAAAAACAAAAAAGAGCTGCCAGCGGCCATCTTGGATTTTACTCTTTGTATGACCAAATCATTTAGGACACCTTACAGGTCACATTTCTCATCCAATCGTCACCAAACTTTATATGGATCTGCGAGTGACCTCAAGATGGGAGCCTCCATTTTTTTCCAAATTAAAAAAAAAAACAAGCATGGCCACCAGCAGCCATCTTTGATTCAAATGTCAATCCATCAGCATACCCTACAGCCCACATTTATTGGAGAATTGTTTTGAAACTTTACATTCTTGTTGGTAAATAAAAAGTAGGAATGCTTCTATAATCATGATATGGAACATTCATCGGATAAGATTAGGAACACTGAGTAAAATAGTCTTTTGAAGCAGTTTGGAGGGGTGGGTCCCTATCCCAGAATCGGAAAAAATTAAAAATTAGGGGGTGGTGAGACATGCTGACATGTACACCTTTTATCACTGTAAATCAGCAGCAGATAGTCCGTGTGTGGTTTACGAACAAATACCACGATGGGGAATCACGTGGTTTCGATGTTGGTGAGTATACCACGCACTGACAATGGCCGAGTTGGGCGCAAACGTACACAAACACAATGTATGAGGAGCTGACACAAAACGTAGCATTTTGACTGTTAAACATATATATACTAGATTACATGTATTTAAATAACAAGTTGATACCTTGTTTGTTCCGAAATACTCAGTAGTTTTCTCTAACGTTCTGACCAAACTTGTCAGTCGGAGGTTTGTGGAATGCACCAGTCCATGCATCTAAGAATCATTCGACTGATAACTTTGGTCAGAATGTTAGAGTTAAACCAGATATATTGGTTAAACTGTGAGTTTGGACACAATTTATGAGGTACAGTTTGTTTGAAAAAAAACAACAGAATAGCATATGCATCGTAGCTGTCAATTACATTGTAATATGTCGCATCCTAGTTTATTACCATTTCCCTAGTTTCTGGTCGCGATTGCGATCGCCTCGGCCATTTTGAATGCGTGATACCATCAACCCGAATCCGCGCGATTCCCCACCGTGAAGCTGCGAAAGGTATACGTATATATATAGGTTATCACCACCATGTGTGTTTCTGAGATCCGTATTCAAGTCGAGCTGCCTTCTCTGGGCAGTCTATCGACGAGTCCGTAGGACGAGTCGATAGACAGCCCAGAGAAGGCAGCGAGACTTGAATACGGATCTCGGAAACACACAGGGTGATGATAACCAATTTATCTTACAATTCGTCCCATAAAAATGCAATTTAAAACAGGAACTATTTTATTACGCGCAACACACAACGTACACAATTCTCAGCACGCGACGTTGTGATCGGTCAAATTCTGAGAAATTCACGTCACTACTAGTATTCAATTTCACTTTGGCTGGAACCCGATTCAATGAAGAGGCGACGATATTTTCGTTTCATATGTTTGACATAATTGTCACTTTTAACAGGATAATTGTATTATTTTATGGTGCAATCTCTTTGGATAGTGATAGTGTTGGCGAGAGGCATTGTCGGAGATGACTGTCCATTCAGAGTTTTGGCGAATTTTGAACTTTCCGACACTTCGACAATCGAGTTCTGACTCACACTAAAATAACCCATTAAACTTCATTTAGAAGAAATGCAATAAATCACGGACTTTTCGTAAGTATTCTGTTTTATATCCTTAACATAAGATAAAATTAATTTGATTTTCCCTTCTGTATTTTATCGAATAAAAAATGCGTTCAGTAGCTTTTGATCAAGACCGTACTGAATTACGGGGAATTCCCTACTTCGCTAAAGTAGAAATTGTCAAAATAGTCCGTATTCGTGCGCACTGTAAACAATGTGTAAACTTCGTTACTTTTTCGATTTCCAAACATTTTTGGGTGGTTATTTTGAGCTTTTTGGGCCCTGTCTCCACATTTTGTCAACTTTATTGAACTAATTATTGATTATTTTACATTCGTAACACACGAGTATATTATTTTACGACTTTTAGTTGATTATTTTGACGTTTTGTTTTGAAAACAAGCCAGTTGTCGAAACCCACGTGCACCAGCTGTTGCCATCCAGGATATCCTTGTTGCCATCCAGGATACAAGATCGGAAACCGCCTAGGCGTTTTCGCGTGTATTTGATGAAATATAGCTATATTGTAAGATAAATCAATGTATTGATGTTTAACAAAGAATTATTTCGATAGTTAACAAATATGGGGCAGTTGGGTTATAGGCGGATAAAGATAACGTGTGCGAAGCATTTATTTGTATATCTGTTGAATGAATTATAGGCTGTTGTGGTATTGTTGAGATACACATTTTGTATATGCATTTTGCTGTATGTCCAAATGTATACTGTTCTGCGATTATTGGACAATACGATCTATGACTATGCGAGAGAGTCGGAACATTTTACGCTCAACTTTGAAAGTTCTTGCAACAGTACCCCACACCTCCCATGCACCCATGATACAGAAAATGTTTGTATAAACTTAAATTTGAAAGTGAAATATGTGTTAGTTAACAGTGTAATCTGTATGTCAAATCAAAATGTCTGGCAGTGACTGGTATATATCGCATGCATTGTATATATTGTAATATGCTGCATGATATGCAACCTAAAGCTACATGTTTGTATTTTTTTAAGGTTGAAAACTTTTTCTAAAACTCGAAGTTGTTACTCTATAAATAATGTACGTCTGTTGGAGTTAAACGAGTTAAAACGTGGCATATACCATAGCTCACAGGCGTCATTTGCAACCGGATTGATATCAAGCGATTTTTCTGTCGTCACAACTGTTGCTGAGCATATGGTTGTGTCAAGATGTGGATAAATTGTATTCCCACAAATTACATGAGTAGGTTCGGGCATTTAGTAGAGTGTCGTTTTCACCTGGCCGCCATCCGCAACATGTATACAGGGTACGGAAATTTTACCTTTTTACTCGATGTAGATTATTGGATTCGGCTGTCATTGTGTAATGTGATAACCCAACTTGGGGCAAAGGGTATCACAACCATTGGGTCAGTCTATTTTGTCTTACCATGCAGACTGCAGAGTTATGACCCGTGTTGGACTTCAAGATCCGAGTAACTTGGATTCAGGGGACGATATATCTGAAGTGTATTTCCTGAAGGTTTTGCAGGGAAAGCACACCTCGGCGTCAAATAAATTACCTGTTCTGATTAAATTATAGACATGAATATTGTGTATAATGAAAGATCAGAAGACTTTTGATATCAGCTCAGTCACTGTAATGATACAACATGTGTAGAACACCGCGGCGCAGCAGAAATATACAGACGATAATTACTGATTATAATATCATTTAATTAAATCCATTTCTTACAAATCACAACGAGCTAAATCGTGTAACCAGACGACGACCGCGGAGAAATTCCTTACAACTCTCCCTCTCAATTAGGAGCAGAGATCCCTCTCTCGGGGTGCCCGGAGTAGTCTGTGCCCCTAATAAGTGTGGCGGTGCTGCGCTGCATATTGCTTAGCACTCTATCACCCATTTACGTGCTAAACACAGACATTGAAGCATCGTCGATTATTTATACCTGTGAATTGCTCCGAGTGTTTCGAGCAGGAATCAACAGCTAGGTGAATTAAGATAATTACAGACAAATAAGAATTATCTTGGAGCAATGCTGAGAATGACTTAATTATTTTTTCTTCTTCTCACTACAACAAATGTTTAGTTTGTGGTCGGCAGCTGTTGCGGAATCGTTAACGCAGGCAGGGAATTGAAACAAAAGTAGTGCTATATTTTCGAACTCGGAATTACAAAAGTATATTTGCGTATTTACTCGCACTTTGCACGTGACGCTATAATCGTCGTCTGTTTGTGAAAATGGCGCGTGTTCTCGTTATCCAGGTGTGAAGTCATGATCATTTCCATTTATTGAATTAGGAATGATTACGTTTTTCAGCAATTTGTGCTGATGATAATTGTGGCTTTGGAGTGTTCTGTAGATGAGATATTATCTGTTCGATTTTCTTTTGTGCAGGCTGCGACTGATTTAATATTAACGGTTGCCAAGCCGCCAGTGAATTGCATTGCCATTTGCAATTGCCATGTGTAAGAAGAGACCAGTGCAATTAATGTGTAACACATTGGCAGTCTTGGTTGATATGTGATAAACAATAAAAAAGTGATACAAAATTGATCCAAAAGTAAGGGTACGTCCACACACTGGCAAGTTTGTATGGTATTTTTTGCAGGCTTTTCGTCATAGAAAACCATATGGTGCCAAGATATGAATGGCAACATGCATATGAAATGCATCTCTACCACAGCTATAACGACATCAGAAGTAAAATTTAAGTAGTTTCACATGTAACTGGACAACTAGCATTTGCCTTTAAATATAGCTGCATGATTGATTCTTGCGAGATTATTGCATGATATTTACAGGCAAACGTCGGTAGCATCGCAACATGTGGAACCACGGAGTTTATATTTTTCACGTAGTTATAGCTGAATATTTGATATATAGGCATTTTTGCCTTAGTTTTCTGGCACATTCTAGCTTTTTGTACTGAAATGCTTAAAAAAAAATTTGTTAGTGAATGAACGTACTCTTAAGTGTACAAAAACAGTTCTTGCGTGTTCTATCTCACATGTGAACCCAATAGATTGAATATTTAGTTCCTCTCCAGCTGAAAGATTTATGTTTGATAAATATGGGTCCTACTAAAAGCCGACCGTACCTCCCGAAAGGGTCCAATCGAGATTGGGCATGCACTATCGTGCAGAATACACCTGTATGTACCAAAGTTCCAATTCCCAAGTCGAGAGCTTGAGCGGAAACGGCACTGTTAACCTCTAACTTGCGGCCGGTTCCATCAGGTACGCAAAATCCACAAATGCACCGACCACACCTACCGAGGCTGCCTCATCACGGAAAGGGACATCATATCATGCAGCGAATATCCATTGGCGTCCAATTGGCGATCGGGAAAGTCACTAGCTGTAGCGGAAGTGAATAAATTAACCCATTAGCTGCTGTTCAATTCGTTATGAATGTATACGCAAACATGCCGAAAATAACACTCGCCGACCGCACCGACAAGAGGGGACGGATCGAGATGGGGCATGCATTATCGTGCAGACTAGACCTGTATGTACCAAATTTCCAATCTCCAAGTCGATAGCTCGAGCGGAAATGGCACTGTTAACTCCTAAATTGCGGCCGGTTAGGTACGCAAAATTAAAAAAGGCACCGACCGCACATCCCCTATAGCTGCCTGACCACGGAAAGCTAGGGACATCATATCATGCACCAAATACCCTTCTGCATCCATAGGCAATCGGACAAGTCGCTAGCTGTAGTGGAAGTGAATAAATTAACCCATGCGTAAAAATGCCGAAAGTAACATTCGCCGACCGCACCGCCACCAGGGTACCGAGGGAGATGGGGTATGCATTGGTGTGCGGAATAGACCTATATAATGGTCTATATATGTTGAAGCCATACATGTATGCGTCGCACGAAAGCTACGTCGCTGTTTGAAGTCTGAAGCTTTTGTGATCAGGTTCAGGATATCAAAATAGGAACATCCGTTAATTTAAAATTATTATACAATGTTGTGTGCAGTATGTGTTTTTCTTGTACTCGTCCAGGTTGTGGTGAAAAGTCATATTGGACGAGACACGCAGTGTCGAGTTCAATATGACTCTTCACCACAACCTGGACGAGTACAAGAAAAACTCATAGTGTACACAACATTGTATAATGACAATTTTATTATCCATCTGTATGCTTATCCAAATTTTGGGAACAAAACTTTTGTGGTTATTTTTTGTATTTGTCGGCACTTAATTCTCTATAAAAGCCTGCATTTTGATCATCAAAAAGCATGATTTGGAAGAGTAAACACGGAAATGAAAAAAAAAACTCAACGCGGAAGTGAAACGTCTGCTAAATCCACCAGTGTTGCGCGCGCCTCACAATTTCACCGATTCATTTCGCAATAGAGTTAATTCGTGACGCCACAGAGTCCCGATAAAAAAAAGTCACATTGCACACTTGGGAGTCCAATATGACATTCGGGAGTCCAATATGACTTTTCCCGGATTATCACGTGGCGACTTTTGCCCATTCAGAAATAGTGTTAGTTAAGGGATGGATAATAAATATGTATGTAGGAACTTATATGTCAGCATGTAATTTAGAAAAGTCGGGTCACATCTTTTCTCCAGCTTATAGGCCAATAATGAGTGTAGTTTTATTGACTCTTCCTGATATGACAAAATAGAGAGCGTGTACCTTACTTACACGCAATTTACACGTGGCGCTGTAATTGTCTTCTGTTTATGAAAATAGCGCGTGTTCTCGTTGTCCAGGTGTGACGTCATGATCATTTGAATTAATTGAATTAGGAATGATTACGTTTTTCAGCAATTTGTGCTGATGATAATAATGGCTTTGGAGTGTTTTGTAGATGAGATTATATCGCCTCGATTTATTGTGTGAAGGTTGTGACCGATTTAATGGCAACCATTTCACGACGGAAGCAGCGCTGGTGCAGCATTAAATATCATGTGTCAGTGCATTATCTTACATGTATATATGCGAGCATCGCATATACGAGAATACATTGGGTTACAACACGAAGGTAAATATTGTTATGCCAATGTATTCTCCTATATATGCTCGCAAAATTTCAGAAAGCTGCAGTCATGCACCTGCAAATTCCATGTCTACAACTTCAGGTGTGCTGTGGGCACTAGATCGCTAAGTACATTGATATAACAATTCAACAGGGTTAATGTCCAAATTTTGCGGTCTTATGTCTCAACTATCACTTTAATTATATATTTTTCTCCGTAAGGGGGTACTGTACACTAAATCCTCAACATAACATAATTATGAGACACATGAATGAATTTGAGGCATTGATTATTGCAAAAATACACTCGTGTGCTCTATGAACGATGCAAACAACATGGTAATTATAATGAAAATGAATTTATGAATGAGACGCATATGAAAGAGCTTTTGTTTCACTTCTTTAAAACAGCTGGAAAATTGCGAGTATTTTTCACAGATGATAAAGCCGCTATATCAGAATTTCGTGTATTTTGAACATATCTTATACCTCATTCCAAAATACGTAGACACAATTCGGAAGCTCGAATGAGCCATGTGCACTTGAAGCTAAAGCATTGTAATATGTTCATATAGTAAGAATTTTTATAACCTTCTGTATATATAAAACTCGTGTTTGTTTGAACATATTTATTATGACCCACAAATATATGGAATAATTTACAAACAGAATATATGGATGATGTTGTGGGTGAACATGGGATCGGAGCACAAGTTACGAAACTTAGTGAAGCTCCTCTCCCCTGGTGTTCAGCTGCTGATGAATTCAAGTCGATGGTTTAGCAGGAATGAAATTTGATGAAAGTTTTGTTGTTATTTGTGTGGGAGACGGTGTCCCATGTGATCGGCTATGTATACATAGTATACATAGGGGAACCGGCTCCCAATCAAAAACATGTATGTTGTAGTTGTGGCTATGGCAGTGGGCGGAGTCAATGGAATAATGATTACTGAAATCGGTCTGTGGATATGATGAATCATTGTACTGTCTCGAATAATCGCCTGTTCAAGGTGTCGCTATTTTCGGGTATGCCAAATAGAATATCTTTAATACTGGTGATGACCACTTTATGCTCATCTAGTCGTGTCCACATACGGTTCCTTGCTTCTGTGTAGAAATGACATTCGAAGAAAAAATGGCTTGCGTCTTCACATTGGTTACCGCAGGAGCAACACGGGCTTGAGGATATGTAATTTTTAAATTTATCGATCACTGCAGTTGTTTCGGAGCCTACATTGCAAAATATTTGATGTTCTCCGCCCGACATTGTAGTAAGAAGGGGGTCTTATTGATGTCTCTTCAATGCGTAAATTATTATACATATTAGCAAGTATTTCGTCCTTAGTTGGTTCTGATGTGGGGTCTGTGAGTTTTTTTTGCATCAGTTGTTATTTTGCACGATACATTCCATTCAGCAATCATAGTTGGGAGGAAACTTGATTTAAAGTGAGTTGTGTTCGTGGAATAGTTGACCTATCGTAACGGATTTCTAATTGGGTACCGACATGATTCCCCAACGGTAAGAGGCAAAAGTTTCGTTATGTAAGGAGGGGCCTTATTGTCCAATATTTTATGCCACATGCGCGTTTTTTCGTAATTTACGTCTTTCGTTGAGCAACTCTTTTGCAAATAGTATTTATTTGGGTGTCCCAATGTAGATTTGATTGGATAGAAACGCCAAGTCCCAATGTAGATTTGATTGGATAGAAACGCCAAGATGGGCGTGAAGAGTTACTTGTTGAATCGCATCGTTGTCGAGATCTAAATCGAGGGAATCGTCAGAGGGGGTCAGTGAAAATACCATAGACTTTGTTTTTTTCTGCATTAAAAGTTACCGTCCATTGTTTTGACCACCGATTCACTCTTTCAAGGTCATCATAGAGTTCGCGAGCACAATCATCGGGTGATGTTTGGGCAGTAAAGAAGCAATTAAGTATCATCCGCGTACATTCGAGTGAGTGATTGGATCGTTGTTGCGAGGTCGTTAATGTAAGTCAAAAATAGAAAGGGTCCGAGGATATATCCTTGTTTAACACCTGCCGATATCGTCTGATAGTCAGAGAATGTAATTCCTATTTGAACGCGCTGTGATCTATTAGAGAGATAACTGTGTATACATTTGTGTATATTCCCGGTTACTCCGTTTTGCTCCAACTTGAATAACAACCCCCTGTGCCAGACTCTCTCAAATGTTTTGGAAATATCGCAGAAAATTGCAGACGTATTTAACTTCTCATCGAGTGCCTGGCACAGGGTGTGGTATATCTCAAGTAGCTGAAAAGTGGTGCTGTGGCCTGATACAAATCCTGATTGGTATTGGAATAGTATATTGTTCTTACTGAAATAAGCGGATAAATATTTCAGTACTATTTTCTCCAGGAGCTTGCTGACACATGGAAGTAGAGATATTGGGCAATAGTTTTTGCAGTTGGATCTGTCGTTTTTTCTTATAAATAGGAATGACATTTGCTTGTTTCCATTTATTAGGAAATGCGCACGATTCAAGAGATTTCTTAAATATAATTCTGAGAGGGATGGCAATATCTGAGCTTGTTTTCTGCAGCATTCCAACTGTGATGCCATCATGGCCTGACGCTTTGTTTGGTTTCATACTCGCAATTGCCGAAGTGATGTCGTCAAGAGTGAAGTCAATTTCAGTTATCGTATCATTACATTTTTGTGTGAACACCGGTATATTGCAAGAGGAATGGTCGAGGATTGAGTTAGCAATGAAGGCTTTATTAAGCATCGATGCTTTGGTTTGATCGTCAGTTTCAAGATTGCCACCATAATCGATGAGAGAGAGGGGGGGGGGTAGAGTCTTTATGTTTGTTTTGCATAATTTCGTCGATGCTATGCCAAAAATATTTTGGGGAAGGTTGGTCTTTGACAGTATTCTGGAGATGTTCCTCGTATTGGGCCCTTGCGTACTTTTTCATATTGTTGACCGTGTTTCGTACTTTTTTGAATTTGTCTTTGGGCCTGATCAATATTTTAGATTGAGGAACAGTTTGATCCATAATTTCAAGGAATTTCGAATTAAAAATTTCAGTCGCTGTGTCAATATCAGGTGCTATTTCAATGGAGTGTAACCATTCTGGGTCGCGGATGAGTTCCATTGCTTGTTCATAATTGCCTTTTTCGTAGTTTCTGACCAATCGAGAATATGGACCATTACTGCTATACTCGTATTTCAGATATGCTATTACTGCATAGTGATCTGAGGTAGATCTGCCGAAGTCAATCACTTCTGATTCACATGATGTGACAGTGATGTTCACTATGATGGGGTCGGGAAGTGTCGATGTTGTCGATGTAACTCTGGTTGGAGTTTTAATGATGTCCCGAAGGCTATAGTAGAAAATTATTTCATTGATTTTTGAGGATGGGTCCAAGGCATTTGCATAAAAGTCGCCATGCAGTTATAACCATGGGTATATTAAGATCTAGTGCATCCGCTATAGACTGATCAAGTAGTTCTCAGTATCGCTCGTGACAGAATTGGTCAGAGCGATATGACACATATAAAAGATAGTTTGAAGATCTGCACCTCAGTTTGAACCACAGGACTGAGTCATCGAATTCGAGAGAGGGTATACGTTCGAAGATCAGGTGATTTGCAAAATAAACGGCAATACCTCCCCCGTAGCTCGAACCGTCATGTCTTACTGGATCAGAGAACCCTTCGAGTTGTATGTTCGTTGTTGGAAATGTTGCGTCAATGTGGGTTTCGGTGAAACATAATATATCATGGTCGTCGATTTAATCGAATATTTTAAACAGTTTATTTCGGATACTTCGTATGTTCAAGTGGAAAATAGAGACGGAGTGATTGTCTGAGTGGACCTGGCCATTATCAGAGCCGGGGTTCAATTCTAGGGAACAGCTGCATACCAAGAGTGTTGTTAATAGTAATATTAATATAATTGAGCTAATCCCGAAAGCGAGTTTAATGATACGACATTTGGGGAGCGATGGCGTTTTCTGTGAACCGTTTCGTCTGGAAAATTGGAAGGTCCCTATTGTTATTCTCCACGTAGTTAGTTCAACTCCCATGGGAAACTGTGTTCAAAGGGTTAATGTCATGTGATTCCAATTCGTGTATTCTTACAATCGTCCCATCCGATTTTACACAAAATTAGTTAAAGACACGGGCGGCGTTGGCGGTGGGTATGCTGTTAAAATATTCACCTCCGCCAAACACTACCATAAACAGAAAGAATAGTAAAATATAGACAAACTTTGTTCGTATACCAATCAGAAATATGGTATAAACAAAAGCAAAACACGTTACAGAACCTGGCTTTTGTTTACACCCGGATATGGTAAACATAAATAGCGTTATTTGTTAGTGTTTTCCTGATATGGAAATAATAAAGAGCGTTTATATCATTTGTGTGTGATTAACCAATAGAATTGCGCTGTGTTATGTAAACAGAAGCAAAACTTCTGTAACACGAGCAGGCTCTTGTTTACACCATCGAACGTCTTGACGACAATATACTATTTAAGCGCTGATTATGTTTGGCATATGAACAAAACTATATTTATTTTAATATTCCTTCTGTTGATGGCGATTTGAAAAAATATGAATATTCTGCAACGAACGCCACCCGTGCCTTTTAAAATCTCCTGAACCAATTCCCCACTTACAAGGCAAAAAACGTTGGAACGGACTTTGTTGCACAGATAAACTAAAACAAAACTGAAGAAAACTTGTTAAATGATTTATTACGCGATCCTTCCCTTATTCCACCAATAAACCCATTCTATAAATAGCCATATGCAACGTTCGTTTAATAACAGGAAATAGTGCCAGGTGACCTTTGACTTCCGGTTTGTCGTCTGTTTACATTCTGTACGCTAACTCACAAAATACTATGGCTTCCAATATTTTTCCAACAAACTACAACGAATGAAGAGGTTGAGAAGTTATGTCATTAAAGGCACGGGCGGCGTTCGTTGCAGAAATATTCATATTTATTCATCAACAGAAGGAATATTAAAATATATATAGTTTTGTTCATATGCCAAACATAATCAGTGCGTAAAAAGAATATTGTCGCCAAGACGTACGATGGTGTACGTAAACAAGAGCCTGCTCGTGTTACATAAGTTGTGCTTCTGTTTACATAACACGGCGTAATTCTATTGCAGTCTACTGTACACTGTCATGTAATTGCCTCAGTTCTGTGGAGAAACACAGTGCAAAGCCATTAAAATTATTCCTTCCACAACACAATTCCTGGGCATATACGCTATACTGATTGGCGAATCACACAAAAATGATATAAACGCTCAGGAAAACAGTAACAAATAAGGCTCATTATGTTTACCATATCCGGATCTAAATAAAGGCCAGGAAACGTAACGTGTTTTGCTTTTGTTTACATAACAAAGGGGGTGGGGAATCGACAATAACATACTGTTTATGCCATATATTTCTGATTGGTATAAGAACAAGATATGTCTATATTTTACCATTCTTTTTGTTTATGGCGGATTTTGATGGAGCTGAATATTTTAACAGCATACCCACCGTCAACACCGCCCGTATCTTTAAATATACGCCATTAAATACGCCAGAGTCTTTATTTATCTGGGACTATTTTTTTACGCGGGAAAACAATGCATATATAGTTACGTGAAGCGTCATCGCATGCCTTATAGAAGCCAATGTTAGGTTCGCGTCCCATTTGTTGATTTAAGTATGTTTTATCGAGGTTTTGGATAATGTAATAAATAGAATCTGCAACTCGTCCCCAGTTTATATCGGAATTTACAAAACTCGAAGGCTCGGTCCAGAACTAATTTACTAGACTCATTTTGTAAATTCCGCTATAAACTGGGACGAGTTGTAGGATCCTCTATTTAAAGCATAGTATGTAAGCACCGTCATTTGTATCGCACGGGCGTCGCATGAATCAAACACAAATCCATTAGGAAAGCATTGACGACGAATACAAAAGTTAATATTTGATAACGCTCTTTGTTATCTACCGCTTTTGGGAAACGAAAGCATGGATCCATACTCTTTATCAAGAGACGATTGTTGGAATTTTGCTCCCCTGACACATATTCAAAATGTGTTTGAACTACATCATTGGTAAGTCGACATCTGACCATCAAAACCTCATATCAACGGGCTTGTGGGTACGACCTAATAATGCTGGAGGGGTCAGGTTACTATGTTTTCAGATTTTTTCAGTTTTGGACCAGGAACCAGTCTATTCAACCAACAAGAGGATTGCAGAATAATGGCAGACGACAGCTTGATGGCAATTTTCATTCACGAATATATTATAACAACTTTGATACGAAAATATGTTATTAAATTAAAATTTTACTTTTACTTACTTGAAGTAGAATGTTAGACAATTGCCGAATTCCGCGCATTAGACTGGTCCTCTGCCCCAATTGAACCATGCCACCCGATTCATAGTAACCTGCATGACCCGTTGTCAAACTATACGCAGGGTTTACCTCCCTTGTTGACTCGGTAAGACCGCTGCTATCGGCGACATTTCGCCCACATTTGGTGGACTTCCGCGATATGAAAATATTTACTAAGCGAGCAGAGCAAAATGCTGCCTTATTAAGCACACAAAATATCGAACAAAATGTGTGTGGTTTCGTACCTTAAGTTTGGAAAGTCCCACCAGAACCAAAGAACTATATTTCGAAACGGTGTGATTTGGTTCTCAGATTATTTTATCAAAACAAACGTCTAAACGCACATGCTGGACCACAATGTCCCGACAACACGAATGACAAGTCAGACACAAGAGTTCTAATTTGTACAATTTTGACGAGTTGCTTGCGAAAATCGTAAACAAAACTACCGACCTGATCCTCCATTCTGTCATTAAGTTTTTAGTGCGGGAATTGTTCTCAAAGCACATAGAAAATTTGACTTTGGGGGCGATCGGTTTTCGCCATTTGTTTGGAAAACCCCGCCTAAATATAGAAACGGCAGACTAGTACCCAACCGGTTACAGATTCAGAAAGGAAGTATGACTGGTGAGCTCTGGTAGAGATTGAACCGTTGTGCCCTATAATTTCCTGGCATATATATATATATATATATATATATATATATATATATATATATATATATATATAACACGTACCAGTGGCAGTTGTGTGGTGTCAAATTGGATGGGAAATTTTACAACAGCAAACTGCAATGCAGAGTACAGTTCCCTCGCTACGCTGGTCTTACCGCTGCCATCACGTATACAACATGTATTAAATCTAACATTTATAATATAAGAATTTTGTCAGTTACAATTCTAATTTGATAACGTCAATTTCCAAAATGAATATTGACAGTTCAGTTTCTCAGAATAACACACAATGAATTGTAACCGGCAAGTCTTAAAGTGATGTGAAACATTCCGGTAGTGTGATCAAATAGAAGTGGAGAATAATCTTACTCAAAGATGTTGTTTTTACGAATATTAATCCAAAATAACAACACATATTGCCAATCATATGGTTCCGAAATATGGGCATCCGAGTTGAAAATTTCATTTATTGACACTAACCCACTTGAGCAAACACACTTGAAATTTTGTAAGAGTATACTCAGGTTGAATAAAAAGGCCTCAAATCATGCTTCGAGGGCTGAACTGGGTCGATATCCCATAGCAATTAATGCTATTGGTAATATGTATAAATATCTATCAAGAACTTTAATGCATGATTCTTTTAGGGAATCCCTCATGTCTAATCAATCAACTTGGGACGCACAATTAGTCAAAAGTGGTATCAATATATCACAATCTAATACAACAATAAGAGTGACAGACAAACTAATAATTGAAAGGTTAAAATCAGAACATATAAATAAGTTCAAAAAAGACATTTTCGATGACGACAGACCAGGTGGTGCTAATAAACTGCGAACTTACATAACTTTCAAAGACAATTATGACATAGAACCGTACCTGAGGCACGTTCGATCGTCCACGGCAAGAGAGATGTTCACTCGACTACGTGTTAGCAATCATATTTTAGCTATAGAAAAGGGTCGACACACGCAACCGAAGACACCATTAAAAGACAGAATTTGTCACATGTGTGATGAACTTAAAGTTGAAACAGAAAAACATTTTATTATGGAATGCAGTGCGTACGCTGATTCTAGAAAAGACTTGTTTAATATTGCTCAAAATTATAGCATAGATTTCATAAACATGAGTGATGATGATAAGTTCATCTTTATAATGAAAAACAAGGACAAACAAATAATCAATTCCATGTGCAACATGATCCGGTTATTCTTTCTAAAAAGACAGAATGTCAATATGGAGAAATAAAGGTTGAAAGTATTAAAGGCACATGAGGCCTTAGTTTTCGAAAATATTCATATTTGTTCTAATCACCGTAAACAAAAAAACATTAAAACGCATACAGTTTCGTTCATATATACCATGACCATCACATAAACAGCATGTTATCATAAATACCTACTATACTTTACATAAGCAAGAGTCTGATTGTGTTACAGAAGACAGCACAATGCTACTGGCTAATCACACACAAATGGCATAAACGCTCTTTATTAGTTCCATATCAGGTATTCACCAACAAAGAACGCTCTTTATGTTTACTATCATAATATAAACAAACACCAGAAAAGTAACTTTTTATGCTTTTGTTTACATAACAATGGTAAAACATTTGACAATAACATACTGTTTATGCGATATTTCTTATTTGTATACGGACAAAGTCTGTCTACATTTTGATGTTCTTTCTGTTTGTGGCGGTTTTTGACGGGTGGAAATATTTTCACAGGATACCCACCGCCAAGGCCAACCGTACCTTTAATTATAATATACTAATGATTATTTACCGTATACATATACCTATTACATGTATTTTATTTTAATGTGTAACTTTTCATGTATTAACTGTTATTTGCAACTGCCTCCATTGGTGTATTGCAATACATTATCTTATCTTATCTTATTATATATTAATGCAATGCAATGACTCTCGATGGCGAAATCATTTTCGTTAGCTTATCGCCAATAGTTGCGCCCCCGAATCTGATGTACATATTTCCAATTGAGCGTATAGTTCAGACGATGTTTTCCGTGGAGTGGTATACGGTCGATTTCTTTTAACTTTTAAAATTAAAATGTTAAGTTTCTTTACATTATGTATACGTGATGGCAGTGTTCAGACCAGCATAGCGAGGGAACTGAACGATGCATTGCAGTTTGCTATATAGCAGCTCAGCAACGCTGAATATGTCACTCTCACCGGTTTTCTGTGATAAAGTTACCCATTGCAGGTTCTTGAATTTGTGATAAAGTTACCCAGGTTGGAGAGAATTGTGATAAAGTTACCCAGGTTAAGCAAATATCACAATATCAACTCGATTTAAAAGTGACAGAGGGAAATATTGTTGAGCTTTGGCAAGTAATAGTCCTTATTTATCATAAATTAAGACATATTAGCACTGTAGTTCGTCATTTTGATCGCAAAAAAATGAATAATTTGTTGCTAAACATGAAATTTTATTAACCTGGGTAACTTTATCACAATCCTCTCCAACCTGAGTAACTTTATCACAATTTCGGGAACCTGGGTAACTTTATCACAGAAACCGGTGAGAGTGACCTATTCAGCCTCAGCAACATCACATGTGAAGTAAAACAGAGTTTGCTTTAGAGATCATCAGCCACGACACTAAAACCTATGTTGGCATCGGATGCAAAGAAACACAAGAGATACGAACGCAATTATTAGCTCACAAATACAGCAAGTCATTCTGCTCAAGTGGCCCGAAAATGAACGAATGCATAGAAATTACAGCAGAGGAACACTTACAACACACTAGAAACGAATATTGAAATAGGAAAATTAGGGGTCAGCTGGTAAAGACTCAACTGTGCTGACGTCTGATTGATTTCGCACGTTATGTGCGCTCTTCAAGCTTTGCAAGACCATCGAAAACGTTTAAAACTAAAACGTTCATTATCCTATTCGTAGTTACTAATTGTAAAAAATGAAAATCTATTTCCCGGTCCTTGTATTTAAATGCTAACACATGAGCTATAAAGTGCGATTCAATTCAGTTAGTTCGAAATGTAGACATACCGTCATTTTCTTGGACTCTTTGCAAAGAAATATAAGTAATGGTAGGCGGAGATTGGAGGGGCCTTAAAACAAAACATTTAACCCGAGGAGAAAATAAGTATTGTCGGTTCATGCTAGGACGCTTTTATGTTAGTGATATATTCAATTCGCATTGGTGCTTGAGTTCTAAGAAACAATTATTTTATCAAAGGCGAACACTACAGAGACATAAATGGAATGGAGGTAGATGAATGGTAGAAAACTCGAGATAGAATGGAGTATGAGTGCCAATGAATCAGAACAAAGAAGTCTATCGTCCAAACCTATGAAGCTGAATTAAATTGTTTATGGGTGGAATTTAATATTTGATTGCGCAGATATTCTTTTTTTTTGTCAGGATTTACATGTGCAGATGATGGATAATTTAATCGTTGAGGGAAAGCCAGAGAAAAGGAGACGTCGGTAAAGAGCGCCGTGGAACATCAGCGCCACAACTGTCCAGTAGCATCGACAACAAACAGCAACACGATAACGCACCACCACGAACATGACAATGAAAACGACAACAGCAACAAATAAAATGAAAGTATCAATGACACTGTAGCTCAACTTGGGGAGGCGTTAATTTTATGCTGAGCAGTCAATAGCATGATAAAGAGGATGAAAGTAAAAAGTGTCAGTAAAGGGCTTGTATTGTGAAGATTAAATTATTTCCATTTCAAAACATTCAACCAATAAATGTGGGCTGCAGGGTGTGTCGATGGATTCACAAGTGAAATCCGAGATGTCTGTTAGCGGCCATTTTTCAAAACGAATTTCGGCGAAAAATGGATAGCTCTCATCTAGAGCTCTCCCCGAAGATCCATATGAAGTTTGCTGACGACCAGATGAGGTACGTGGTCTGTAAGGTGTGCCAAAGGATTAGTCATGCAAAGAGGAAACTCCAAAATGGCTACCGGCGAAAGCTCCCATCTAGAGGTGGTCCTAAACACGCCTATAAGGTTTAAACATATTTCCCCGATAAATTCGGGCTGCAGGGTGTGACAATGGAGCCAAATTTGAAATCAAAGATAGCTCCTGGCGGCCATGTTTTTAAAGAATTTCTGGAATAATCGATGGCTCCCATCTAGAGGTCGCCCTGAATATCATTATGAGGTTTGATGATGATCGGTCAATGTATGTTGGGCGTGCCGAAGGATTTAGTCAAGAGTAAAATACAAGATGGCTGAAATCGTTCACATTTTATAGCTCCCATCTAGAGGCGATCCTAAACATGCCTGCAAATATTCAAAACATTTCTCAGATAAATGCGAACTGCAGGGTGTGCCGATGGCGGCCATGTTTTTGACGAATTGAAGATATTATCTACGACTCCCCCATCTGGAGATCACCCTGAAGATCCAAATGAAGTTTGGTGGCGATCAGATGAGGGATGTGGCATGTAGGGTGTGCCGAAGGATTGAATCACGCAAAGAGTAAAATTCAAGATGGCCGCTGGCAGCCATGTTTTTCAACGAATTTATGGAATAATAGATGGCTCCCACCTAGAAGTGAGGATCTGTATAACTTTTGGTGATGGTCGGACGAGGGATGTAGTATTTAGGGTGTGTCAATGGATTTAATAGTGAACAGAGTAAAATACAAGATGGCTGCCGATGGCCATGTTTTTCATCGAAAATTCGGTAGTTTCCATTTAGAGGTGATCCTAAACATGCCTGTAATTTTCAAAACATTTCTCCAATAAAAGCGTGATGCATGCACGGTGTGCCGATGGATTCTAATTTGAAATCCAAGATGGCTGTTGGCGGCTATGTTTTTTAAAACGAATTTCGGAATTTCGATGGCTCCCACATAAATGTCACCCCGAATGTCCGTATTAAGTTTGGTGACGAAGGGATGTGACATGAGCCGAAGGATTTAGTCATGTACATAGTAAAATAAAAGATGGCCGCTGGTAGCCAGGTTTTTCAACGAATTTCGTGATGCTAACCATTCCTGTAAATTAAAATAATATTTCACCAATAAATGCGGGCTGCATGGTGTGCCGATGGATTCAAATTTAAAATCCAAATTGGCTGCTGGCGGCCATGTTTTTCAACGAATTTCAGGAAAATCGATGGCTACCATTTAGAGGTCACAATGAAGATCCGTATGAAGTTTGGTGTCAGATGACAAAACAACAACAACGACGGTGAACAAAAAGAGCAATATCAAGATCGGCAGCAGCGACGATAGCACTATGCCTAGGACATCATAGACATGGGATAGCTATTCGCCATCGTCAACAACATAATCAACAAGAAAACCATAGTCAGAAATGGTAACGCCACCAAGATCATATTATTAGCCATAAATATAAATTATAATATAATTATAATATAAACTAGCTTTCAAATTCCATGTGGGAAATTTGGATACTTCCATATACCACGTTTGACCGTTTCTCGTGTTATACATTACATTCTTCTAATTTCTTCAAGCTGTCTCGCTTTTTATTACACTGGCTGGTGGGCCCGACTTCGTCCGGGCTGTTCCCATCTGCTTTCCGGCGAAAGGCGCGATTTGACCTTGACTTGACTATTTTTAAAGTCAAGGTCAGGTCGGGGTCATGATTTGATCCGTCCAAAACACTCCCCGGAGAAAAGTATCCCTAGGTATCAAATTTCGTCGAAATCCGTCCGTTTTACCAGATTTGACCTTGAATTGACCATTTTGAAGGACAAGGTCAGGTCCGGGTCAAGATTTGACCCGTCCAAAACACTCCCCGGACAAAAGCACCCCAAGGTATAAAATTTCGTCAAAATCCATCCGTTTTACCCGATTTTACCTTGGATTGACCATATTGAAGGTCAAGTCGTGGTTACGATTTGACCCGTCCAAAACATTCCCCGAACAAAAGTATCCCTTGGTATCAAATTTCGTCGAAATCCGTCCGTTTTACCCAATTTGACCTTGAATTGACTGTTGTAAAGGTCAATGTCAGGTCGGGGTCACGATTTGACCCGTTCAAAACACTCCCCGGACAAAAGTAGCCCTAAGTATCAAATTTCGTAAAAATCCATTCTTTATTACCACACGATCGCATGCTTTCCAAAGGGTGTGGTAATTATCAATATCAGCACATGTGCTAATCTGTGTCGGACTATTTTATTGAGGATACCGTATTCGGGGTAACACTACAGCTTTTAAAGCGACCCATTCACAGCTTTTACATCGACCTAATCCCGCAAAACACCAGTGGATATTATATTTTCAAGCACAGTATACACCGGTGGCGTTAATAAAGACAACGGCGACAAAAAAGACAACAGTGAAAATAACAACGTCATCTCATCTCGGTATTCTTCAAGAAAAATATAAGTGCGACGTGGTTCGTGCCGAATTTATGGCGGACAAGATGAAATAGACATACTTTGCACTTGTCAGTCAACGTATAACATAATCTTGTTAACCGATAACCATTGCGAAGTTGATCTCATCCATCGTTCTCCCGCGTGTTGGAAAGAGGATTTAGAAACAGCGTTAAACACACACACTGTTCCCTCCCGGACGATAACAAATGTAGCCCTTGTCTGTTTGGACTCTTAAAGCAAGAGATAGATATTCGTTAACTCTGCTTCCTCGAAAACTTAATCCACCTTCCACGCGACCATGACGTTCAACTGAAGATTTTCCTATTGAAAACATATGAGCATCTCCTGTTCGATTGATTGGATTTGGTTTTCTGTCGGTCATATTCCTTATACTAGAACAGTACGACCTAAAAGACTTCCTTCTAAAATTTCTAGACAGCGGATAGTTCCCAGAGAGGGCGCAGTGGAAGCTTATATAGTAAAGTCAGACTGTCTGACTGTTATGCTAGTCACTGACACACATCTGTATCGCGAGACCAGGAGTTGTTCACTCTCTACATGTGTCATCAGAACCCAGAAAAAATGTGGGTAGTCTCGTAGATACTATCTGTCAATAGACAGTAGAACTACGGGAGTCAGATCAACCACATTGCGCTGCTGTTGAATAAACCAACGTACGTCAAGAATATACTGTGATGTTCGTGAGGTCAAACTTATCAGAATGGACTGGTACATGTTTTGTTTTCATTTCAATCTGTAGTGTAGATGAACTTTCGAAATATGTAATGGGACATAAACAACAAGTATGGAGTGAACACTTATATCTCTTTATGACAAATTGTGAGCATCTAACTGAGGATAAGTTTTTCTCACCTGTCTTAAAGGAATATTGACATTTGTGTAGACTAGGAGTTGTTCTCGGTATATTGCAATTTCACAGTGGACACATCGACATCAGATCCTCATTGCATCCTCGGACAAATGACACTTGTCGACCATAATACAATATGTGTGTATTTGTTATTTATATGAATTTTGTTACATAATTTGTATAATACTCATATTTGCACATGCAATTGTCTCCTCGTTGGATGTTAATAAAGAATATAACGACAATAACAGCAACACATAACAAAAACGATAGTATCAAACCATCAGCACCACCAGAACAACAACGACCGCGCCGAACACAAACAATATCAAAGCGGCAGCAAAGGCAACCACTACGACAACAATTGTTCTTCGGACACCATAGAAAGTGGTAGTCCGTGAGAAGGACGATGAAACAGCTATTCGCCATCGTCACATAATTAATAAAGACAACGGCGATAAAAAAAAACAGCAATAACAACAACAACAACAACAACAGCAACGTTGTCTCACATATCTTACTATTTTATTTCACAGGACTCTGTGACAGCAGTATTGAAGATTTTGTTTATTATGAAGGTGTATTTGAATGCAATTAATTCCCCGATGACTGAATGGCAATGGTTGAAACAGAACCCCCGCATCTTAATCTAAATCTGAGAGAATAGTTTTCTTCCACTGATATCACAAGAGAACTTCGAGGGAATGGTCTTTCTTGTTTTGTTTTTATTTCTCTGCTCGACACAGAAGAAGCACACACAATCGTTATCTATGTTTGGAATCGGTTGATCTGCCAACAGATCCACTCCTGTAAGATGGCTGCTTATAAATGAGGCGCGAATTAAATTATTTTTTTGTGCTATATCCGCCTTTTCTGATGTAGAACTCTGAATGTTTTTCTGAGATCTGTATCTCGCATCGCACATTTAACGAGTGATATGGAAATTGTTGGCGTTAATATGTTCATCTGTTCGACCGATTGTGTTGCGATATGACCACGTTCCACTTCGATACGAATGTTATTCTGAAATTGCTTATCTATATTCATTATCTGTCCAGATCCAATGCCATCAAACGCAGGAATTCAATTGCTTCAATTGAGGTGTGATTGTAAGTGGCATACGATTTCACAAAGAGTCTTGTTTTTTTTCTTCAAATATCGGTTGCAAAAACACATGATTTTAGTTTGTAATTAGAATATGCACCATGCGAGTGTTTTTTACTTCTTATTCGTCGTGCAGGCATGTCCACTCGAGATGCTTATCAATGTGTTATTGGACAGATAGTTAGCATCGTTAATGTGAAGGCCTTTGGTCTGCTATACCTGAAAACCAGGACATGTATATTGGGTGCATGGGCACTAGGGAACTATTAGGGGATCTTGGTGTATTCAAGGGCAAGAACTATATATAGAACGCTATCTAGTCAAGAGTGGGGCATAAATGTCAAAAGGACTTTGAACTTTTCATTTAGTTTTTATATACAGCGACCGAGGACAGCAAATCGTAGACTGGCTGTAGAAGTGACTCGACGGAAAAAAGGAAAGCGCAATCAAGCAATGGCAACCAACAATTCCTTATGGTAGCATTTACAATGTGGAACAAGGGGAAGAGTATCACTTCATGATGAAATGCCCTAATCTTCGTGAACTTAGAATTAAATATTTACCAGAATGTTATCGAAAAGTTGTGTCCAAAGAATCGTGTTATGCATTATATTAAACGAAACCGATATTAACACATTGCGGAACCTATCGATGTTCATTAATAAGGGGCTTAAGTTAACTGAGCACAGTAAGTAGTATTATACAGCTTCGACGAAGACGATGATACCGATGGTGATGATTATGATGATGATGATACTGATGATGATTATTACTATTATAATATAATGCCTATGCTATACGGCTGATGTGCTATTACTGGTGATGTTGTTGCTGTTGTTGGACGATATAGACAAATATGATGATATGCCTATAGAGTGCTGATGCTGGTGACGATGATGTTGCTGCTGCTGCTGATGATGATGCTGATGATAATGATGATGATGAAGATGATTACGACGACGATGATAATAATGATGATGGTGATGATGATGATGATAAAGATTATGGTGTTTAAGACGATGTAGGCAATTATGACAATTATGACAATTATGAGTGCTGCTGCTGATGATGACGGTGATATAGATGATGGTGATTATGATAAAGATGATGATGATGATTATAATGACGTAGAATTGACGACACTGATGTCGATGATACTACCAATAGGGACGACGACGATGACGACAATGGAGTTGATGATGATAATGGGTGATGCTTATATTTTTGTTGTTTTCTGTATATTGAGTTAATTTAGCCATGTTTTATTCTAATTCTCATCTCATGTTGCACATATTGTGTCTGAGTAAATAAACTATTACTATTACTAAATTGTGCTACAAATACAACATTTGTGTGATACTTGCAGATAAGATTAATTCTTGTATATATATATCTCATGGCATTAGCAAATTTAGCCATATTTTGTTGTTGATATTTCATCCTTCCCATTCTATGAAGTATAGAATATTAGCAGAGCCCTTTCTACCTATTGTACCCCCCCCCCCCCCCCCTTTTGGTGACGAACAAATGACCGTAATGAATCTGTTTTTCGTTTCTTATGTTTACATATCTAAGAGATTTCACATAGCATCAAATGGAAACAAGTATATTTGGACTAAAACATAACCGAACAATCTTGGTGATGGACGAAACGATAACCAAGATCTAGTTCTTTCTTATCGCATACTCTTTACTTAGTTTGTTTACATAACATGTCGTTTGTTTACATAACGCAGATCACTAACATGGCAATAACATGCAATTTACGCGATTTTTATTATTGCTATAAGAATAAAATTTGTCTATAATGTAATATTTGTTCACAGAGTCTTTGAATTGTTTAAGCATGATTGAAGCTACCCATCAATAAAAGAAGCCGGTGACATTTCTTCCATTTGTCTATAATGTAATATTCTTTCACAGAGTCCCGTGAATTTGAATTGTGTACGCATGATTTAAGCTGCCCATCAATAAAAGAAGCCGATGACATTTCTTCCATTTTGTTTGCATATAAATTTCGTAGAGGCGCGGGTTTGTGCGAGACTTTTCACATAAAGATACGGGCGGTGTTGGCGGTGGGTATGCTGTTAAAATATTCACCTCCGTCAAAAACCGCCATAAACAGAAAAAATAGTAAGATATAGACAGACATTGTTCTTATACCAATCAGAAATATGGCATAAACAGTATGTTATTGTCAAATGTTTTTCCTTTGTTATGTAAACAAAAGCAAAAAGCGTTACAGAACCTGGCCTTTGTTTAGATCCGGATATGGTAAACATAAAGAGCGTTATTTGTTACTGTTTTCCTGATATGGAAACAATAAAGAGCGTTTATATTATTTGTGTGTGATTAACCAATAGAATTGCGCGGTGTTATATAAACAGAAGCAAAACTTCTGTAACACCAGCAGGCTCTTGTTTATGTACACCATCGTACGTCTTGACGACAATATACTATATGTACGCGCTGAATATGTTTGGCATATGAACAAAACGATATATATTTTAATATTCATTCTGTTGATGGCGATTTGAACAAATATGAATATTTCTGCAACGAACGCCGCCCGTGCCTTTCACATAACTACACGGGACTTAAGCTCTATCGATAACACTATAACTGAAAATCTGGGCTACTTGATAATAAAGAAATAATAAAATTACTTTGAGATGCGATCCATTTTGTTTTGAAATTTGACAGCGTAAAAATTGCACACCGAATAAAGACTTATATATAAATACCAGCCTGTTCTCCTTATAGCTCGACGCTCGTTATAATGCGTTTTCATTGTGGCCCGCGCCATAAAGCGGAATAACGGGTATAAGTCCACTATGGGCTTATTTAAGAATCAAATAAGTCAAAAGAACACATCATTGTGAATAATTAGGTCCAATATGAACCTATTTGCCAGAGGATATGTTGATAAATACAAAGAACCGGATTTGGGACCACATAGAAGTGGTGACGCAGTGTGGTTGTGTGATTTAAATTTGGTAAGCAGACAAGGTTATCTTGAAAGGATCGAACCGTTTTAAAGGCCCACTTAATGTTCGAATCCCCAGAGCACATTACATGTAAGATATTCTGTATTATATGTCATATGAAAGAGGGAGTTTCAAAACATTGTTCAGCAAACGTTGTATCGTAAAACTTCTTCAGAATGTGGGATTTTGGGCTTGGGATGTGATATCGTAGATACTAAGGCCCATTAATGTGTTCGAATCACCAGATCACATTATATACAACATATTCTATATTATATACGAGTTGAAAAAAGAAAGCTCCAAAACCATTGTATTATCAACTTATCCTGTCAAAAGAACTGTTACAATAACACGTGTTTTGATGAGGAACTCACGTGTGTTCTGTGCTTAATTTTGATCTGGGCTGTACTGAGAGACTATTATTCTCGATGCTCTATCTCCAAGTTTTTTTTTAAATTTTGATGCACTTTGATTTGAGTAAATAAGGGGTGAAGCCTTGCCGGCGAATCTGAAAACACTTTGTCGACTCTCTTAAAGGCACGTGAGGCCTTAATTGTCGAAAATATTCATATTTGTTCCAATCACCGTAAACAGAAAAACTTTAAAACGCATACAGTTTCGTTCATATATACCATGACCATCGCGTAAACAGCATGTTATCACAAAGACCTACTATATTTTACCTAAGCAAGAGCCTGATTGTGTTACAGAAGACAGCACAATGCTACTGGCTAATCACACACAAATGGCATAAACGCTCTTTATTAGTTCCATATCAGGAATTCACCAACACAGAACGCTCTTTATGTTTACCATCATAATATAAACAAACACCAGAAAAGTAACTTTTTTATGCTTTTGTTTACATAACAATGGTCAACAGATGACAATAACATACTGTTTATACGATATTTCTTATTTGTATACGGACAAAGTCTGTCTACATTTTCATGTTCTTTCTGTTTGTGGCGGTTTTTGACGGGTGTAAATATTTTCACATGATACCCACCGCCAAGGCCAACCGTACCTTTAAAGGGGGACTGTACACTAAATCCGGCCATTTATGTGACCATCTCATTTTATACTCAACAATATATGCTTCTTCTCCCTCTTCTTCCGATTACGGTCCACCATCAACAGGCTGATGATTATGACTAATTTATTTTGGCAACGACTGGCGATAATTTCTCTTCATGATTAGGGTTTGTCATAAATTAATTGATTTGATTTGAATTGAATTTGATTTGAATTTGGAAGTCATGATTAGTTGATTGGATTCTTTACTGTGTCGATTGGGTTTTCTGGGACGTCCAGCATGGATATAGTTGGTTCATCATCCTGGTCCTGAACTCATCGACTGGAATGATGGTGACTATTTCCGTTGTGGAATTAGGTAGCCAGCCGCATTAGTGTGCCTGGATTCTCTTGTTCTTTTAGCATATTCATCGATTTTGATTGCAGAATGTTGATGGTGGATTTTGTGCATCATGAATAATCGAGCCTGGTGCCCCCTGGTCTGTAAAGAGTGCCATCTCAGTTGATATATCATGTCTGATACGCTGGATGTTCTTCTGTATCTGTTGAGAGCATATCTAGCAGCGCGTCGTTGAACTTTCTCCAATGCATCTACATTCTTGTCTGTATATGGGTCCCATACGGTCGGTGCATATTCCACTAATGGCCTTACCAAAGACTTGTACGCAGTCGCCTTCAGATGATGAGAACTTATCTGTAGATTTCTCTTCAGAAAATTCAGCGTCCTGTTAGCAACAGATAAAGGAATTTGATCCATCGTTTAGTGCAAAATACACTCATGTGCTTTATGAACGATGCACACAACATGGTAAATATAATGAAAATGAGTTTATGGTTCGAGTCATCAACACGTGTTCATTATAATTACCATGTTGTTTGTATTCGTTCATTGGTGTATTTTGCACTGATCCAAATTCATCCATTTGTTTGCATTTATTCTGTTGAGTATATTAGGAGATGGTCTCATAAATGTTCGCATTCAGGGCACAGTACCCCTTTAAGCCACAGCTGTTCTGTATCTTACTATGGTCTTATGTCATGCCAACAATAGTCAATGATACTGTATATAAATGATCGGGGACCCAAACATTAAGTGGGTCTTTAACAAAATAATGTTGTCTTTTGCGGTGGATGGAAGATAACTCTATAATATAATAGTGTTATTTTGTTAATTTTACCATGTTGAAGCTGGCTCTATCCCGACAAGCGCGGATATGTGATCACGGACAGGCCAATATGTATGAATGTTCCATCAGAAGTAATTTTATTGCAGGTTTTGCGATGATTCATGAATGATTTGTTTTATTATTTGGTACACTGGAACCGTTAAACCAGGACAAAAGCACGGACAATTATAGATATCTTGAAGGCTAAACTTTCCTGAATGAACTGCATAAGTGCTATTTTACCGAAAACTGAACTTTAGTTCACAGAAAACTCGGATATAGTGAGTTAACGTGTAATTCTCAACATTCAAGCAATGTAAACACAATTCCTTTGTTCATGTGGCACATGGTGCGGCACATATATTGTGGAATGCATTCTGAAGATGAAACACTGAGTATAAAGTATGCCTGTGTTATGATATTAAATAGCTGAGAAATATACCGACAGGATTGGATAATTTGGAGCATTAGGTTCACAATCATAACTTGTGTGTGCAGTTCAGCGTAAATGTGTTACAATTCTATTTAATGCCAACTTCACGGCTGTTACGGTTTACCAGATATTTATTAGAACGAGTTATGCACCTAGGGTCGAATATAGTCTTGTATATCAAAAATGTTAAACCCGCGACTATTACTCTAGCCTATGCTATTTGCATTAACCGATGGGTATAAAGAAAGAGGAGTATATATATATATATATATATATATATATATATTTATCCCACATGGTTGTTATTAATAACAAGACAGGTGTGCCTTAATGACTACTATTTATTAATCACTAAAGCAACTGGTAGTCTGAAACGTGTTTATGGACCTCCAGCTTTCTTGTCATTGTTGAAGGACCTTTTTTGGTACCACCAAGCGCCAACCATGGGGTCCTGGCAATGATCACTGATCTAGTCCTGAAATACACTAAGCGTAGCTGTTAGCAAAAAGGGGTGCCTCCTCCCAAAATGGAAGGAGGAATACTGGGTGGGAGGGTGGGACGCTAAATAATTGTCGACCGAGCTGTATCGAATCTTATCGCAAAAGGCTGTTTGCTGTCCATGTGATTACCCATGTGACCTGACGCAAGACGAAATAGTTCCTCCCCCAATCTCGATTGGCATTGTTCCAATACCTTAGCATATACTTGTCCCTTTAGAACAAACACAGGCATTATCTCAGTTGACAATTAGTGAAGTGCGGAATAGAAGCTGGCAAATTGAGTACCTGATTTCCATATCGCTCCGCATGTACTGTACGTAGTATACGTGATTGAATGCAGTACTGTCATATCTATTTATAGCCGTCGTGGTGTGGAACTATCACAGAAAATTTCTAAGCTGATAGACGACGAACTCAAACCTATCGCGCGATCTGCTCACAGTTATATAAAAGACTCCACTGACTTTCTAAACAAGATTTCCAGCATTGATGATATTGATGAACAAACTTTACTTGTAACTCTCGACGTAAAGGCATTGTATTCTAATATAAATCACGTGGATGGAATACAGGCTCTGACACGATCGTTAATCTCATATTCTGGAAACACCTCAATGACCACCGAAACCATCGCTAAATTGACCGAATTTATTCTTAACCACAACTACTTTCAGTTTAATGGAGATATTTTTCTACAGAAATTGGGAACCGCGATGGGCACTCCCATGGCCCCTCAGTTCGCCAATATATATATGGCTGACTTTGATAAAACATTCTTGGACAATATTGAGCTAAAACCTAAAGTTTATTTTCGGTATATAGATGACATTTTCATCATTTGGGAGCACGGTTTGTCAGAAGTTGAAGAATTTTATGACAAAATTAACAATGTTCACCCTAACCTAAAGTTTACCATGGAAAAGTCTACAGAGACTATCAGCTTCTTGGATGTCAGAGTTTTCAAAACTGATGGGAAATTAGAAACTGCTGTTTATAGGAAACCAACTGACAAATATAATTACTTACATCCGGATCATACTAAAAGATCTGTTATATATAGTCAGGCTTTACGTTACCAACGAATCAACTCGGATCCGAACATTCGCACACAACAAATCTCCAAATTAAAATCGGAATTCGTGAAACTCGGGTATGAAAAGCGAACTGTGGAGAAGCAGACAACTGAGGCGCTTTCCAAGGATCGTACGGATTTGTTAGCTTATAAATGTTCTGACGTTAAAGAACGCGTTCCGCTTGTTGTGACACATCACCCCGCGCAACTAAACTAATGAGACTCATTCTGGTTCAGTCCCAGCATATTCTGGACGGAGATGATCTACTTCAGAACATATTCAAGGAGAGGCCGTTACTGGCGACTAGGCAACCACCTAACCTACGACAGATGCTTGTTTCTAGCCAATGTCGGTCGTCTAATCTTTCTATCGGAACCAAACCGTGTAGCACTCCAAGATGTGGCACATGCCAACTAGTATCTTCGGATACTATTAGTTTTAAGGACGGATATCCGATCATTCCGAAGGGTCTATTCACCTGTCGAAGCACACGTGTGGTATACATCTTAACTTGTGCACGATGTCCGGATGTTTACTACATAGGAGAGACTGGACAGCCGTTATGTAGACGAACCACTGACCACCGACAGAATATCAACAACCACGACGATTTGCCTGTTGCGAACCATTTCTGCCTTCCGCGCCATTCTGTTAAGGACATTCGTGTCCAAGTGATACAGGGAGGACCATCGGACCTTCACAGTCGCAGGATTACAGAGCAAAAATACATTTCAATGTTTGACAGTTTCAATTCCGGTATCAATAGAGATGCTGGATTCATGTCCGCGTGGTTGTAATCTTATTGTGATATCTTATTGCAACTAACATGCAGCTATATACCTTTCAAGTGTACCTATACACTAGGTCCTAATTTATATCTACTAGAATTTGGTAACCATCAACTTGTTTACCTAGGATACAACGTCATCACGTCATCATCAACGCTTCATGTAGTTTTAACGTTTCTTGTCTCATTCTCGTTTGTCTGTCACTTGATAAAGTCTATGTTAGACGAAAGCTCGTGAGAAAAAATTATACAATAGGTCTTAAAGGTGTTACCATTTATTTCAACCCAACTATCAATCAGACCTATACGGCTATATATATTTTTTAATTTTTTAATTTTTTTTTATAGATAGTTATAACACGCCAATCAGCCCTCGACCAATGGAAGTTATCTAATGAGGTCCGGTGACCGACCTTTATTTACTGTAAAGATCTTTAAGTCGTCGCCTGTTCTATCAAACGGTCTGTCGTGATTGCAACAAGCTTGAGCATTGTATTCGCGGCGCGACCAATTATGCACTTATGTTACTTTTCCACCGAGGTGAGCATTACAGATATGGGCTGTGATACCATGTTTAGTCACAACGAGCAGATGCAGGGACGTCACGATTGGAAGACATGGGCGATACGTCATGCGATATATATAAACGTTAATAATTAAATAATTAATTAAAGTAATACCGAGTATACGCCATACTAAAATTTCAGATTGGGGGGGGGGGGGGGTATTCAGACAAGTTACATGGGCATTTGCTTGAAGTTACTATCCCTCACCAACACAATGAACAAATGTAATCAAAGACAGACCGTTTTGCAGCGCCGACAACAACTAACCGATAGTTTACAGTAACTAAAGGTCAGTAACCGGACCCTATTGAATAACTTACATTTGTCGAAAGTGCTGTTTGTGATATTATAAATCCGGCTTGGAATGTATGGAATAAATAAATCCGATGCGTATATATTCTTTATTAGCCTCCATCGAGGAGAGTATTGTATGTTCATATATGAATATTATACAAATAATGTACAGTCTTACACATAAATAATAAATATATACATAATTATTGTGGTATGGCCAACAAGTGTCACTGTACTGAAGCCTAGTGCACTGATGGAGTTAATCAAGTAGTTCTAAGTGTAGTGTGCTCTCTATAGTTAATCCACGATTAGCACAAAAGTAAATTGAAATGTCATGATTCGGCATAAATCCGGGCGCTTGTGATATTTATTTCACTTATAAATCGGACGCCGTGCTTGTAACGTATATTTAAATTTTATGGTTTGATAAATTTGTTATTTAATCGTCTTAATCTTCGTATATTTCAAACGAATTTTGTTATATATCATCTACACAACTCATCTGAATATTGACATGCAGGAAATCGTTGCTTTTTAAAATATTATATCTGTTTTTAAATGTATTATTGAATTAACCATGGTTGTGGTATAATTGACCGTGTTGTGAGCACCACTTCTTGATTGCTAACTGTATTTATGTTACATTCATATACCCTATGTCTTTTGTTAAATCTTCAATACTGGAGGCAATAAAGATATATATAAAAGATGTTAGTGCGTACAACTCTAAATTACAAACCTCCAAATCGAAAGATAATCGATGAAGATCAATACAAGATGGTATGGGTGATTATCTATAAACACTGGGATATTTGTATGTCCACAAAGGCTAAAACGCGGTGTTTATAGTTTCTTCGCACAGGCGCGTCTGTGCAAATCGGTTCCAGTGTCACAAGAGGAATAACTCTATATTTATCGTCGCGATTGCGCCAATTGAGCGCGCATTTTTACATTTGTGACTGTTTCCTGACCAGTTTTAATCCAATATAATTGCGCTGTGGTTTGTAAGGAACCAGTTGTTCGTGCCATATGTATAATGTGCATGCAAGCTTCACGATTGCAAGTAAGTTTAAACTATGTTCGCTTACTATTGACAGTGTGAGTGTTGCAGGGTATTAATCACATAATGATAATGTCACTGGACGTGGATTGATTGCATGATTCTTTGTGTCTGAAAGGTTTTTGTAACCTACAGTAGTTGTTTCGGACTTTCGGTGACGGAAGATTAGACACTGAGTCTGGGGTCAAGCGATTCGAGTAATTTCTTCATTCACATTGTGATTATTTGATTGTCAGTATCACAATGACAGTGACATTGATTGAGACATTCGGTCAGGATTATGAGAATAGAAGTAACACTTTGAGAAAGAGTATTATCTATTCCCACCAAATATCCACATTGAGCGTTTCACATCACTTTAAGGCCTATGGGAAGCAGTGAACATAGGTGACTAAAAAAATATAAGGACCCTGACTTGAGTTCATTGACAAGCAGGACAGGGCTAATATTTACATCAGTAGTTTGAAGAGTCATTATAATGCTATTGTCTGGTTGGAAAAAAATATGTCTCATGCAAAATGTGACTTTTGTGAATATTTTTTTCCAAAGCAAACTAAATACTCTCACTTACATTTTTGACAAACTAAAAAGATGGCAATATCACAATTTAAACATGTCATAATACAAGCGCCAATTGGTTTGGTCAAGCTTGTGGTAGATGGTGAAGAAATATTTAGTTGTGGCAACGGCCCAATGTAGGAAAATGCAAGAAAATGGCCGCTCGCAAGCCGATGACTCGAAATCTAGGTGACAAATATTTGTCTATCACATATTACTGAACGATCAAGACCGCGATCTGCTTATAATGGGTATAAATACAATCCAGCATGAACGGTGGAAACTTACATATCAGTATAAAAGCATCTTTGATGAAATAAAGCTGTTTTCAGCGTCAATAAATATTTGACAACTTTCGGTTTGTTTTGATTTCGAAGAGGGTGCGTAGGGATACGAAAATATAACGTATGGTACAAACGTATGGTACAAAAAACACACAATCGCGCCATTAAAAATTCCCAGACTAAAATTGTTATAAACTCTATCGAGTAACGAACTTTCTTCCAAATAGGGGACGTAAATAAACATTGTGATTTCATTAAACAAATTGGGAATTTTTCGACCGAAGATTCGCATAAATATTTCGACCAATCAAAATGACTTCCGGTGTGGCTGATAGAATGATAGAAAAATCGTAAACTTTCAGAAATTACGCGTTTAAAAGACTAATTCAGCCGCGATCAAGCATAATATGTCTTCCTAAATATGGACTATTGGCGTATATGTCACCATACATAGTTTGATTCTCTGATCAGGGTGACGATCGTTTTACAGATCGATTTCATTTTCCAATTTGATCGAGTATTTACGATAGCCCACATATTTGGGGTCAGGTTTATATCCCCATGGACCGAAAAGGTAAACAATTGCTTGAAAAGCATAATTTGATAATATGTAAGTGCGATCTGTACTATAATCACATGCATATAGTAGCTACACTAATAGTATTTTGAGCGTTCTCTACTATTGCCTTGTAAACTGATGATTTCTGGTGTAAATTCGAAAAAAAACATGAAAAACAACACATGTGTCATGATGTGAGGCCACAATCTATGGAAAGACAAATTGAACTGTGTTTGCAAATGAAGAGTTAAGCACATGTTCAACCACCTATTTGCTTCCCATAAAAACACATGCCTTTAACGTCCAAATCTTATAATTTTTTGATTTCACTCTCCAAACGATGCATTTTTAATAATTAGCATGCATATACATGTGTAGGATACTAAAATAAAATGTTTTTAATTGTTGTTATGAACATGATCATAAGGCAACCAATCAGACTCCAAGGAAGGTGACAGGTTGGTCTGAAAGTGTGTTTACAGTTTGTCAGTACAGTTCTGTTTGAAGTGGACAAGTTGAAAAATATTTCAGTGGTTTCAAAAAATATGAAAAAAATCGTCATTTGTCACAATATTGTGGCACAATTTTGTGTATTATTCATCCTTCTGTTGTGCTATTACATTATTATATTTTGTTCATATTTAAATGGCTGGAAGAAAGTTGAGAAATTCTTGTAATAAGTTATCTGAGGAAGCTGTGAATTTTAGTGTTGGAAATAACTGCCGAGTTTTCCTAGTTTCTGACAGCAAAGGACGATATCTTCAGCAGGAACTTCTTGACAGTGATAATATTAATATCCAATTTATATATAAGAGTGGAGCCAAGTTTCAAAATAGTTATAAGGGTTTGAAATCAAAATTTTTGACTGCAATTGCAACTTGTAGGCCTACCTGTGTTCCAATTGTTATTATCTGGTTAGGAACTTGTGATTTGTCAAACTTTCAAAATGGTTATATCACGTTGCCACAAGACAGTGCAGTCAATTGTGAAAAATCAATTATTGAACAGCTGAAATTCAAAGAAGCTATTGTTGCTACAAAACCTCATGCACAAGTTGTTTTTTAGAATGTCCAAAGGTGTCAGCTGATTGTTGGAATAATTCCAGGACATATCCTCTGACAACCAGCATTGATTCTAATATAAATTTGATTGTTGACACCTTGAATAGTGATATCCATACAATGAACATCTTGCCGACTTCAAAATTGAATAATGATCTCGTATATACATCCATTGTCCAAGGCCAGCGTGCAACACAAATTGATTTAACTTTATTACCGGATGGAGTGCACCCTAGCAAAGATCTTTCAAGAGTATGGCTTCTTAGACTCTATAAACTAGTACACAGACTTGCAAATTAAATACTCAATACAACAGGTTTAAGGGATTGCTCTGTCGCCTGATGTGAGTATTTATGCTTTTCTGTCATTAAACTACATTTATGCATTAAATTATCAAAATATTGTTGTATAATATTATATATACATATATGTAATTATTTTATCTTGATATACCTGGTACCTGTAGTCATGGGTAGCAAACGTAAAATACAACGGGTGTTCAATAAGCATTCACTGAAAATATTACGAAAAACAAATCCAATGCTTGGCATTGGAAACACGGATAGTATCTCTCTTGAACATTTACATGTATCCACTTCTCCACATGTTTCTGATTCCTCCGAGACTCAAATCACAAATGTTCCCTTTGACCCATATAGCGAGTTTGAGATACTGCAATCTGAGCCCTCGTCAGATAAGTCGATCACCATTACAATAAAACAAAAACCGGATGTAATGCCACCCACAGGATACAGGTGCATAGATTTAAATAGACTATCTGATCACATTAACATTCTATCACAACACCACATGGAGTGCTCCAAAGAATCAAACTTTTCTTCTTATGGCCCTCCTTTTACATTGACTGACGAGGTTCAAAGACATGGGCTAGCAGGTGTGCTTCAGTACAAATGTACCAGTTGCGGTGAAAGATTTTTATTTCTAACATCAAGCAAAGTAGAGGTTGATGGTGCACAGAAGAAGATACATGACATTAATTTGAAAGGTTATGGGGCAACATGGCTACTGGTGGTGGTGCAATGGAGCAGAATGAGCGCTTTGGTGTTTTGGACATGCCTGGACTATCTCAAAATACATTTTCCAAGATAGAGACCATTATTTCTACCAAATGGCATGAAATTCTTCACGAAGATATCCTGCAGAATGGTATTGAGGAAAGACATCTGGCCAAGGAGCGTGGACATATTGAAGATGGTGTGCCATATATAACTGTAATTTGTGATGGTGGTTGGTCAAAAAGATCCCACAAGCATTCATATAATGCTCCTGGAGGTGTTGCCATCATTGTTGGAGCGGCTACTAAAAAACTTTCTCTATGTGGGTGTCAGGAACAAGAATTGCTCTATATGTGCAAAAGCCAAAAAAAAAGGCCTACAACCACCAGAACACATTTGTTATCGAAATTGGACAAAATCGAGTCAGACTATGGAAAGTGATATCATTGTTGAAGGATTCAAGGCTGCGGAGCAAATGCATGGAGTCAGATTTAAGTATCTTGTCGGTGATGGAGATAACAGCACGTTTGCACGCATCAAAGAAGAGGTCCCTATGTGGGGTTCAAAAGTACAGAAACTTGAGTGTACAAATCATTGCTGTAAATGTTTGCGAGGTAAAGTGGAAAATTTAGTCACCGACAACCCTTCATACAAGGGTCAAAATAATCTGACAAAAATTTAATGCGAATGAAAATGGTGGCAAGTGTCAGAAACACCATTAAAAATGGTCTGAGTAATATCATGTCTCATCAGAATCTGACAAACAGTCAAATGTCGAAGGCCTTGGGAAAGACATCCGCAATGTTGCTAAACATGTTTTTGGAGACCATACCCACTGTTCATCTTTCTGTTTCAAAAAATCTCAGAAAACAATATCTGCATCTGTCAATGTACCACTTTCTAATGACCTTGTAGCAGCAACTTCCTCTGATACTCCTTGTCTCACACACATGACTCCCAACATTCTACTGATATTTCTGAACAAACTCATCAAGTCTCAGCCTCGTTCACAACTAGTGTTGATTCACCTGATGATGATATGTGTCAGCAAATTCAGCGATGATGTTGTTAATTTCTGGAAAGATCTGGATGTTAATGTTGACAGGATGGAAGATGATGAAGGTGATGGATATGCTGCCCTACAAAATAAAGATCTCATGAACGACCTGCAGAAAATTCTTGACACATGGCCCAGAAATCTACTGCTCTGATTGCGAACAGCACTACAAACCTTGCAGAAAATTGGATGTTCATCCGAACACGTTTTGATGGTGGTAAAATCTTTAACCGTACCAATCGAGGTTCTTGGCGTGCCAGGTGTTATGGAGCAGGTCAGCGACGAAATCTTGGACCATTGTGGGCGTCATTAGCTTGGGAAAAGAGTTTTGGAACTGATGCAGGACAAAACTTTAATTTATTATACAAACAGAGAGAGAAACATCTAGAAACAAGCCTCAGAAATCAGAATAAATCCGAAGCAAAAGAATGGAGAAGAAAAAGAAAAATTGCGGCAGCTAAAGATGCAAAAGAAAAACAGGCAAGACTGGAATATGGACCAGAGGCACTGGAAGTCTCAGATGACATTAGCCAAGATAACCTAACCAGCAAATGCGAAGATTTCTTGAAGAACCATATAAATATTACACCGGAATCTATTGGGGCTATTGAAAAATATACAAAAGAACAATCTGCTTCTGGGTTGTGGGCAGAGGAAAGACGCATCAGAGTGACATCATCAAACTTTGGTGAGTTATCAAAACGAAAACCCACACTAAAAATAGACCTCTTCGTTAAGCGACTTCTTTACACCACATTTCATGGGAATCGCATTACTAGGAAAGGGCTACGGCTAGACAAATCAGCAGTTAAAGAATACATTGCCAAGTGTCGATTGATTGATGATCAATGTAATGTTGAGTCCATGGGGTTATGTGTTTGCCCTGAATTTCCTTTCTTAGCAGCAAGTACTGATGGTTTGGTAATCAGTCAATCTAGAGGTCAAGGTCTGTTGGAAATTAAGCATGTGTTGATGACAAAGCAACATAGTTTTCAAGAGGCATGCTCGTCAGTTCAAAAATGTCCTTTAGAAGGCCAAATGAATGTTTTCAATCTTCCCTGGCTTGATTTCCTTGTAAGGCGTACTGATCCGTATGAGTTGCATATAGAGCACACACAGAAGGATGAATTGTTTTGGCTCAATCAAATGGTTCCGAAACTTTAATCAATTTACCATAAAATAATCCTTCCGGAACTAGCATCTGCGAGATATGGTCAATCTCCTGGAATTCGGGAGCCTGGTGTCTGGGTAATATATATATCTATATATAATCAAAGTGTTTGGCTGTGTGTATGTTTATTTGTGACTTTATTGGCATGTTTATAATATCACACCCATCTGTTCAATAGAGCCCAAATTTGGAACACCTCCCGTGGCATACCTTAAAACACATCTTGAAAAATAGCATAAACAATTTAGCAGCTATCGGGTATCTGTTAACTTAGCATTTTAAAGCATTCCAGCTTGCCTGGACATATACATGTATCTTTATATCATCTGAAACAAGCGGTATAATTTTACCTTCATTTATTTCAGTTTGAGGAGCACAAGACAACAAAATCTGTTTCACAAAAAAACAAGAAAGAAAATCACAGCCAGCAATGTGAGTTCGCCATTATCCACAACAGCTTCATCTTCAGTGCAGCCAACAATTATTCATACATCTGATCTCACCGCCCAAGCTTCAACATCAACAGTACCATCAGTCATCACTTCTTCAGGCCGTCAACGAATACAGCGATTTCTCAATAGACAGATATCACATGAGTGGGTGGATGATTCTGGATCGTCAAAGTGGTATACTGGTAGAGTGACTTCCCTGGTTGGCGGTACTGATGGGCGAGATGGTGCGATCTACACCGTTCATTATGATGAAGACATTACCTATGAAGTAGACCACCTTGTTGATGATTACACATCTGGCTCTGTTCGTTTTGCTGATATATAAAGGTAAGATCAGATGCATTCAAATGAACATGAACAGTCTATCTATGATTGCAACAATTTGTCTTGTATACTAGCATGCTACGGTATAATAGAAACTTTGATAGTCAGTTAGTAACTAATTAAACATGTCTTGTTTCCAATATCTGTAAGATATTTGTCCATGTTGTTCAGTTTATTACCCCTTGAAATTAAGAAAATATCCCATGTCCCATAGATTCCACATGTTGCTACATCATGCCGTTGCCAATTTTGGTGATTGATTTTATTTAATGTTCAATATCACTATTTACATCAAAAGCATATCTCTTTAATATTTGTAATAATATAAACACACCTGTTAACTACAGTACTGCAATAACGTAAGATAAATTTTAGTTGTAGCCTGATCTAAAAATGTACACATTTTAAATCAATTGAGCAAACATTAGAAATAGATCATAGGTATGTTTCGACATCCCATTTTATTTCACAACCTGATCAAGTAATGTTAGATCCATTTGTTTTCTTTCAGATGTGGTAGAGTATTTCATGCTGCAAATAGATATTACCTGTATTTTTACCCGATGCATCCACAGTTTGCTGATTTATCATCCTTGACATATATATATTACCTTGACTGATTTTGCTGACCGATAGTTACTTGAGCCTTCGGAGCCAAGTGTGGTGAGTATACAGGTTCTCACATCTTTGCTTTATGTTCATACCTTTTCAATTGTCTGCTAACTAGTCATGTTGTTTCACTTCTAGTACTATATTTTTGCCAAAACAATTTGTGTCTGACATCAATGGTGTTGCCCCTTGACACCTGTTGTTAATTCATTTAATGCTGTGGGCCTTTCAATGCCCTTTTACGATCAATTATGCTGTCTTACACATATTCAGTTGAGCACATGTAAGACTGTATTGAATTTCAATTGTTATTTGTGAAGTTGTACTTCCCGAACTTATGAACATTTTGTCTTCCATACATATCACTACTAATGTAGTTCCAGTCAGCAGATAGTTAGTCAATCAAAACAAATGTTTGAAGTCAATTTGCAACATTTTCTTATTATTTATCATGTAATACACCAAGTGGTTGTCCTGCTTTGAATAATGGAGTTTATGACCATGGTGTTTATTTTCAGTTTTGATGTTCCATTTCCTGTTACCTGAACATAGGAATTGTGTTGTCTTTCTACAGATTTTGGAGGAATTTCAGAGTTCAAACTATCAGTAACAGACTTTTGTGGTAAGTTTGATGCTGTTTCATTGTCAATGACTCCTGTAGAAATAACAGGAACCTAAACTTGTTGAATTTTGCCACAATATTGCATGTATTGGCGTCAATTTTCTTGTCACCTATTTTCACTGCTTCCCATAGGCCTTAACATGGGCAGCGTCGGGTAACCCTGCTAGTTTCAAATATGATGACATGATATATCGCTATACAGCTCAAACATTACTTCCAATGTCAGATTATATTTACCACGGGGTTGAACTTTCTAGATGTTTATTTTGTTGTTTATTATGGTATGCGCGACTATCATAGACCGAGAGCCCAAAGGTTCGATGCCGTCGATATGGTATAACCGTTGTAAATCCCATTTCTTAATATACGCAGTCCTAGAATTTATTGGCTACGTCTAGGTGCGCTCCAACCCCCAACACTGTCGCATAAATCCACAAACATCCACCAATGTTCACTGGTAGTAAATAGACAAGAAAACTAAGATGCATGCATCAGGTCACCCATAAACTATTTAGCATAGAATAATTCAGCTCTGTGAATTGTCCTGCAAATTATTGATTTCAATAATATATTGTAGATATGCAAATATTCCATAGAGTAATTGGCACAAAGGACACACGAAGGGGAGATATTGGTAAATAAGGGCAACGTTTCTTTTTGTTGCATGTAATGTCCAAACAGGATATCCAGATGTGGTAAGAAAACAGATTGGCACTGTTTTCACTAACTCGAGGAAGTTTCCCTTAAGGAAAGTAGAGGCATGGATGGTAATCATGACATGTTAAGTAATGCCCAAAGTAATTGACTACTTAACCACAGCAGAATTATGGGCAATTTTTCTGGATTTAGTGGGAAATATCGTTTGTTGTATTTCATCTTAAAGCTCTCGATAAGAGCTTTCCAATGAATGGCAACAAGCGATATTTGTGACTAAATCCTGAAAAATTACCGATAATTCTGCTATTTATTTTGGCTGGTCTCGATATAGCAAAGTTACAAAGTTGACAATAAGACTTAAATGTGAAGAGTACAACAGAAATATATGATATTCTGTTTGTTAATGAGTCATTTAAAGGATATAAAAAATCTGAATAGTAATGCTTTCGATGAAGGCGATCAGTGTATTTAAGAAAGATATAAGATATTTCCAAGTAAGTCCTGAAAAATTACCGATAATTCAGATGTGGTTAAGTGGTCAATTACTTGGTCAATTCCTTTGGGCATTACTGTAGACAATGAACTGTTGATGCGGGGAAAAATACAAATATGTTTGAAAGGTTTTATTATGTAAATATAGAAACATGAACAATATATTTGTACATATGTACATGTAAACCAGTGGAAAGTTAAAAAAGTTAACATAAAATATATGATAAGATTTTTAGCTACATTTGTATCATGGTAAATGTAGAACAATATCACAGCAGCACATGGGTGATAATGAATACAGTAATATGAAAATGAAGTAAATAGTTATGATATCCGTGTCAGGTTGGCATGAGTAAGCAATTAGCCCTTAATATTTATTTGAGACAGGATGAATGTGGAATGATGGTAAAGAATCTAAAGACATATTCAGTTAAAGTGTTAAAATTTAAATATGTTGGTACTTTTGGGTGTCAAAAGTACCAATCATCAGGTTTTATCCAGCTTGTTTAGCAAAAAGATTAGCCATATCAGAACTTAAAAGTTATTTATGATATATATATATATATATGTATATATATCTCTATATATGTATATATCTATATAGATCTATATATGTATGTATATATATATATATAATTTTTTTCTTCAAATTTGATATTTGATAGTGCTTAAAATTAGATAATCGGATTTAACGGCCTTCAATTTATATTTATTTGGTGGTCAACACTATTTTATTCGAGCCAAACAACCGATATTAAGTATCAGATTGATTTCAATAATCTATTGTAGATATGCAAATATTCCATAGCGTAATTGGCACAAAGGACACACGAAGGGGAGATATTGGTAAATAAGGGCAACGTTGCTTTTTGTTACATGTAATGTCCAAACAGGATATCCAGATGTGGTAAGAAAACAGATTGGCACTGTTTTCACTAACTCGAGGAAGTTTCCCTTAAGGAAAGTAGAGGCATGGATGGTAATCATGACATGTTAAGTAATGCCCAAAGTAATTGACCACTTAACCACAGCAGAATTATGGGTAATTTTTCAGGATTTAATGGGAAATATGGCTTGTCATTCATCGTAAAGATCTCGGTAAGAGCTTTCCGATGAATGGCAACAAGCGATATTTCCCACTAAATCCTGAAAAATTACCGATAATTCTGCTATTTTTTTTGGCTGGTCTCGACATAGCAAAGTTACAAAGTTTACAATAAGACTCAAATGTGAAGAGTACAACAAAAAAATATGATATTCTGTTTGTTTATGAGTGATTTAAAGGATATACAAAAATCCGAATAGTAATGCTCTCGATGAAGGCGATCAGTGTATTTAAGAAAGATATAAGATATTTCCAAGTACATGTAAGTCCTGAAAAATTACTTGGTCAATTACTTTGGGCATTACTGTAGACAATGAATTGTTGATGCGGGGAAAAATACGAATATGTTTGAAAGGTTTTATTATGTAAATATAGAAACTTGAACAATATATTTGTACATATGTACATGTAAACCAGTGGAAAGTTAAAAAAGTTGACATAAAATATATATGATCAGATTTGTAGCTACATTTGTATCACGCTAAATGTAGAACAATATTACAGCAGCACATCGGTGATATTGAATACAGTAATATGAAAAGGAAGTAAATAGTTATATCTGTGTCAGGTTGGCACGAGTAAGCAATTAGCCCTTAATATTTATTTGAGACAGGATGAATGTGGAATGATGGTACAGAAGTTGGAGGTACATATACTGTAAGTCACGACAGGGAACGACATGGTTTCGTGGTTGGTGAGTACCATGTATTCAAAATGTGGAAAGCTACAATTACATATTATATTATTAGGTATATACTAGGTACATTTGGTGATGAAAGGTATATTTATAAGCAAAAGTCACTTAGTGACCAAAACAAAAACTGTTGTTTTCTTTTTTTTTCAGATATCAAAGGTGCACTTAATTTCAGAACCGCCAAACAATAAAGGAAAGTGTTTGTCTGAATGACATAATGTGTCACTGTGCTTACACTGCTAGGAGACAGCTGCTCTGTATCCTAGCGATATATACATGTAAATAGATTTGGTTTTTATTTCATGTCAAACAGTCAATATAACACGGAATATCTAGAAATAACTTGCAGCTTAAAAAGTGAGTGTCTGAGACTATAATCAAATGTAAACAGGTCACATGGCACAAATAAACAAAAAAGGATGGAACTGAGATAATAATGCTTGTTAAAATAGGACTAGATTGATGAAATTGATAAAAGCAGAATGAGTTGTATTGGTAAATACAAATGATTTAAAAATGGGGGTGTCAGTTTTGAAGCGTGCATATGAAATAAGATTATCAGCAATGAAATATTCTGGTAGTTGGTATTGACTGGATCAACGTTACAAGACAATGCAAATTAATTGGTATGTTCTAGTGACAAAATGTTTGTAAAACAGTTACACTGTTGTACAAATTGTACGTTAATAACCTCCTGTTCCGATGTTACACGTAGGTATTTGCTGAGGTAAGGCGACACAATTTTTTAAGTCTGGTTTACGACCACGTACAATTTTTTTTTCATTTCATCAGCTGATTTCATGAAAAAAATTTAAAATAATTTCTCCCAAAAAATTCTACACACGTACTAATTTTCATGTGCTGTCGTATCCGGTTCTGCTTATGATCATTTACAGATCCATATTTTCATGTATAAATCTCTTGTTTGGTTCAGATTTTCATTAAAAAACATTTTTTTTTATAATCTTTGTAAACTTTATGTAAAATTCCATGATTTACTTGATATAAATTGGTGGGGCAATTGTTTTTATTTTTTATTTTTCCCCCCTCCTGCACTTACTTTTTTTCTCCCCACATGTTCGTAAACCAGATTAAAAAATTGGTGTCGCCTAACAATGATTTTAACATTGTTCGCAAATCATGTGATTATTTAAGAGTTGACAACATAAATATAAAGTTGAGTGAGTAATGTTATCGAGAGAAATTTTGTTGTTCTCATTGTAAAAATATGCAGCAGGTAAGCTGTGAATATTTTCAGTATTGATCACTTATCACAATGATCATCACATCACGACAGTGATCATCATGATCAAGCCACCGAAGCATTTAAGACTACAATAACATTCTGTTGTAAAGCATCGGTTTTCTTACTTAAACGTTTGGGGAACTTCTTTAATGAGCTTGACGCATATTGGTGATCACTACAGGTACCGGTAGCCCATACATGTACACCACTTCCTGCATAAATTCCTGCATAATTATCAAACACGTGCAGAATAAGTTCATCAAAGGACTCAAAATTCAACAAAACTGCTGTACCTCCAGATGAACTTCGTCCTAACAAATCTCGTTGATGAGAGTCAAAAATTGTAAATATATTTCTTGGTCTGTCAATATAAAAGCTAACAGTGATGTCTCCAAATGTGAAATTCACTAAGACTTGATGCTGAAATCAATGATTCAAGAAACGATTGTTGCCCAAAAACGCTGTCTATATCCCCATTTACAACACCATGACATTGGTCGCGAACATATCGGATGTGGAAAATATTGTTAAACAGGTCTAAATTTTCGGGCAAATGATAATGTCCAAGATATCCAGTGTTTGAATTTAGAATGTACACTTTGAACTAACGGCGAATACAAAATCGTTCCCTGTTCTAACAGTCCATCCAAATCATATGCATCAATGTTCACAAGTTGATCATTTTGGTTTTGATCGTTGATCCGGCCAGATGAAGAAAAATAACAATGCTACCAAAGCAATTGCTGTACACTGAACACCATTAAAAGGTGAAAACTGTTGGCAGCCCTGGTGTAAATTTGCCCTCACAGCTCTGACCATGATGATTGACTGATTCTGAATCAGATATACAGTAAAATGTAAGGCAAAACAATAAAATATTATTATCAGTATAACAAATAGTGAATGGAGAAAAATTCGTTAAAAGAAAAAGATTTATTTGGAATTTGCATTATTTTGATTTGTAAATCTAAATCGTGAAAGAATAATCAGCGGGTCCAGTAATTTGAGTAAATATAGCAATCGCAGAAAATGGCAACACGCCAACTACTTGAACTAGTAATAGTAACAGAACAAAGGGTAATTGAAATCTGCGATTATACAAATCAACTTCGCAGGTGCGGTGGATATTTGCAGAACTGATCTTACCATCGTGTTATCAACACAAAATTGACTATTATTGATCAAATAACATCGCCATCATAAATTAAATAAATGAAACAAGTCAATAGAAATTTCTCTGCCTGGACTAATAAAAAAATGGCGACGTCTTCATGGAATTCTATCAATTCTGCGCATGCGCAAGAAACTTCCAAATAAGGAGTTGCCATATAAGGAAACTGCAATCTCAATAATTACCAAGCAATTAAAGTCTTAACATACAATTCAGAAATATTGTTTCATGATCAAACTGCGGACCTGATAATTATCGAAATATGTAGGCGAAATAATTTTTAATTAGTTAATCACATGATTTAGACATCAACACACTCTTAAAGACGCAATACACCGCCATCCAATGTCGTTATTTAACTGGGTCGGTGTTTCTTGTTATCAATCGTTTATTGCTTCGTTTTAGTAAGACCCTTGTATCTGTTCTGCGCATGCGCAAGTCAATTTCCATATTTGGAATTTCCATATATGGGATTTGTGTTAACCGCAATACCGATCAAACCATAACAAATAACCACGCAATTATCTTAGCATAAAAATAAGATATATTGTAATTTATGCAACTACGACCCTGATAACCCTGATAACTAATAAAATATACCGGCCAATTCATTTTAAGATCGTTATTTCACCTTGCTTTAGGCATCAATACACTTTTAAACGCACATAAACGACCCATTGGCGTTAAATTAAATATACTCGGTAGTTATTATATAACTTTTTATTGCTCAGTTTTGAGTTAGACCCTCGACACCTGTCAATATATTTGGGCTGAATTCATCTGATGCGGTATTATTCCTCGAAATAAACAACAAAGCCGTCGTTACTTCGAAATGTAGTTTGGGCTAACATTTACACAAATCCTGCATCTGTTTTCTGTCGACACACACATCATTTCAGAAACCACTGTGAAATAAACACTCAAGGTTGGGTGAAATAATTAAGAAACGGAATTTGCTGGCGTTTACAGAGAAGGGACATTTTAGTACCCACCATCTGCTGCCCGACGTTTTACTTTTAATCAGTCAAAGTGATATTGACGATACCTTGCATCAAATGACTTCATGTAATCGAACATGTGCTCTTTCTTGTTACATGTATATATTCTGTCTTTTTTCAGATACCCACAATATGAACAAGCACACAAATAGATGTCTTGACGTAAAATATGAAGTTCGTGTTGAATATGTATATGGTTAGTTTGATCAGCATGCTCTAGCCCCTCACAAGAATAATGGGTAGTTTCTCTTTTTGTTTATGACACCATTGCATTGTGTTGTCCAAGCTAGTTCAAGATGGTCGCCAAACTTGGACAACAAACGGCATCAGAGTATCACCGAGACTACATAATGTACACACAGTTGGATTCCAGGTATGTGAATACTCTAAACCAATTCCAATTTACAGACATTCGGTACAAACACAATTGTGAAACCCATACCACAGGTGGAACAATTGTTTCAATATGTTCTGTCTAAATTATCTACGTTGTGTGAAATATGATGATTTTGTAAATTTAATTTGCAACTAGATAATGTTGAGCGACTAGAAGAGCAACACAATTAAGTTTCAAATTTAAGATCAATTCAAAATAGATACAGACATGCCTGTTGAGCGACTAGAAGAGCAACACAATTAAGTTTCAAATGTAAGATCAGATCAAAATAGATACATACACGTTTAAAGAAAGTTCATATGGTGTAACAATATTTTCAGCGAATGCTAGAAATCATCGACAACTAATACTAAATATGGTTGCAACATAGAGTCCCACAGTACAGCCGTCAGTAGATTATGTCATATATTGGCCACAATCTTTGGTAGTAGAACCGCCTACGGGTCATGGCGATCAACACCATTAAATGTACAAGCGCTTCCCTTATCACAAAAGAAAAAAAATCACTTACCCGATACCGGCATGCAGCTTGAGTTTTGAGTTATTCGGTAGCGGAACTGAGTGACCAACCCCCGGCTCATGATCCCAGTTCCAGTGATGTGTATGTTATATGCAAGTGCCTTTTCAGATGACTGTTTAAGGACTTTGCTAACCCAATTTTCCCCAAATTTGATGGAGTCAAAATAAAGGTTTATGTTCACTTTTATTAGTAATCACAGTAACCAACCCCATGAATGCAACATCTTAAGAGTATAATTCATGGTGGAATATGTTAGAAATACTAAATGTGAAATTTATAGAGGTTTTTAAAATCAATTTTTTCGAACCCAAAATCAACAAACACAAAGTCCATATCAAAGAAAAAAATATGGCAATGTGTACTGAACACTCTGAAGAATGATAAACAATAAAATAATATTCATATTTATCAAGCATTCTTTGATAAAATTACTAAGAACCAATTGTTTACAAATATTTGAGTAACTTGCCTGACATCCCTTGAAGTGAGGTGACAGTTAAGTATTAATAACTGTGTGGACAGTGGTGTGTTGTGAATCTCTTGACAAAAGAACTGTGTAATGATTAATCCCTAATCTCTGGGTACCCCATAACCCAGAAACTAGGTCGCCAATCATCCTGAATCAGGATGTAATCTTGTCATGGCTCAAGCACCTGGACTGTCCTGCTGGTCATAATCTTAGCTGGCTTGAGTGAACATTAACTTAACCCATCCAATTCAGTTCCCAAATAGCTTTTCTGAGCTTGTCTTGTATACAACTGCTTCCAAGCCAAAAATCTTAATGAAACTAAAGAAATGTGAGTATATCTTTATTGTTCATCATTCTTCACAGTGTTCAGTACATATTGCCATATTTTTTTCTTTGATATTGACTTTGTGCTTGTTGATTTTGGGTTCGAAAAAAAATATTTTAAAAACTTCTATAAATTCCACATTTTGAATTTCTAACATAATCTACCATGAATTGTACTCTTAAAATGTTGCATTCATGGGTTTGGTTACTGTGGTTACTAATAAAAGTGAACATAAACCTTTGTTTTGGACTCCATTAAATTTGGGGAAATTGGGTTAGCAAAGTCCTTAACGCAACAAGACATCATTGGTGTTGACATTTTTCAACGTTTTTTTCTTCTAAATTAGATACTAGGATATGTGCCAGATGGTGTGAAACATTTATTAGCTCATAATGACTTAATATTTGGTACTATAGGTGCAAGATGAATAACTGTAATGCTAATACAAGCAATTGTGTATGCGTGCATTTAGTTGTGTTGAGCGGCTAAGCAGCGTGAACCCACTTTAGAAAGAAAGAGGCCATATTTGTTATCTGAAGCTTATTGCACATGGAATTTTGGATATTGATATTAAATAGGTTTTGTAGTTATGTCGATGTTAACTAAGGATTCTCAACAAATGTGTGCTAATGACTCAACTACTGATAGCATGGTGGAGAAACAAGTGGAAATGTAAGGTTGATATCTAGTTAGTAGCTTGTGGGTACGATAATGTATCGAAAGTTATAATACTGAGAACGTTTGGCTGTAATGTTTTAATATAAGGTTTATTTCCTCCTTATCATGATTTTATATCTTTTCATTGACTCACGATGACCCCTCCAGTCATTCCAGCAAATTCCTTCGGCCATCGGGCACGTGCCAGGCGCCTGGTAGTATTTTCCGTTCGGGTTCGTATCGTAGCAATCTCTCATCCACCCGGCAGTTGAGTACAGAGTAGCGCAGTTCGCTGACGGATGCCCATCGTTATCCCTGTCTCGAGTTGTGAACTGCTGATTATTGTTGAAGTCGAACGTGGCAACTCCAGCTGTACCGTAAAACGGGGTGACTTTGCCACCTTTTTGGCATATTTCTATATAGCATTCAGTCACAAGCTAAATTCAGAAAACAGTTCTACAGTCATTTAAATCAGGTAACTTCATGCTATATATTTCATGTGTGGTTATTTTCCATGTATGTTTGGAATGAGAGCATGTACTGAAAAAGTTGGGTGGCAAAGTCACCCCATGGGTTGGGGTGACTTTGCCACATGTCGGTACGATTCTCTGTATGCTTCTATGTGTGTTTAAAATAACAATGCCACATGTATCTATTGTCCATTTTATATGGGCCTGGTATAGTACTAACTGAGTATAATGTATAGATTTTGCTAAAAGGGTCATTCATTCACATGTAAGTAGACCAGACCGCTTTGGACCAGTCCAACTCCATACAAGGGTACCAGACCAGAATGGCCTGGACCGGACTGGACCACGCTAGACTGGACCACCTAGGTCCAGTCTGGTCTGCATCACTAATGTCTTTATAATCTTGATTACGAAATATAGAGAAGTTAAGAGAACACATAATTGTCAAAATAATACATGTGCTATTAATATTGTACAACTACTAGGATAGGCTGTTTTTGGTGTCACATGGAGAAAACTATGCTACTGATGGGACGATGTCATAAACTTTACTCCACAAGAGCGTCTTGGTTATCACTGAAAAGTCACAAAAAAGCATGCCCTAAGCTAAATACTCTAAGAATTTCAAGTCACATGTTTTTCCAGATTGCATCCAATACAATGGATTATGGTGATGATCTCACCAAGATACATGTATCTGCTCAGATTGTGATGAAGGTACCGATACTTTGTAAATGAGTGATAGATCATAATTACAGTTAATCCTGTACATACGGTATAATACAGTCGCTCGGCATCTGGTTCCGATTAATGCATAGTATTCTGTGATGATCACTTGAATCACTTTATTTTACACCTGTATTCATATGTAAATTTACTCTAGTCCTATTGTTTGATAATGTAGTATGTGACCAGCACACACATGTGAATTAACTTTGAGGAGCGGTGTGATTACACATCAGAGATGTTTTTGCGTGGAGGTGGGTGACCGTGATGGTTTTTGTGGTATAAGATATATCACCCCCCTCACCTGTATTAGAAATACTGCCCAATGACTGAAATCCACAGAACAACAGGTTTACCAAGCAATGAGAAGATTTGTGAGCTTGATAATGCCTTAGTAACTTAATGTTAACCAGTCATGGCTGAATAAAACCTATGATTCTAAAATGGTACAAATACATGTATTCTATTGGTTCGAAACGGTATTGCCTTCAATGGTAAAAATATCCATCTACAGTGTATAGGCTTTTGCAGTTTTTATGCAATAGGGCTTATTAGGAAATACCATGCTAAATTTTTATATATGAAGATGCAAGTTTTCATACTAATAACAGTATTAACTGAAGTAAAGTGATAGATTCTATATAAATATATGTGGCTTGTAAATTTTTCTGTTCTAATTTAATGCGGGGTTACTTTGCCACTATGGCAAAGTGACCCCGAGCGATTTCAATTCTCACATGGAAATTAGTTTTTTTCCAAATTTCAATTAAATAATCTAATACCAGGAAAAAGTCAATATATTCATGGAAACAAGACCAAACAGCAATAAACATGAACTTTCCCTTAGGTGTGTATCATTGCTGGTCTCGAAGAAACCCTACAAATTTGGAGTTATGTAGAAAATTTGCCAAAATGTTCTATAAAGGTCGCATGGTGACCTTGACCTTCAGAATTTGTATACATCAATTTTTGTGGCACATGTGATATAATCTGAACTTGTAAAATCATTAGTACATATGAAACATTTTGCTATCTGGTTATTGGTGCTGAGCTGTTAATTCTTATCTTTTTCTAAGTGACGCGGCAAAGTCACCCCGTTGGTGGCAAAGTCACCCCATTTTACGGTACCAGTGTATCCACTAGCATCAAGTCGGTAATTGTCAGAAGTTGATGCTATGCTACAGGCAGAAAATATAGTCATTATTTGTAATGTCATGGGGACTCTTGTTTGGATCCACTGAACATTTACTGGAATAAAATTTAAACAAGTTTGTCACCAAGCAATTACCAACTGAGCCACACATTCGTACGAATCAATGATTGTCAGGAACAAGGTACGATAATGGACAAGGCGAGACAGAGTCGCGAAACAGTCGCAAGCGCGATTCATTATGATGTGACGTTTTAAGATATTTGCGGGTATGCTGTTAAAATATTCACCTCCGTCAAAAACCGCCATAAACAGAAAGAATAGTAAAATATAGACAGACTTTGTTCTTATAACAATCAGAAATATGGCATAAACAGTATGTTATTGTCAATTATTTTTCCTTTGTTATGTAAACAAAAGCAAAAAACATTACAGAACCTGGCTTTTGTTTAGATCCGGATATGGTAAATATAAAGAGCGTTATTTGTTACAATTTTCCTGATATGGAAATAATAAAGAGCGTTTATATCATTTGTGTGTGATTAACCAATAGAATTGCGCTGTGTTATGTAAACAGAAGCAAAACTTCTGTAACACGAGCAGGCTCTTGTTTACACACACCACCGTACGCCTTGACGACAATATACTATTTACGCGCTGATTATGTTTGACATATGAACAAAACTATATATATTTTAATATTCATTCTGTTAATGGCGATTTGTACAAATATGAATATTTCTACAACGAACGCCGCCCGAGCCTTTAATCAGAAGCAAGATCAGATTCCCAAACGAGTATATACTCTCTTACCACAGCGAAGTATCCGCACTCGATCAACAACCCCTCTACAGCCACAAATATATCATCTCACTCACTTCTCATGTCCTTTTCCTTATATCTGACAACCATCTTAATCCTCCAACTACTCCAACATAACCCAAGTCATTCCACATGAAACTACTTTATTTTCTTGGACAATCACCGTACTCTTCCAACCTACTCCAACATAACCAAAACCATATGTAGCTATTTTATGTTGAGATGCCGGTCAATCATTTGAGTATGTACCCGATAAAATGTTAAAAATACTTTACCCTGATGCCCCATTTATTTGAAACAACTTGATATGTCTGAAATCACTCTCACATAATGGGCCCGGTCACAAATCAACCAAATCAACAGTGAAGTTATATACCATCACCAGGCACCCACACCAATGCGCATCGTCCTATAGTTCAAACGCGATGACGATGGATGGGAATCTTCCATTCACACTTGTTATTTTACATTTCCATAATTATATGCGAGTAATTCTACATTGTAAGACCAATCAAACAACTATGCATGTGACAATCACCTGATATGTTGGGAACATTAAAGGCACGTGAGGCCTTAGTTGCCGAAAATATTCATATTTGTTCCAATCACCGTAAACAGAAAAACATTAAAACGCATACAGTTTCGTTCATATATACCATGACCATCGCGTAAACAGTATGTTATCATAAAGATTTACTATATTTTACCTAAGCAAGAGCCTGATTGTGTTACAGAAGACAGCACCATGCTGCTGGCTAATCACACACAAATGGCATAAACGCTCTTTATTCGTTCCATATCAGGAATTCACCAACAAAGAACGCTCTTTATGTTTACCATCATAATATAAACAAACACCAGAAAAGTAACTTTTTATGCTTTTGTTTACATAACAATGGTCAAATATATGACAATAACATACTGTTTATGCGATATTTCTTATTTGTATACGGAAAAAGTCTGTCTACATTTTGTTGTTCTTTCTGTTTGTGGCGGTTTTTGACGGGTGGAAATATTTTCACAGAATACCCACCGCCAAGGCCAACCGTACCTTTAACCCTTTCAGTGCCAAGTCCGATTTTTGTATCAACCCATATACCCTGTGCCAATGCATTCTCTTATATATGCGAGTCGACCACAGGTCGCCTCGCATATATAAGAGAATGCATTGGCCTAACAATTTTTCATCATTTGTTTTTATTTTTTACAATTTTTTACTATTTTAATAATTGTTTCTTATATTCTTTAACAGACTTATTTTGTAGGTTTAGTGACAGGGAATCTTACGTTTTTCATAGGCATACAAATTATTACTATGAATACTTGGTGATAGTTTTGAGTTATAACATGCCCCTAAGGTTTTATCCAGTTTGTTTTTAATTTCGCTATTAGTCCAGGAGATATTGGTCGACCTCTGCACCCCCCCAGGACTCAACTTCACCCAACTAATTTTCTTCCTTAAGGTCTCCTCTAATTTTTTTCACTTGTTAACAAGAAAAAAAAGTGGCCGCAGTGGCCATTTTTTTTAAATGCACCATGTCTCTTTGATCGCCGTTATAGTAAAGATGATATCACATGCGGTCTTGTTTTCCGCTCGATTCGTTATGCTAATATACAACCCTTACAAATTAGCCAAAAATCTGACACCAGAATCAAATATGGCGGCCAAGATGGCCGCCGAAATGTGAAAATATGCAATTTTTCTGACATGTTACCACCTTTCGTTTGTCTCTGTGGGAAAATGTTGGCATCTTTGCGTCATGTTATACATTTATCATATAGAGGAGTCATTTTCGACCACATGGGGACCATAATATACATACATTGCGGGATATTTTTGTCCGATATCACGTTTTCCCAAATGCCGGTATAATAGGTCAAAGCCTATTCTACGTTAATAACGCGATGTAATGTTTCGAATCAATGAATGTTATTGCTATTATAACAACACTCATGCATATATATGTGCAGGAGATACTCGAGCTAGGATTCCTCTTATACCTGAGTTGAGGAATATTTACCCAAATCTAAGATGGCGGCCAAAATGGCCACCAGAAATAAAAAATCGCCGAAAATCGCCGATTTTAACATCAGTGAGCATTATTGTCATGAAAACTCCACACCTGCTTACTATTGTGAGTTGGTAACACTTAGGCGAAGAACTTTCCTTGTACAATATCCAAATAAAAGTACCCCAAATCCAAAATGGCGCCCACAATGGCGGACAGATTTTTAAATATTACCGAAATTCCCTCATATTCACATCACTGGGCATTATTGTCGAGACAACTCCACCCATGCTTACAGTTGAGTTGGAAATACTGAGGTGAAGTAATTACCTTACATCTCATGCAAGAAATTGTTTTCCAAATCGTAGATGGCGGCCAAAATGGCGATCGAATTTTGAAAACAAGTCTACATTCCTTTACTTTCTTACGATGGGCGTTACTGTTTCGCGATTTCTATCCACCATTACATGTTGATATGGAATAGTGACATGAAGTTAATCATTAGGGTTTGACAATTGATACTCACAGCCAAGAACGCTGCTAAATTGGCGGCTAGAAATTGAAAAGAAATCGATATTTTCACATATTAATTTCAACTTTTTGTCATAATATCGGTATGTATGGACGAAACTGTACATACACCATCTACTAGTTCAAGGTATCACAACGCATAACATAGCTCGTATCCTTCTAGAAAGATGAAAACCACAATTAATATCGCGATGTGGCATTTCGAAATCCATTCTCCACTTAGCGCCGATAATGGCCATAAGCGTAGGTGCGCCGAATAGTTATATCAGAACAAGTACCTGATAATAGATTCTGATTTGCCACGTCACGTCCATAATTATCTGGACCAGCTTCCATTTCTTTGTCTGATAAATCTAGGTAGCTCACACCGACAAAGTATTCACCACTTCCTGGGAGTAGGGTCCCTCTAATCATAACGTTTCAAACAATTCATGTTCCGGTGTCTAGCTTACGATTTTAAATATTTGCTAAATATGATATTTGTGCGTCATCTTGAACTATGAAGGCATATGACCGATGAGTATACAAGCTTACAGAAGGTCATCTCTATGTATGTGTCTCATACCCCATGGGGATAACGACATGTACACCTGGCGAACCAGTTAGCTAGTCACTTCTCAATAGATGGTTCGTCAACTCACAAACTCAGCGAACGTATTGGCATATGTGGACAACTTCGACAGTGTTTCGAAGGTTGCTAGCTGTCTCATTCCCTTGGACAGATGTCTATATGTTAAGGAGAAGACCATAGTGTACAGACTACCCACACTTCTTGACCATGACCCCGCATTTGTCTCGTCGAATATCTCCCAGCAGAGAAGAACAATGCTCGCGGTGCTAGTTTATGGACATGCGCAATGATAGTGGGAATGAAATGGGCCACGTTATACACCACCCCTACACCTGGTGCATGTTTAAGCTATAGAATGTCATGCCTGTCGGTTTTATTTGGTGTGGTAAGATTGTATTTCCACATCCGTTTCGAAGCCTTTCTGATTCAACTACGTACATTTTTGTCTGTATAATACTATGCTAGCCTCCCTCAAAACAGTCGGATGGACTGAATGATAATGTCTTTATAGCATGAATGTATACGTTTTTTGTTATCATCTCTCAGGGTTAGTGTCAGTATGTTGGCGGTATTATTCAAGAAAATGTCAGGAACTGTGGTGCATTTATTTCACTATGTATTTAAAGAACAATTTACAGTCTCGAATGGCAATGGCTGTGGACGTTGGAGAATGCGACCTTTATGGTCATATAGCTTTATATATATAACTTTAGAATATAGCAGTTAATGTCTCATGCAGGAAAATGTTCGCAATGGTGATGTTACCAAGAAATCACTTGGTGTACCAACGTTTGTTGAACTGAATGCAAGAGCTCATCAACGTAACATTCCTCTGGATGTTCTTCGCGTTGAACATTTTACCATTTTGTTGATGGCATTTGTACTTTCTTGAACCATACCACCCAGCGTGAGTATGACATATCAACCAACTATCAAAGGTATCGCCTTTAAGACTACACCCCAGTCTTGGTGGGGCTTATACAGCAGTAGCCAATGGCGCGCGCCTGGTCCAGCTGTTTAAGAACGGCTTCCAAACGGATGGGAACATACAATCTTAGCATATACAAGGAAAGCAAAGCCACACATGAGATCCTGTTTGAATCTAAAACATAACAAAATAAGGGGCGGTGCAGTCATGGTCCAATTTCATCTCCACTATCGTGACACATACCCACAAACTAGCACCGTGTGTATTGTTATCATCTGCTTGGATCTGTTCGGTGAGACGATTGCTGGACGCCAACAAACTTGTTCTTATGATCATGTTCAAGGAGTTTGGGTATATTATGCATTATGGTCTTCTACGCCTTAGCAGAAATGCATCCGTCAAATGTCGGGCTTTCAACATTCGAAGCCATATTCAGAAGTTGTCCGGGTACGTCAGTGCATTAGATGAGTATGCGAATTGATGAACCATATATTGGGAAGTGGCTGTTTGGGAAGATCACCAGGTGTACACGTTGTTATCCTCATTGGGTCACCAAAGCTGACAATACGCAGATAGATAGGTCCTTCTGAAAGCTAGTATACGCATCGACCAAATACCTTTCTAGTGTATCGCACAAGATGACGCCTATACCCCATATGTAGCATCTGAATTATACCATAAGCTATACCACGAATGAAGCTCGCTAAGAATTCCAAGCTTTCGAAACAAACACGTGAGCAGGACACCGGCATATGTATTGTTTGAAACATTCCGATTAGTGGCACCCTTCTACAAAGAAGTGTAGTAAACTGTTGTTGTTATTGAGATATATTAATCTGACGAAGAGACGGAAACGGGTCTAGATAATGCTGAATGTGGCAATTCACAATAAGCTCAGGTACTGTTGTTTTGATTCTTGGAAGTCATAATATGACTATTCGGCGCACCTATATACAGTTACGGCCAGTATGAGCCCTTAGTGGAGAATGGATTTTGAAATGCCACATCGCGATTGTGGGTTATCATCATTCCAAAAGGCTACGACTTACATTGGAACTAATATATGGCTTATATTATGTACCGCTTCGTCTATACAAATCGATATTATGACAAAAAGTTGAAATTAGTATGTGATAATATCGGCTTCTTTTCAATTTCTGGCCGCCAGTTTGGCCGCCATATTGACTGGGAGTATCACTTGCCAAACCCTAATGAATAAATCATACACATCAACATGTAATGGTGGGTAGAAATCGCGAAACAATAACGCCCATCCTAAGAAAGTAAAGGAATGTAGGCGTATTTTCAAATTTCGGTCGCCATTTTGGCCGCCATCTTCGATTTGGAAAACCATTTCTTGCATGAGATGTAAGGTAATTACTTCACCTCAGTATTTCAACTCAACTGTACGCATGGATGGAGTTGTCTCGACAATAATGCCCAATGATGTGAATATGAGGGAATTTCGGTGATTTTTCAAAATCTGTCCGCCATTGTGGGCGCCATTTTGGATTTGGGGTACTTTTATTTGGATATGGTACAAGGAAAGTTATTCGCCTAAGTGTTCCCAACTCACAATAGTAAGCAGGTGTGGAGTTTTCATGACAATAATGCTCACTGATGTTAAAATCGGCGATTTATTATTTCTGGTGGCCATTTTGGCCGCCATCTTGGATTTGCGTAAATATTCCTCAACTCAGGTATAAGAGGAATCCTAGGTCGAGTATCTCCTGCACATATATATGCATGGGTGTTATTATAATAGCAATAACATTCATTGATTCGAAACATTACATCGCGTTATTAACGTAGATTCGGCTTTGACCTATTATACCGGCATTTGGGAAAACGTGATATCGGACAAAAATATCCCGCAATGAATGTATATTATGGTCCCCATGTGGTAGAAAATGACTCCTCCATATGATAAATGTATAACACGACGCAAAGATGCCAACATTTTCCCACAGAGACAAACGAAAGGTGGTAACATGTCAGAAAAATAGCATATTTTCACATTTCGGTGGCCATCTTGGCCGCCATATTGGATTCTGGTGTCGGGTTTTGCTAATTTGTAAGGGTTGTATATTAGCATAACGAATCGAGCGGAAAACAAGACCGCATGTGATATCATCTTTACAATAACGGCGATCAAAGAGACATGGTGGATTTAAAAAAAATGGCCGCCATGATGGACGCCATCTTGTCTGGAGTCTCTGCGGCCACTTTTTTTTTCTTGTTAACAAGTGGAAAAAATTAGAGGAGACCTTAAGGAAGAAAATTAGTGGGGTGAAGTTGAGTCATGGGGGGGGGGGGGGGTGCGGAGGTCGACCAATATCTCCTGGACTACATGTATATAGCATGCTTAAGCATTCACAAAAAAATTCAAACTGTTTTATGTCATTTCAAATCCACCAACTATCCCTTTAAATAACTGAAAATTAAATTAATTGAAAATTATAAACAGCACTAAAACCAATTAGGGCCTATATATAACATACTAGTGGGCGTATACACCTAAAACTATCAGCGATAATTGCAGCTGATTGATATAATTGAACCGTAGAACGGCAGTAGATCTGTTGTCAGAAGTGGAGGAAATGTCACACGCATATATATGTCGAAAGTGTAAATGATTGATTGATTGATTGATTGGGGGTTATTGTCGCTTTAGCCACTAAGGCCATATCACGACATTGCCAGTTTTAGTGGTGGAGGAAATCCGCACACTTGCGACTAATCTAACAGTGATTTCAATGGCTGATAAACTCGTCAACCATGTGCGGCAAACCACCGGCCATCGGCGAGTAACTGGCAAGTCCACCAGACTTGCCATTTCGAGTTACAAAGTCCACGATGGAAACATGTGGATTTGTACCCTTATCGCCAGCGCTGGAGGGCGAAACGGCTTGGAGTGGTACCCCTAACCGATTGAGCCACCGAGGCCCCGAAAGTGTAAATGAACCGAATAGTAAACTCCGAACCTATAAACTGTACAAAGATGTTTTCGGCATGGAACCATATCTAGTCCATATGAAATGCTCAAAACAGAGAGAACTTTTTTGTCGACTGAGAATAAGTTCACACAACTTACATATAGAAAAGGGCAGGCATACTCAACCGTCAACGCCTCTTAACGAGCGCACATGCAAACAGTGTTCTGGAAACACTATTCCGCCATATTATGTGAAATGTGATCTAATATGTTAGCATACTGCCAGAATGTGGTGTTTTATGCAATAAATCTTATCTTATCTTATCTTATCTTATAACAATGGAAATGATTTTAACGTCTTCTGAATTTAGACACTTTGAAATAGCGCTTTGTTCAACAACATTGCCAACAGTGTCAGTACTTTCGATTTGTCAGGACGAGTGGGCAAACACGTCCAGATACTCCAATCATGTATCGGGTCGTTGTGAATTTTTGGTATCTTTAGTGTGTGGTCTATGGATTATGTGGTTGGTGTAGGTGCTGCTCTACACCATTTGGTATGTGGTATCTCTGCTTTTAACATTCGTGTAGATGGCTATTAAAACAGCACATAACCCAGCGATACCAGGTTATATGGGACTACACGTGTGTTACCGTCGTGTAGTTGTTGCATTCATAACTTTCATTAACCCTTTACCCAACAGAAGGGCCATGTGCCAATGCATTCTCTTATATATGCGAGTCGACCATAGGTCGCCTCGCATATATAAGAGAATGCATTGGCTTAACACATTACAAATTATAAAATTGTTAAAGAATGTAAGAAAAAATGGTAAAAAGTGTTAAAAAAAGATTTTTTTAGGCCAATGCATTCTCTTATATATGCGAGGCGACCTATGATCGACTCGCATATATAAGAGAATGCATTGGCACAGGGCATAACTGTAACTATCACAATGTGGTCAAGGAGCCGGTTCCAATGATATCCATATTTGTATGGTTCTATTGAGACAGACCGAAGATATTTTAGGCTGTTGAAGCTTTATTTGGCCGGTTTTGGCAGTTTTGTTGGGTAAAGGGTTAACATATGCACACCATTTGTCGCACCTTCATTCGTATTATATTATATTATATTATATTATATTATATAAGTGCGTATTTTATGACTCTTCGTTATAAAACAAGTTCATAAACGATTCACGTGGACTAAAATTCAGTACTGGTAATTATGGCAGTACGATATTCTTATACACATGTTTTTATAAGAAGTTATAACAGATACAATTTAATGTCTTATTAAAATTACTCAAAAGGAGATCTATCTTTTGAAGCTGATGATAATGTCATAAATGTTATATAATTTTGATAACATCCAATAATCTGAGGACCATTGTGGAAAGAAGTCGGCCAATTTATGGGGCAGGCATTTCATTGTCATCCTCGGTTCGAAGGGTGAGTCTTAATACATCTCAAGACCAATTATCTAAAACATCTATATATTTCACGAAAATAAACTTCGACACGCATCAAAAAACTAACGATTTCTTAAACAATGTCTTCAGTAGAGGATTCGTGCCCATGATAACTAAACCTACAAGAATGACTGAACACTCTGCTACCCTAATAGATCACATATATACCAACAAATTACAAGACGGTCACCAAACAGGGATAATCACCTGCGACATCTCAGATCATTTCGGCATATTCCTCTCCGAATCAAACAAACACAAACCCTTAAACCCTTCTCATAAAAAAGTCACGTGCAGGAACTACAGCCCAAATAATGTAAATATCTTCAAAAACTTGTTAAAATCATGTAAATTCGACTCAGTTCTCAGCTGTAACTCCCCCAATAAGGCATATTAATTGTTGTTAGACATATATATGAACGCGCATGATCTAGCTTTTCCACTAATATCACGAAATGTACCCAAAAAGTATATAAAGCGCGAACCATGGATGACACGAGGACTAATCATATCATCCATTACTAAGCACGAGTTATACACTAATAAACTGAAGGTACCGTCAGAAAGAAATAAAATGGCATATTTAAATTATCGTCAACTATATAATAAAATAATAAGGAAATGTAAGAATAACTATTATTGCGATAGTCTAGAAAAAAATAAAAATGATATAAAAAACACATGGAAAATTCTTAAAAACGCCATCAATAAAACTCAAAAATCATGTAACTACCCTCAGAGTTTTAAAGATAACGATACAGAGCTATCTGACCCAAACATAATAGCCGAAAAATTCAATGACTACTTTTCAACAATCGGACGAAACACCAGCGACTCAATACACACAGAAAATGGTGCAAATTTCACTGATTACCTTCGAAATAGGCGAACAAAATAATTCGAAATTGAACCTACATCGATACAGGAAATAGTATTGACTTGTTATACTATGAAAGGAAAAATGAGCAAAGATTACAACGGAATATCGACCGCGCTTATGAAAGAGAGTATCTTCATAACAGCCCCACCACTTAAACATATATTTAATTTATCTTTTGAACAGGGAATATTCCCAATGAAAATGAAAATTTCCAAAGTAATCCCCATTCCTAAAATAAATAACTCTAAGGAAATAACAAACTATCGTCCAATTAGTATCCTACCATCTTTCTCTAAACTGCTTGAAAAAATAATGCAAAAACGACTAGTAGATTTTCTAAATGAACACGAAATCTTAAATAAACACCAATATGGATTTAGACCAAATCACTCAACATTTCATCCGATAATGCACCTTCTAGATCATCTCGTTAAAAATAACGATATACCGACACGGGATTCCACCTTAGCCGTATTTATCGATTTATCAAAAGCATTCGATACGATCGACCACAACATATTAATATCGAAACTTGACCACTATGGCATCAGGGGTGTAGCGATGTCATGGTTCCATAGTTATCTGAATGATAGGAGGCAATACGTTGAATATAGTGGGAGTACCTCTAGCCTAATGAATACATCCTGTGGGGTCCCACAAGGCTCAATTTTAGGGCCGATAATTTTTTTAATATACGTGAACGACATGGTAAATTCCACAACAATGGACATTTTATCGTATGCCGACGACACCACACTGTTCACAAGCGGTAAAGATGGTGAACTAGTATACAGTTATGTCAACAATGAATTAGCCAATGTATCCGATTGGTGCTGCTGTAACAAACTTTCAATAAATATTAATAAAAGCAATTATATGCTTTTACACCCACAAAACAATGACAAAAAATGGAATACTTAAAGCTGAATAACATTGAACTAAACCGAATAGGGAATCTTGGGCGTGAATCCTCGACAAAATTTTTAGGCATCCACATTGATGAGAACTTGACATTCAATAAGCACATATCAGTAATCTGCTCGAAAATATCACATGCAATCTACTGCATGAATAAGGTGAAACATTTTTTCCCAAGTAAAGCATTGAAAACATTGTACTATGCACTGATTCAAAGTCACTTAGTTTATGGTATCCAAATATGGGGTCATGTTCCGGAAGTCAAGAGAATATTCCTATTACAAAAACGAGCATTGCGTATAATATGCAATAAGAAGTACATGAGTCACACAGATCCACTCTTTAAAAAAGAGAATATCTTGAAAATACATGACTTACACACTCTAAATTCCTCAATTTTCATGCATGACTGGTGTTATAACCGCCTGCCCGCGTCTTTTGGAACCATGTACAACAAACGAGCAAAATCAACCCCAAGACACCCGACTCCCGTAGTGTTAGAACTCCCTAGAACCAAGTGGTCAGGAAAACTACCCCACCACGCCTTCCCCACAACATGGAACAATATGGAAAAAGACCATACTGCTTGCCAAAGCAGGCACACATTGAAGAAGCGCTTACAGATAGCCATGCTGAAAACTTACTCCGAAAATGTACGCTGTAAAAACAAAGGATGTCCAGATTGTGCTCAATAAACAACACGGATAATCATAGTCATACTCGTTGTAGTTGTATAATCCTAATACTATTCAAATAAGTTTCTTCTCAGCTGCATGTGGACACACGTCGCATTCTCGTCCCTAACATGCCCATATATACTGCCACACATCATAAATGTTACCGTACATTATCATGATTTATCTAACGGGACTATTACCATACACCACCAGATATACATAAACAAATATATATATATGTAATATTGATAATTTGAATTATCCCAAAACCTCACTCAACAAAGAGACTTTCCGACGATCCATATAGATTCTCATTCTGTTTACCTATATACAGATGGCCGTATCTCTCGCCTGAAACCGTTGTAGCAACAGCAAACAAAATATTTTGTTCCTAATATATACCCATGGAACTGGAACTGAAACTGTTAATATGTTTTAGATAATTTGAACAGTTCAAAAAATTCCTATGGAAAGATAGTACATCTTCGATCTGATAAATCGTCTGGATTGGCTCACAACCACGACAATACTCATTTGTGATATGCCCTAAGTACTAGATTCTAAAAAGTTTTATATATGACTATATTCTGTACAAGTGCGTGGATCTGAAATACAAGCATCTATGCTATTACGTATAGTTATACTTGTTTTAGGGGGTAGCAGGAAGACAGACCGATAGGGCTAAGCTACCCCCGACAATACACTGTTATAATTTATTATGTATTACTGCCACTGTGTCATTCGTGTGTATTGTAAATAAACTATCCTATCCTATCCTATCTAAATATTGCACCAAATAAAACTAATCTATCTGCCAAACTTATTCACACAACTGTGTTGTTTTATATTTGTCGCTTGTTGTATACTGAACGTTAGATTGCTTTAATTAATAAAACAACTTGGCGATTATACCTCACCATTTGGTGAAGGCATTTTACATTTGACGTCGTCATGACGTTGTCAACCTAATATGTCTGTATTGACCATTGACAAGACAAATATTTTATTGCACGTTTTGAAATATTTTATTATTTTGCTGTATTTCACGAAAATAAACCAATGTCTCTGCAATAATATGGAATGTCTGTTTCCACAGACGAATAGCATTGGTTTTACCTATATTATGTTTGATTTTGTAATACCTGGACGATGAGAATTTTGCATATCTTGATTCGCCATCGAATGCTTCCATCCAGAAGTACATCTCAGTGTCGTTTCCAAGAGTTGTCAGCATGTGTATCCAATCAAGACCAAGCCAGTATTCCCCACATAATGATGGGTTTCCGAAGCCCGCGACGTAATCTGCCCAGTATTTATAGAAATCTACACTGCCGTCCAGTCGTTGCTGTATCACTGTCCACCCTCCGCCCTCTGTCTCCATGTCACATACGGCCGTCGGGAACATGTCTCTATTCCGAAGGTTCGCTATTCCGAAGGTTCGCTATTCCGAAGGTTCACTAATCCGAAGGTTTACTATTCCGAAGGTTCACTATTCCGAAGGTTCGCTATTCCGAAGGTTTTTGTAATTTTAAAAGTTAATTCTATATTCTAAAGTATATTGAGAGGGTTCTTTAGTACGAAGACTCTTTTTATGAAGGAAATAACTTAAAACATTAAAAAAATAAATGTGATTTTTGTTTTCGTGGGTTTCCTTGAGATTTAACCCTTTGGCGAGTAGAACGACATATATGTCGTCTATCGGCTGAGGACTAAAACGACATATTTTAGGAAGTGTTATTTTACGTCTATATAACTTCAATAAATTATCTGATTTATAAATGATTTACATAGGAGTTATTTTTATTAATATAATGTTCCAAATGCTAAAGGCGGACTATAACAGTGGGGCTCTTACGGTCAATCAATACTGGAGCGCTATAACTTACTGTATAGCAGAATACCGCTGAATGGACCTAACTGCAATTCTGACTTTGTATTGATTTTAATGTTGATGTTTCTTTCAAGTACAGATTGTCAGTTCGGGTAGAATGCATCTCTAACTCGTAGTTTATTTCAGTCATTGTGTTTTCAACTTTCTATAATATTAAAATGATAAACTGATACTGTCTTCTTGCTATTAATAACCGACATCTGGGACAAATTATATATTAGATTGGGGTGTATAAATGTACGGGGGCGCAAATTTTGATTCATTTCTGGCTAAAAACTCCCATAATAGAAAACCTTCGGAATAGCGAACCTTCGGAATAGTGAACCTTCGAATTAGTGAACCTTCGGATTAGTGAACCTTCGGATTAGTGAACCTTCGGAATTGCGAACCTTCGGAATAGAGAACCCTACCCCGGCCGTCACTGGTGTCGTCCCGCCAGGCCGGATTATATATGGTCCGGATTCGGCCCCTGTTCCCATAAAACTGTAGCAGTCTGGAAGTTATATTGAAATAAATAGAACGTTTATGGTGGTTCGTGTTATCCAAATATATTGATGGGTTATTGCATACAATGTACTTCATACATAACGTAAGCATTGCATACATATATGTTTGTGTGATTGTGCAATGCATCTGGTCGCAAGTTACCACATTTATTGGAGTACAGTCCAGCGGGTTCCCTTATTAACATATTTAATATTGTTTTCTGGAATAAGTAATTCGTTTACGTCTGCAAAACAGTGTTACAGTGTATTTTTTTTCTCGAAATGTACTGTAGATGTTCATCGCGGGCCGTCATCATCATTCAAACGCCCTATATATGTAAGCAAATTAAAAAGCGCCTTTTTCGTGAATTTTCAAAAAAATCTCAATTTCATTTGGAATTTGTATTATCGTAACTAGAACCAGATATGTTGGTTGTTGCTTCATAAATATATTTGTTTATATCCGTGGTGTAGCTCGAAGCGCTTGGGACTCTATATGCGGGTTATATACATGTACACACGTTAGAAAATATACAATCAAACACAAGCAAATAGATCAATACGGAGAATGATGCAATGTAACTATCTACGGCTATAGTTGTGTGCGGTTAAATCTTGAAGAGGTGCGTCTTTTCAGTCATTGTTTGAAGATGTCAAGAGAATGCGACGAATGTGGAGAGTTCCAAACACTTGGTGCGGCATGTTTGAACTATAGTTCAAAGTGATGTGAAACACTCCGGTAGGGTGATCAAATAGATATGGCAAATAATCTTGCTCAAAGTAGTTGTTTTTTACGAATATTAATCCAAATTGACAACACACGCCGTCATTCTTATATATTAATTAAATGCAATGACTCTAGGTGGCGAATTAGTTTGCGTTCGTTTATCGCCGATTGTTGCGTCCCGAATTGAGGTGTAAATATTTACAATTGAGCGCAGTTCAGACGATGTTTTCTATGGAGTGGTATGGTCGATTCATTTGAAATTTTCGCCTATATTAGTAGAATGATACATTCCCCAGGTTGGCATATCGTCTGAGTACTAACTTATAAGTTTATCGCACTCGAACAAGTCCATAATATGTCTTTAAAACACCACTTTCTTAGAACCGTTTTATTGGCTGGGGACACACGTACCACAGTAGCGATGACATAGCAGGTGTGACATCTTATTATGGTGGAGTTTGGTGAATATGTGTTAAATACATCGTTATATCGGCGCCTGTGTGGAGCTGTTATCCTACAAATATCACCAACACGTCACTACATGTAACATAATAGCTGCATGTATCTTACCTCTGAAAGTGGTCTCTTCGATCGGTGGGCAGGCCGCTACAATGGAGGAACAATCGAGGTTATATCCCAAATTATAGACTTCAAAGGAACACTACATGCATCTTACTTAATATGTCATGTTACGGGTGGAGGTGAATTGTATGCAAATATGTTAATATGATACGTACATGTAGGTATCCCATGCTGAAGTATGCGTAATAACATGTCGATCCATGCGCATACGTGACGTGGTTTATTCCACCATTTTCAATCTAGGTCATTGAACGAAAATAAAGGTTCTCAATCCGATCAGAGGGTCCCCATATCATCAAGATACAACAACATTTCTTCAAAATAATAACTTTATCAGTAATTTCAACATTTCTTACAGAAATGAGACAAACGCTAAATATTGTTTCTCTATCGTGAATATACTTAACATGGACGATGGAAACTCATAATTATTTCATGGACAAAGTCCAAAGTGCCGAATAATCAGGTGCCAAAATAGTCAAGTGCCGAAACACAACTGCAGCCAATCCACATGTATTGTTCCGTAGTCTATGTAGTAACCCGTTCGGTCTATTACATTAATATTGGTTGATCCATACGATTTCAAGAAAGTTTTTCTCCTGTGTGGAAGCAATCATCAGCCAGAACCTGAGCAATGCTAAAAGATGCTTGTGCGCCCAATATAGCATTCGCGAAAGCCGCATGTACAAATGGATAATACCAATAGGTTTTACTGCTGTCATTGTTGATACATATTTATTATGTAGTCATTATAAGTCAATCACTGACTGATGGCCCCAATTATATATACCAGCGTGTAAGGCTACACCGTTGGATTCAGTCTTAGTGCTTGCCTTTCTTATCCAGGTAACTGGGGTTAGTGGGAATATGACATGATTGACTTAATACAAACTCAGCCTCTTCTCGCTCATTATCTGCTTATAATAAAACTTGTTTTAGGTAGATACTCTGCTTATAATCTCCTCATTCTGAGTCGATATTGAATTAAAAATGAGAGCGTGTTAGTCACATTATCGACTCAGAATGACTTTACTGTAGGTTCAGTATGTGCGATCAATGACAGAAAAAAAACCAATTCACGACTTATCAGGTGTAGTGTACGCTCTTTAAAATGTGTTTTCACTGTGACCCGCGCCACAAAACGGAATAACGGATATGAGTACATTATCTGCTTATTTCAGAATCAAATAATCCAATGTGAAACTATTTGCAAATTATAGGTCGATTGTGTGCGTATTTGCGCGAGGATATGTTGAAAAACTAACAACGTCACTGATGCGAAAGGTCTCTAATGATCGTGTGTACTCGATACGCGGCTTCGACAGTCGTCGGAAATGATTCGCAGTGCTGGACTTTCACTAGGGCCAAACAATCTGCCAAATTAGATGCGGAACTAGATCATGCCAAGAATCTCTACGATTGTTATTACATGTTCCTAATAATATGCTTGGTGAAGGTCCCAACTCGAAACTGCATGCTATTATGTGACTTTTGTGAGCCGGTATCGTAATAAACATTGAGTTAATTATCCTGGATAAATTCCATAATTGTTAGCGACGCATAGCACAATCTCTCACAAAGTCACTTAAATCATAACATTTCGAGTTGGGACCTTCACCGAAAGAGTGAAGTTCATTATTAAGGAACAGGTAATAACTAACAAAAATATATATTTCCCGTGTTATTGTTACGACTGTATAAGGATCCCTGTCAAAACTTAAACAAAGTTCCAGGTTTTGTACTGGCGAGATATGGTATCTACGGGCGTTAACCAGAGTAGAGATTCATGGCATGATCTACCAGAACATCAGAAGGTTCAATGTGATGAATCATTGAAGGGTACGCAGGGTTTGCTATCGGCACTAACGTAGTTACTTAAAGGCACGTGAGGCCTTAGTTGCCGAAAATATTCATATTTGTTCCAATCACCGTAAACAGAAAAACATTAAAACGCATACAGTTTCGTTCATATATACCATGACCATCGCGTAAACAGTATGTTATCATAAAGATTTACTATATTTTACCTAAGCAAGAGCCTGATTGTGTTACAGAAGACAGCACCATGCTGCTGGCTAATCACACACAAATGGCATAAACGCTCTTTATTCGTTCCATATCAGGAATTCACCAACAAAGAACGCTCTTTATATTTACCATCATAATATAAACAAACACCAGAAAAGTAACTTTTTATGCTTTTGTTTACATAACAATGGTCAAATATATGACAATAACATACTGTTTATGCGATATTTCTTATTTGTATACGGAAAAAGTCTGTCTACATTTTGTTGTTCTTTCTGTTTGTGGCGGTTTTTGACGGGTGGAAATATTTTCACAGGATACCCACCGCCAAGGCCAACCGTACCTTTAAACTGTCCGAATCCACCAATTCAGTCATCTCACGATCGGAAGTATATTAAATTAATAGTTGGAGTTGATATTTGACTCACCAGTTCACTTTGATTTTCCGGACCAAATTTTCTGACACCTGTATTTGAAAACGAATTTACTTAGTTACTTATTGGAAGTAGTGCGTTGCAACTACCAGGACAATACGAGGAACGAGGAGCATATTAATTTTGTTCTTTGTGCAATCAGTCTGAATATGAATAATTAATTCTGAAATTCCGTCGTTTTCGACCTATAATGATCTTCAAGGCAACTAGATCAATGTGAGTACCAGTTCGTCAGTCGGAAATGAAGTACCATACCACTGAGTCGGAACTGTAGCCCATGCGATCAATAGTCGTTTACGGTACTATTTGACCCTTGTCAAGGTAAATGAGAGGCTATATTAACCATGAGCTTGTAGATATGAAACGCATATGCTTTTGGTTACAATCAACTAAATAATTTTCCATATGTGACAATGTTAAGATTAAAGGTACGGTTGGCCTTGGCGGTGGGTATCCTGTAAAAATATTTCCAACCGTCAAAAACCGCCACAAACAGAAAGAACATCAAAATGTAGACAGACTTTGTCCGTATACAAATAAGAAATATCGCATAAACAGTATGTTATTGTCATTTGTTTGACCATTGTTATGTAAACAAAAGCATAAAAAGTTACTTTTCTGGTGTTTGTTTATATTATGATGGTAAACATAAAGAGCGTTCTTTGTTGGTGAATTCCTGATATGGAACAAATAAAGAGCGTTTATGCCATTTTTGTGTGATTAGCCAGTAGCATTGTGCTGTCTTCTGTAACACAATCAGGCTCTTGCTTAGGTAAAATATAGTAGGTCTTTATGATAACATGCTGTTTACGCGATAGTCATGGTATATATGAACGAAACTGTATGCATTTTAAATTTTTTCTGTTTACGGTGATTGGAACAAATATGAATATTTTCGACAACTAAGGCCTCACGTGCCTTTAAGCCATGTCCACGATTAATGACGGAACTGAGCCAAAAACTGGAGATATTGTGACGATTAGAACGGTACTTCTGACGTAATAATATTTTGTCAAAACAAATAGTGCCAACCACACTTATTCCAAGAAACTACTCGGCATTTCTGTAACTACCCTCATTTTAGCTCAGCATTGTACTATAGAAGAATACACACACCACCAGCGTCTAACGTGGACTCTTGATGAACAATCCAACACTGAGGACTTAACATAGATTATAAATTTCTTGTTTCGCTCACATGAACCCTTTCTATACCAAATGGAGTCTCCAAGTCAGTTAAAGGTACGGTTGGCCTTGGTGGTGGGTATCCTGTGAAAATATTTCCACCCGTCAAAAACCGCCACAAACAGAAAGAACATCAAAATGTAGACATACATTGTCCGTATACAAATAAGAAATATCGCATAAACAGTATGTTATGGTCATATGTTTGGCCATTGTTATGTAAACAAAAGCATAAAAAGTTACTTTTCTGGTGTTTGTTTATATTATGATAATAAACATAAAGAGCGTTCTTTGTTGGTGAATTCCTGATATGGAACTAATAAAGAGCGTTTATGCCATTTGTGTGTGATTAGCCAGTAGCATTGTGTTGTCTTCTGTAACACAATCAGGCTCTTGCTTAGGTAAAATATAGTAGGTCTTTATGATAACATGCTGTTTACGTGATGGTCATGGTATATATGAACGAAACTGTATGCGTTTTAATGTTTTTTCTGTTTACGGTGATTAGAACAAATATGAATATTTTCGACAACTAAGGCCTCACGTGCCTTTAACATTGTACATCGGAATGGTATATTATTGATTTGGAGTCATCTATAGTGAGGTAACTGTTCAGATAATATGTTCAACATGTCGTTTGTTGAACTTATTATCTGCACATTTAATACGGGATGACTACCCATCAACGAATGTTTGGTACATAACGGGTTAAACATCCTTATGTAGTATACACCTTTCAGCTGCCGGATTTTTTTTTATGCCGAGTCGAATATCCCTACACAAATGCAAAAGGCATAAAGTTCAACGATTTAGTTTCTGATAACCTTTTATCGAGCCCCATGCACCGTCCTCAATATGTATAATATAATTTGCAATATATACTTTGCAATATGTATAATATACTTTTCTGGACACTATAATAATGATATTCGTCCGATTAGGTATGTCTTCAATGGGGAGGGAAATATACTCAACGTTATTTGCGGTTACATATTGAGCTGATGAGAAAACGAAACAAATGTTGAGATGATGATTCCTTCAACTTTGATGAGACTTTCTGAGGCAAATGCGCATGTATGTGTATGTTATATATTTATTTACATGCTCGCGTCCCTGACACACGATAGATGAGTGCATTAGTACAGACTGGTACAGTACAGGACAAAATTTCACGAAGAAACGACTTAAGATGGTCGTGAGATAGAATTAATCTAACACGTACTTGTAAGGTTGATCTTGTAGTTATTTCTTTTCCCTTTCATGAATAAGTACATCTTCAGTGCATGGAAAGTTATGTTTCCGCGCATTTAGACTGGGTCGCATCCATTTGATACAGATTTACGATTAGACAATATTCGTTATGTTTAATATATCTTCTATAGGCACGATGTCTTGCGAGGAGGCAGATGACTATTTCGAGTAACAGAAACGGAACGAGGAACAGGAACAGCTTCCGAGTAACAAGTGACTATTCCGAGTAACAAGTGACTATTCAGAGTAACAGGAACAGAGATATAGGCTCAATTTTCTCGCGTTGTATTAAATTTTACGCACTGAAACGATACATGTTATACATAATTCGAAAGCATCGCATCTCCCCTTCGTGCATATTCAACATTTAAACACTACTTTTGAGAAATAAGAGTATAAAATGTATTGCCAAGGAACGTCGAGCGGTGGATCGGCACCCTGAATAACAGATTCTTCGTAGAAAGTCGCCGAATTCTCTCAAATTACGCAGTGTAACTGCCAAATATTTATATAGACATCGAAAGAGTATCAATGACTCTTATCAATTTCAAACATATAGGATGCTCTTTATTCAACCAATGTCTGAACACCTTTGAAAAATAATTGACGTCAGTATACTCCATTACATTACAATATAGCTGTATTTTCAATTTGAGACCAAGAAGCCCCATATATGAACGATGCTAATACAATCTGATCTGGCTCTGTTGATCAATATCATCCTGGATAAACTGCATGAAAATTTCGACGCCACTAACATGTACGGCCCGGTTGTACATGTATATACTACTGGGATTTGACTGCGAAACTTAAAGGGGTATTCTATACACTAACTTCGGCCATTTATGGGACAAGCTCTTTTTATATTCAACAGAATATTTGCAACAAATGAATGAATATATGAGCCATGGATTAGTGCAAAATACAATTGTGTTTTTTAACAAAGATGCAAACAACATGGTAATTATAATGAAAATGAATTTATGACTTCATTCATAAAATCATTTAAATTATAATTACCACTGATTACCATGTTGTTTACCTCATTCGTAGAGCACACGAGTGATTTTGCACTAATTTATGGCTCAAATTAATTCATTTGTTGCATATATTTTGTTAATATACATCACCCACTCCATCCACCCGACAGCCATCAGTTACATAATTAACAAGCCACAGTTATAGTGCATATCAACTTAAGAGAATGTTTGTTCCCACTTGCCCGGCAGTGTTGATCAGCGTTGTGATGTTGTTGTTGTTGTTGTTGTTTCAGTCGCAATTTACATTTCCCCTATCACGGTTATATATATATAAATTCAAGGCTCAACCTTGATATGCTATCACTGAGTTTGTTCACTATATATGAATTGTGGTCAGTAACCACTAGCCCGTATGTTGTTATATAAGATGAAATATTTCTCATTTTAAATCATCTTATTTGACCATGGTTATAATATATATATCCTTTTATTGCCTCCACTATCGGAGAGTTACATTTAAATAACATAGTTACAAACAATTCTAATACAAAAATGACAGTGGAATATATGCACATTTAAGGAATACGGCAACACAAAATACGCATACAGTTACACACACACACACTGAGTCTCAGGCACATGCAACCACCCAGCCGCGCACAGGCGTATACGTAAACACGTCCAGACACGCCTAGGCTTAAGACGATTTTACAGTCAAACATACACGCGAAAGAGACGTACAGACAGACAGGCAGACAGTCACATAAGTATCTAGACAGACATACATGCTGACAGATAAACATGCAGACAAGAAGAAACACGACTGACAGGCATGCAGATGCAAGCTGACCGACACGTTCTACACATGCAAGTAAGTTTCATCAAAGATATGGGAATATAAGATTTGACAATAGAGTCAGACACACGCGCACTCCCTCACCTAGCATTCAGTCGCACACGAACTCACATACCCTCACACGCACTCTCACACAACCGAATGCACACACACCCTCATTTAAAGACCCACACACATGCACACGACCTCACACAGCATCACACACAAAATAGACATCAGTGTATATATATGCAACATTATGTCAAATGAACTCACCAAGGTGACATCAAACACAAATCCGATCAACTCACATGGAAACCGTTAGACATTGAACCACTATTATAGACATCAACCCCACTGTCTTTCACGAATAATGTTTCCTTCAATTAGAATATGTAGTAGCCAAAAATCCGGATTATTGGGGTTAGTTTTCCATCTGTAACTCAATGACTAAGAGTTTCATATCGGACCGTAGATACCGTCAAAGGAACAAAAGTGTCAATTGGATAATAAACTGTACAGTAGCGTTTATTGGACAACAAATTGAGTAAATGTGAAAAGAATTTGCTCACGGGTTCCAAAGGTGGTAATTACCGCGTGTTATATACGGAAACATCGAAAGCCGGAATCAGGTTGAGGCCGAATATTGAAAAATCGACGACCATGGGAAAACCAAAAGTGCCTGGTCACGAACACGTTGCTGCAAAATTATCATTTTAGATGCAATAACGAGAGGGCACCTTTGACTGTATGGACAGGCGATGCGATATATTGAATACAAATAATATAAAAATGCATAATAATGGTGTGAATAAGTCAAGTGATGCACGATTTGCATAAAAATATCATTAAATCGTTCATTCAGACAACGGCTCAAAGTCGACAAGGTATTTGAGAGCATGATTCATATAGCCTCCAAAGTTTTGCTGTATGCAACACAAATGTGCGTGTAAAATCAGAAATATCCGCTACTTCATCAGACAAATCAATTGGCATGGAACTCAGGAAGACAGCAAGTAATTCGTCCGAGTTTAGAGCATCAAGCTTTAAATAACAAGGAATACCAAAGTGAGTTATGAAGTCATACCAGAATGTGTTACGGATACTGTTAAAGGCAGGGCAATACAAGATGACATGCCACACAGGCTTGAGATACTCGGATCTACAAAGTTGACAATTCCCCCCATCTTCGTATGTGGTACGAGAGACGAGTCTTCCTACAGTTAGGATGGAAGCTTTATCTCTAGGGTACTTTTTGCAGGCTAACCAAAGAAGGCTCGTCTCTAGGCGAGGGTGAATTAATTTTAATATCGAAAGAGCGTTGTCTGCGTGAACGTCATATTCCCATTCCATGAGGTGAACAGTGTCAACGTTATCGCGAATCAAACTCTTCCAAAGAAATTTAGTTGGAAAGTGACCGGTATTCGAGAAGTGCACGAGATGATTGAGTAGATTGTACATTGACAACGTTTGGTGGAAGTTCTCGATAAGATGACACTGTTCGCCCAATAAAATGGATTCGTTAAGTCTGAGAATGAATACCCTAGCGGATGTTTTCTCAATACTGGTCCTACATAGCGTAGCAATAAATGACCGTTTGCGTCGTTCGATGACGTTGTACAGAGAAGTGATGCCACAAAGGCCCTCTGCAAGTAGGGTGCGAGCTCTTGTGGGTAAACCCTGGATATTCTTCACGCAACAACGATGTAGTATATTTGACTGTGATAGGTTGAAAAGAAGTTCTGACCCAAAAAGTGCTCTGGGAAGAACGACCGATTTATGTGGAGAGCAATTTCTTGCATATGTTTTCTATGATAGCAGTTTGTTGAGAGAACTTGTGGATTGGGATGCCCAAATGAGTTGCGTGGTCGGATTCTTGAATACGGTGGTCGCATAGAGACCATGAGCGGATAGCACGGTTATAATCTGAGTGGGATTCATTAAATACAATGCAGACAGATTTCGTCGGATTATATTTGAACCTCCATTTTCTGCTGTAGTCGGTACAGATGTCACACATAGACTGCAGACCGGGACTAGTAAGTGAAAGGAGGGCCATGTCGTCGGCCTGAGTTGGGGACGAGCAATTCAGAGACGAGATGGACAGACCATTCCCGGAAGTTGAAAGCAGGGTTATGAGTTCATCAATATATAACATGTACATGAGCGGAGAAATTATTTAGCCCTGTCTGGTGCCCTGCTTGACGTCGAACCAGTTTGAGAACACTCCGTTGTATCTAACACAGCACGCAATTCCTGTTAGGACGTTTGCGAATACACGCCAAGCTTGACCTTTCAGACCCTTATTATGTAATTTGTAAAGAAGGCCATTTAACCAGACTGTATCAAAAGCTTTTTGTGTGTCAAGGAAACATGAATATAATTTGCTTGATTGCTGTTTCGTATAGGAGATACACTCTTGCAAAAGGTACGAAGTCGAGATGGAACTCACGCCCTTCTGGAAACCGTGTTGTAGCGCATTTACATGGCAAATTTGGGGTGTGTTCGTTTCAAGTCTGTTGAGTAGTAATCTTTCGAAGATCTTGTAAACGATAGGGAGGATTGTGATGGCTCTATAGTTATCGAATTTATGTCTGGATTTCGTACCTCCTTTAAAAAGGGGAACCATAACTCCTTTCTTGGCACTAGATGGGATCGATTCAAGTTTAATCATGTGGGTAAATAAGATTGCTAAGTTGTCGAAAAGACGCACACTCCCATATATGACATGCTCATATGAAAGTCCATCACATCCTTGTGCTTTCTTTTTACTGAGCGAAGGTATAATTGCGGTAATTTCATCACGAGTCACATCGGAGCACAGTAATTTGTCAGTATTAGCCACATTTTGATCATTTGAAAGCTCATAGACAATGTCGTTTACGGAAATGAAGTGGTCATTGTTGAAGGACTCGTCTCCAGATGGAGTGTAGATGCCATCGAAGTAGGCTGCCCATGCATCATTTATTTGTGTTTCGGTACGCAAGATTTGAGAGTTGTGTTCAAAGTAAGTTGGTTGAGATGTGCCTAGTCTGGATTTCATAGAGTTAACGTGCGAAAGAATCTTTCTTGGTCGATATCAGCGCAGTGGTCGAGTTTATCATCAGATTCGGACACAAAAGCCGAGACTCTTTGGCGATGATATTTACGGAATTCTCTTTTGGCATCCTTGTACCTCATAAATGCAATATCAAGATTTGAATGAATTCTACCAGAATAAATCCAACGTTTACGATATTCACGCATTTCTCTATGGAGATGTTTTAGAGTTTGGTCCCAGTATGGTTTGAGATGTTTGTTGAATTTTTTACGGGGTATAGTTTGAGCGGATGCCGAATTCATTGCTATAACGAGTTCACCATAGAAACTTTCCAAGGAGCTGTTATCGGATATTGCCATAGATGGGAGATGTGCGTCAATCGATTCTTGGTAGTTGAGAAGATGTTCATGTGGAGAATCGAGAAGCTCCCACTTGAAACGGACAGGGGTGTTTTGCAACGGTGCAGAGTGGGTAACAAACTGAAAGTTAAATGATGCGAAAAGTGGTCTATGATTCGATACGTTCAGTGCATCATCATCTAAGACAGACACATTGATTAGTGAGTGGATGTCATATTCAGACACAAGAATGTGATCGATAATAGAGTTCCCATTTCCATTTGCGGATACAAAAGTTGGAATCGAGCTAGGAAGCCATTGTTTTGAGTTAACTGATCTGAATTTAAGTGGATGGCTATCCATAAAAAATCTGAATGCGTTATTGCGAGAGTCGGTTTTGTCGATGTTACCATTGAAATCACCCATTAGAATTATTTTTCCTAGGGTGGAGTAACTATTCACGAGATTGGTTAATTTGTCCAAATACTCCTTATAGAAATCGACTGTGTAATTGGATGACGGAAGATACACTTGAAATATGTACAAGAACGTGTGATCGGTCATTTGCAATTGAAGTCCAACTAAACGGTCGTCTTGTATGTCAAGTAAGGCAACTCTATTGGCATAGCGTTTATGCCAAAATAGAGCTACGCCCCCTTTGCCCCTACCAGGCCCACCGCCCCTTTGAAGTGGGAGCCTCTGCGAGTAATCACACACAACATGACATGAATAATGATCGCTCAAGGTTTGTAAGAAATGGGTATTGTGGCTGGACAGCCAGTGCTCACTAAGGCCACACACATCAACAGTATCAGTGTTTATAATTTTTGACAAGTAGGAACAGTTGGAAAATTCCCCAGTCATATTCCACGAGAATATGGACAAGGCCATAATGCTGACACAGAGAATGCGAAAATAAGAGTGACGTAACATCGTATGGATCTCGAGAGTAAGCTGCACAATCACGTATCGCACACAGAGCTGATATTTACAGCGTTACATGAAAACAGTTCACAAATCAGTGGGGAAAAGTTATTGGATGTTACAATAATCCAAGTAAAGTTAAAGGCATCGAAGCTCGCTTGTACTTCCCGTACTGCCACTCTGACAGCCACGGGCGACAGTAAACTCCTTTGGGCCAAAAGAAGGGGTCCATGACCTTGTTTATCTGTTCTTGATCAACGTTGATACGCACGATTAGTTTTTCTCCGTCGCCACCTCTGATTCGCCGAACAATAGAGAAGCGAAGACCCCATTCACTTAAACTGTTTTCAATAGATCTAATTGTCACATGGTCAGGGAAATTTGAAACATAGAATCGTTCAGTTTTAATAGGATTTGGCTTTCGTAGCTTCGCATTGTTAGTGCTCGACTGCCGATTAGATTGTGAATTACTATATCTACTCTTATTGTGGTCACGTGGCTTGCTGGTGGGATTGCGAGGTCGAAAGTCATATCCATCCTCTTCTCCAATATCAAATTCAGAAGCTACACTATGGTTGATAACGTGGGATTCCAAACTAGATTGTTCGATGTAATTATCCGAGTCGTGGTTATCAGTTGAATAAGGTCGCTTAACTTCGGTATACTGATCTTGGTTGTACACGTCACTGGTATCGTCAATAGCACTGTCACAAATAAATGGAGCTTGGTTGGCACTATTCACGCAATCTGCAGAGTCGGTTTTGATGATGGGAGAGGTTGGGTGGTGTCTGTTGTCGAGGTGAGCATGATACATAGAGCTATCTGGGCATATTTGTTCCTTGAATGTAGAGTTATGTGGCAGTGTATCAGAGATTCGAGCGTTTGACGTCACGGGCGTTGGATCACATGTCAGGCCTGTTGCGTTGGTACTTTGCGATAGAGAGGAGTCGGAGTGAAAAGTTAGGTTGGAAGCAATTTCATCGATGCGCTTGTTCATTGAAGCGAATAATTCATTGACTTTGGACTGTGTGTGTTTGAAGCACTCGTCTTTGCAAATAGAGTGGGCTGATTTCTTATATGTATTAAAGTCATTGGATATTTTCTTCATTTCAGTTTTATTGTTACCAATAGCGCTACCGCAGTCGTTCAACTTCTTGACTAGACCGTCCATTGCCCCCAACATCTCAGCGAAGTCCTTTTTCAGGAATAGCATGTCCGTTTTCATCTTTGCAATTCCGTTTAGGCGGTCATCTTCACTGCGCTCAGCTGACAGTTTCAATTCCTCTTGGGTTTGTTCAATGGTATTGAATTTCTCATCTTTTTTAATTTGTTCTTCCATAAGACTATCGACGTTGGAAGTCAATGAGGGCATATCCTCGTGAAAGAATTTTGATAGAGATTCATTCTGTACATTCATAACCACAACATCAGTTTTAACATCGGCAATTGCCTTAGCAAGAACATGGAATTCTGCCATTGTAATATATTTCTGACCATCAATGTTGGCATTCGAGTCGTTTTGTAAGATTTGACTGGGTAATGACAGTTGAGAATTTGGACACTTCGGGAAGAAGTTTACGATTTCAGAGAGATTGGACGAGTTATTGTCAAGAATAAACAGAAGAAGCTCATAAATATCCTTAGAAAGTTTGTCGACAATTGCACCATTCTTTGAAACCCTTCTGTCCTTCAATTCTGGATTTTTTTATGATAGAAATCTGGGCATAATTTTAGCTTCATTGAAGATTACAACACGAATCCTGTGTAGAGTTGATTTGTTCCGGTTAGACTCCACAAGGAAGAGATCTGTGATATGGCTTTTCGGAAATGAATGCATAAAGTCTAATAACCATACTATGTGAGCATGAGAGTTCGGAGCATATTCGTTAGATTATCGTATGAAGTCTACGAACAACGAAACGGTGGATGACAAACTTGATGATGATAAGGATATGTCAGTAGATTTATCATTGACAAAACAGTCGCTGTTCTGTACTGGAATTGTCTTGTTTACCGTGTCGGTGATCAGTGATCCATGATTGGTGTTAGGATAAGTGCCGTTGAGAACAGCGTCGGTTTCCGTGAGAATATTGTCTATTGTCATATGTAGGTAAATAAAGCGGACTTGCGTCGGCCCTATCCAACTGCTGGAAAGTTAATTAGAAATCGCTGAGCCGTGAAAACATCACCCACTCCATCAACCCGACAGCCATCAGTTACATAATTAACAAGCCACAGTTATAGTACATATCAACTTAAGAGAATGTTTGTTCCCACTTGCCCGGCAGTGTTGAGCAGCGTTGTGAGGTTGTTGTTGTTGTTTCAGTCGCAATTTACATTTCCCCTATCGCGGTTATATATATAAACTCAAGGCTCAACCTTGATATGCTATCACTGAGTTTGTTCACTATATATGAATTGTGGTCAGTAACCACTAGCCCGTATGTTATATAAGATGAAATATTTCTCATTTTAAATCATCTTATTTGACCATGGTTATACATGTAACTATGACAACTATGAATCGAGTCGATGTGTGTACATGTAACTATGGCGCATGACCTTGTGTCTGCAATTATCATTGATTCCATGACATTACCCATAAAGAGCATGCTATTGTCAAAAAGTTCATAGTATTGTATGCATGCATATTAAACAGAGATAAGATACATTTGATTTTCAGCATACATTATTTCATTGGTTTTGTTTTTGTTTGTATATTGAATTGTAATTCAATTGAGTATTTGTCACTAAAAACAAGCATTCTGATTGGCCGAGAGCGGCTAACTTTCGTTTTCGATTCACCGACATCGGCAAGCCGGCTCGTTCACAAACTGTTTTTCATGCTCGATTCCCAGAATGTACAACTCAACAGGGTATGTTTATCTCCCAAACATACGACACCAACGGCAACCATATATTGCTTTAAAGGAATCGCGGCGGCTTGAATCCACTCAATCGTCCAATTATGAGTATAAACATTAATAATGTTGGATATTATAAAAATCACATGTCACATCCAGATATCCAACGATTTGGGTCAATTACTCATGACAACGTGTCCATTTTGTCTATTTGTCTGGATAGACAACTGCTACAGACAATGGGTGACGTGACGTAAATGGTTTAACTGCAATTGTAATTCAATTGAGTATTTGTCACTAAAAACAAGCATTCTGATTGGCCGAGAGCGGCTAACTTTCGTTTTCGATTCACCGACATCGGCCGCTTCAGCGTGCATCAAATCTGAATGTAGCACGGTCAAATTTCATTGACGCAGAACGAGTAGCGAAACGAGCACACCCGCGCGTTGTTGTCTATAGATACCGCTCATCGGCCGCTTCAGCGTGCATCAAATCTGAATGTGGCACGGTACAATTTCATCGGCGCAGAACGGAGTAGCGAAACGAGCCAACCCACCCCACATGAAATGGTTACGGAGCAGTGTTCCGAATAACGCAACGAACAAACCCAATGATTTGTGCACGGTGACAACGGCGAAATGAAAGTCTCGATTCGTGTCATGAAAAAAATGACTAAATGATACATTTTATACAGTTGTTTTTGCAAATTCCTTGCTAGATTGAATTACAATGGAGATAAACGTACCCTGTTTCGTTGTACATTCTGGGATTCGAGCATGAAAACAGTTTGTAAACTCGCCGACAAGCCGGCTCGTTCACAAACTGTTTTCATGCTCGAATCCCAGAATGTACAACTCAACAGGGTATGTTTATCTCCTAATTAGAACACTTCCGTGACGTCATCCATTGTCTGTTGCGTGTGTCTATCCTGATAAATTAACACAATTGGCACATTACCATAATGGATAGTTGACCCAAAACCTTGGATCTCTGTGTGTGACAATTGGGTAATATCCGACTAAATATCCAACTGTTTACACCCAGAGATAAAACGCTTGCGTCAATTACACACTATGGCAACATGCCCATTGAAGTGGTCGGGGGGGGGGGGGGGATGGTTGCAGAATATATACTAGAAACTTGATCAGAGATGTAATAATTATCTCTAATGTATCTCACGAAAGAGCAAGCGAAAGCAGGGTCTCATACAACGGTTAAATCTGGACTTTTGGGCGCCTAGAAACGGAACAATAACGAAGTTTATATCTGGAATCGTGTGGTATATGTGTTATTAAACAGTTAAATGGGATTTAATAAGAACGTATTGATTCTGTGACCTTTTCTAGAAGCAGAGATATATGTACTCAGAACAGTCTCACCAGTGTGACCAATCATAATTTATTTTGATATCTGCAACACCAGTCATTTAAAAATTCACTGCTATAGTACTAGTCCGGGTTGTGGCTGAGGTAGGTGTCACCCGGAGATGGAGAAATTCCCATGTTGATTTTCTATTTCTGGGTACCATTGTACATCAGTATTTCTGAGGTGTATGGGGCAAAGCCCAGAAGTTTTTTTTTAAATGATCAAAATCATGTCAAAATTGCTTGAAAATGGCTAAATTCTAATAAATCAATCTATGATAGTTAAAATTGTGATAAATGAAACGAAACATCCACCTAACTGACCTCAATTAGTCTACTTATCATGAGCAAAAAGAAATCACAAAAGGATAGACGTATTTTGAAAACAATTAAAATTTGTAATATTTTGGCCTATATTTGACGAAATTTCAATTTTTCGTCCAGCGAAAAATGGTCATAACTTAAAAATCGTTCTTTAAATCATGACCAAATGAATTTATAAACAGCTCACATCATTTTTACTACTATCTAATGATATATATATATATATATATATATATATATATATATTATGTTTCCTTATATTCATGATATTGTTACCCCTACCCTAAAAATATTTTTTTGGAAACAAAATTACATATTTGAATAATAATAGTTTCCTATAAGTTTGAACAGTCAGATGCTTACTAGTCATTATTTTAACAGTCCACACCACTCTCATCTTCACTTTCAGTATAGTCGGCTCCTTCATAATCCACAAGAATCTCCTCAATATCATCTGGACAGATCTTATCATAACACTGGGGCAAAACATCTTCCGTCCACCCATGTTCAATGAAACTAACATCTTCCACCATTCTCATGTTGAGAGTTTCCAAAGTCTTGCAATGTAATTTGAACGCAAAACATGGAGAAATAAGGATTCACGACAAGGGGGTAATAACGACATGTCAAATATTCGATTTGATCTGAGTTTGTTCTCGTAGATACTATATCGAGCTTGGTTTACATCCTTCTCTTTCCTGTTGTATACTTCACATACATATTCTTCAATTGAACAGAACAGTTCATCACTCATTTTCCACGAATTACCCAATTGAGCAAGCGTGTTTAAATGCCTTTCTTTCTTCATAGCTTTCCATCATCGCCTTTTTCCCTTTCTGAAAAATGCTGAATTGTAGTCATTTCCTGACAATGCATGAAGGCCAATTAGGGCTTCTTTCTGAATCTCACTTAGATCAACATCCGATAGATTGATGACACATCTATGCACACCCTTATTCGAATCCAGAAAAACCCTTCGAGCATAAGTGGTATGGCGAAATATTGAAATGGCAATAACGGCTATGTCTGTATCACCAGAGGGTGACCTTATAATAACTGAATATTCGGTCGTATTCAGTATGTGCTTTGCGTGAAGAATCACCTTAGTGTCTGCTTCTTCTTGAATGCTGATCAAATCTGGCACAGTTGTTGTTTCCTCTGCAGTAAGATGTAAACAACTATTGAAACTTGAGAAAACTATCACTTTCGAACTGAGAATAGCAAGAATACCATTTGTTCTCTTCGATAGAACATTCTCAAACATTTATAATAATCTGGTTTTGTTTTTATCGCATTTTAGAAAATACGAAAAGTCTCGTGGAAGTTTTGAGTATTCTGATTTAACGAAGATTTGATCAGATGAACCACGCTTCAAACGCTCTCCAGCTTTCAAACTAACATATATGTAAGAATAACAAACTAGATCAACTCTGTTATAATACTTTGGAAGAGAAGATGAGTGCTATCAGGTCAACAATGTATGCTGACACGGCTGATCGTTGTGGAAATGAGGAATTAGAAGAAATATTTTCTGAATGATATCCATAAGAACATTTTTTGGAGTTGACCGAATACTACCGTTTGGAAACGCGAGGCTCAGTAGAACTGGAGATAGAGGATACTCCAACGCCTTTTCGAAGTCTATAACTTTTCCATGTTCTCTTGATGTAGCTAGCAATTGACCAAGAATGTCTCTATTTGCCTCAACAATGGTTGATTTTCCTTTAATTGTTAAATGTTTGCTTTTGACGGCTTTCGAAAACACTTTTTTTCAGAATTTCGTTTGATTGGGTTCTGAAATGGAACATCTGAATACTGCAAACCTTTTTCAACAAAAGTTTATGAGCTGATATTCCTTTTGGAAGAATTTAAAAAATATCGTTTGTTGCTTAGACATTAAGGGGTACACCTGAACTCAATACATATAACAATGATTTGTTTAATTCTTGACTGAAAGGGTTTAAATATTCGTCAGTCAACACTCTCATAACTTTTGATACATTGGATTCCGAAGATAGAATTTGTGATGGACGAATTTGTCTGTAGACATTCTCAGAAGAGTAGACTTGGGCAAATGTTTTTAAATCCTCGGTGTTCTTCGCTTGATGTGAACGATTCATGGTCCATTTGAATAACGCATTATCATTCGGATTCAACAGTTTTACACCACCGGCGACCTTGGCGTCTCTGTTAATTGTCTGTTCGCCTCGCTGGTCAATAGCTGCGCATAACGGATATTTATCCGGACCTTGAACAGATAGTCCACAAGTTTGTAACAGTTCCTTATTACCAGGATATAGAACATCTATATTGTCAAGAGTCATCGCATAGAATGTGCCATATCTAGCATAGTTTGTTTTGTCCATAGCAGACAGATATGGTAACATGAATTTCCATCCATACTTTTTAGCATTGAAATCATTTTGTTGAATAGCTGTATCCAAAATATGTTGACAGTCCATGATATCCATATAGTATATGAGCCAGAATTGAGCAGTTAGTCCATGTGTTCCCTTTCGAACATCGTCTTTGAACGCCTCAAACGACATCATGAATCTTTCAACATTTGGAAGCTTCAACAAGTTGTCTATCTTCCTTGTGTTAGCTGCAGAGAAATCTTTTTGATCTTGTATTTCTTCAGGAAAGCTACTACCAGTAGTGTCTGAAAATCTTTGAATTAGCAATCGTGACAGTGCTTCAAAGAAAATGCCATGAACATTCCAACATTTGTTATAATGAGTTCCTTTTAGAATATCATTCAAACAATCCAGAGAAACATATTTCTGTTTGAAAAATAATGTATTCAAATCCTGAGTTTGTAACTAGTTTGCCTAAGACAGAAAAATTCTCATTTAAAAAATGGAAATCTCCAAGGTGTATCATTTATATTTAGTGATGGCAAGCTTCTGTAATCTACGGAACAGTGCATACAGAGTAGAGTACTGGTTGATTGGATGTGCGATAGGAGGTAAATAAGTTGTTTCCGTTTTATTCACCACCATATTGTTATTCTTTCGAAGACACATATAGGGCAGCGGCCAAATCGAAAAAGAGCTCTAGTTTTCGAGATACCCCTACCCACGGTAGAACAAGTTAAAACAACTTTATTTAAAGGAGAAATATATACTCTTTACGAAAATGATAGTGAAAAGTAACGGAATTGGTGGTGGCTATTCTCAAATTGATGATGAACGATACCCACCAGTGACTTTTCCCAGAAATTAACGATTTTGGTAAAGTGAGCCCTGCGGCTATGTCCACAATTATTTGCCCACATTGTTGGTGTTAAAATGACTACAGCATACCATATTTGTACCTGATATGCAAGAAGTGTTGGTTAATTTGGATTTTCGTGCCAGTTGGAGCCGAAACATTTATTATTTATTGAATAATCACTCTTTTTTTTTTTTAAGTATATTTTTCGAACATTATCATTCAAACGTATATTGCACTAATATTGAAATATTCAGGTCATATGGTGTAGTAGTTAATTAACAAGCATATAAAGGAAGAAGTTAACAACAATTTTGAATGGTTTGCGATATATTGGATTTTAGCTACCCCTCCCCCAAACACGTTTTTGGTCGAAAAAAATACATATTTTTGATAATGTCATTACAAACATTTTTGAATTGATCTGAATGCGACCCAATATGAATCTTGTACTGAAAGTGTTGTCCAGAGATGCCGTTTAATCGATTACAGATGTGTTCAGGCTTTCAGACCCCCAGTTACAACAACAACAATTATTTTATTGATAACAGTTAATTTTGCATGCATTAACATCGATGTTAAGTACTAAAACCTTTGTTATAAACAACGTGACCAACTATATAACATATTGTTAAGTAGTTATCTGGACAACACAAGTAGAAAGAATTTGACAGAAATTGAAAAATAACGGAATATGTGGTGGCTATTGTCAAATCGACGATGAGCGATACCCTCCAGTGACTTTTTCCAGAAATTAACGATTTTGGTAAAGCGAGCCCTGTGGCTATGTCCTAGCCTATTTGCCCACATTGTTGGGGTTAAAATTACTACATCATACCATACTTCTACCTGATATGAAAAAAAGTGTTGGTTAATTTAGATTTTCCTGCCATTTGGAACCAAAATATATATTTTTTGCTGAAAAATCGCACTTTTTCTCAAAAATATTATTTTTCGAACATTATCATTCAAATGGATATTGTTATAATTCCCAAATATTTAATTCTTATGGTGATGCAGTTATCTGCCAAGCATGTGCAGAAAGAAGTTAACAGAAATTTTGAACAATTTGCGAAATAATGGATTTTAGCTACACCTACCCCAAACACGTTTTTGGTCGAAAAATTACATATTTTTGTTCAGAACTTTACCAAATTTCCCAATTGATCATACTGGGACCAAACATAATTCTTTTGCTGAAAATTGAGCCCGGGGACATTGCTTAAGTGATTAAAGACGTGTTCGGGCTTCCAGACCCCAAATTACAACAACAACGCATTTTATTTGCTATTACATACAATAAGTGTCGCATATCAATCAACCAATCAATAGTTTATTTTCAAAAAAACAATAATGGTATACAGAGATTACAATAATTGGACAGCTGGAGAACCCAGCATGTCCGACGTATAGATGCAAAAGTACTCCATTCCCGTTTAAGATTGAAATGCAGTAGTCTAAACTATGGCCAATTGAGTAATCACATTAAAAAGTCCCCTCTCTGTCATTGTGGCAAATAGAAAAAGCATATCATTACTTTTTGGAATACAGTGGTTTTTATGTAGAGCAACTCAGTCAGCGCGAAAATATTAAAATAGTTGACGGGGTTCAGACATTTATCTCGAAAAGAAAGCGACTTCCATAATGCTGTCATTTGTTAAAACTTCGTGAAAAGCATTGAAACCCTGCTGAGCGCGAAATTTACCACCTCCAGATCGTCTGCAATCTCACGGCGATGGGCGTATCAATGACGAAAACAACATTATCTGTGTAGCATTGCGTCCAATCAGCTCCAACGAAACTATGTGTATATCATTGTATCCAATCAGTTCCAAATGGATTACATCCTAATTTTCCCCATAAATCTCCCTCCCAGATAAATTGTTTACCTCCGGATAGAACTACCACATACTTATATATCGCATAGTTTCGGCCACAATATATGTTGATATTGAATTCATAATCCCTTCAGTACATGATGTGTTCAAGACCTCAAATGGGGTTAAGTGCTCATTCTTTCTGAACCCAAATCCATCTATTTACATTGTTTACGTCCTTGTGCAATTAACTCGCCATTGTCCATACACGCAGTCAATGATGATATCGTTCCAATCCGTGGTGTGTTCTAGTCTTCAAATTGGGAAGGGGGTAATACAAACATTGAAAAATCGCATTATTTATTTTTCAGTCGCTTTTTGTAAAGTGTCCCTGACTGTCGGATATTAACCCATCTATAACAATTATGTATTTCTTTATAGAATAGCCATTTGTCCATATCGTCGTTTGACCATGAGGGCACATCCATTCAGTTCGTGGTAGGTTCAATGATTTACATGGGGTAGGGGTCACTTAAAATTCGCCTTCATCGTTTGCTATCTGCTTTGTGTAAGGTGCCACGGTGTTCTCGCGAACGGCGGGTTCGCGAGACCATTGCCTTCGGCCACAATATTGGGTAATATGGATAGCTTATGCATTGAGCTAGTGTTGTGTTCAAGACTTCAGATAGGGATGGAGTCCCCTGAGAGTAAAATTTAGCCCTTTCATTTGCTGACCATTTGTTGTAAAGTGCCATAGGCTGTCGGGAACCTTCTCATCCATAACAGATTCGTATTGCCAGATAATAATCCCATTTGTCCGCAACTTCAGTTAACATTGAGAGCATTTCATTTTGTTAAGACTTCAAGTTGGATAGTAGGGTCCTCAAGACATAGAAAATTCGCCTTCTTGTTTGCCAGCCGCTTTTTGTAAAGTGTTCCAGGATTTCGAGGGAACCAAATCACCCATATATCAATTAATAATTCCATGACAGCAATACCTTTCGATCACACACTCAGCTAAGTATGAGAGAATATAACTTCAGTTCATGCTCTAATCAAGATATTAAATGGGTTAATGGGGTCCCCCCCCCAAAACAGTGAGTATTTGCCTTTCTCTTTCATCAACAACTTTTTGTAAAGTGACCCAGACATTCAAGACCCTGGTATACTATACTCTTTATATAGCGTCCATTTCTCTACACACGCAGTTAATAATGGGAGCACAGCCTTTCGGTTCATTGTGTGTCCCAAGATTGCAAATGGGGCAGTGTGGCCTAACACATTACATTTCGTATTTGCCAGCCGCCTTTTGTAAAATGTTCCAGGATTTCGAGAACAAAACCACCCATACAAATTGTAAATAATACATGAGAGCATATAGATTCGGTTCAGTGTGTGCTAAAGAGTTTAGAAGGGTTATGGGTACCCAAAAACAGTGAGATTTCGCCTTCTCTTTGCTAGCCACTTTTTGTAAAGTGCACAGACATTGGGAAGCCAGCCAACCCACCCATATTGCAATGAAGAGGTATATTTCCTGAATTAGTCCACACCCCAGTTAATATTGAGAACATGTCCATCCATTAGTGTGTTTAAGACTTTAAATGGGGTAGGGTGCTCAAAGAAAATATTCAGCTTTGGTTTTTGCCAGCCGCCTTTTGTAAAGTACCTATAGGATTTTTGGAACCAAACTACCCATATCACATGTATATTCCCTGATAGCCCTACCTTTCGTTCACACTGTGATTTAATAATAAAAGCATGAATATTCGGCGCATGGTGTGTTCAAGAGTTTAAATGGGTTAAATAGATATCGGTTAATATAGAGAATTAGAGATCATATAGCTTAATTTCGTATTGCGTTGAAGCCTTTAAATTGGGTAGCGTGTTCTTGAAAAATATAGCAAATTCGCCCTTCATATTTGCCAAGCAAAGTGCCACACTGTTTCGGGAACAAACCCATCCATAAACATTGAATATTTCCTTATGTAATTGTCCTTTATAATTACATGATTCTTAATACTGAGATCATATTTTGTTCAGTTCGTGGTGTGTTCAGGACGTCTAATAGGGCGGGGGGGGGGCAATAATGATTTTGTTCTGTATGATTATGTTAGTCTATATTATGTGTCGTTTAGAACAAATACTTCAGTTGCTCAAAGTCGATATGTGTTAATATAAAATTACATGTCATAAATAAAATATTGTGTTGTTGTTGTTGTTGTTGTAACTGGGGGTTTAATTGGAAACCTGAGGTCATCTAAAACCAGGCTTGCGGTGTCTACGGATCAGGTTTTCATCACACGAATAATGATTAGATGCTCATTAGAATAATTTAGAAAGGTCTGTCTTGTTATCATAAATATGTAGTTTTTCTACCAAATCGCGTCCGGGGGAGCGGTACCTAATTCCAATATCTTGAAAACCGTTGACAATTTCTGTCAAATTCTTTCTACTTGTGATGTCCAGATAACTACTGAGCCATATGAATTATATAGTTGTTCACGTATTGTTTATAACAAAGGTTTTAGTACTTAACATCGATGTTAATGCATGCAAAATTAACTGTTATCAATAAAATAATTGTTGTTGTAACTGGGGGTCTGAAAGCCTGAACACATCTGTAATCGATTAAACGGCATCTCTGGACAACACTTTCAGTACAAGATTCATATTGGGTCCCATTCAGATCAATTCGTAAATGTTTGTAATGTCATTATCAAAAATATGTATTTTTTTCAACCAAAAACGTGTTTGGGGGAGGGGTAGCTAAAATCAAATATCTGGCAAACCGTTCAAAATTTTTGTTAACTTCTTTCTTCATATGCTTGACAGATAACTACTACACCATATGGACTAAATATTGCAATATTATTGCAATATCCGTTTGAATGATAATGTTCGAAAAATATAATTGTTTTGAAAAAGAGCGATTTTTCAACAAAAAATAAATGTTTCGGCTCCAAATGGCACGAAAATCAAATTAACCAACACTTCTTGCATATCAGGTACAGATATGGTATGCTGTAGTCATTTTAACGCCTAGAATGTGGGCTAATAGCTTAGGACATAGCCGCAGGGCTCACTTTACCAAAATCGTTAATTTCTGGGAAAAGTCACTGGTGGGTATCGTTCATCGTCGATTTCAGAATAGCCACCACCAATTCCGTTATTTTTCACTACAGTATATATTTCTCCTTCAAAAAAAGTTGGTTTTAAATTGTTCTACCGTGGGTAGGGGTACCCGACCACTTTTGGCCGCTGTACTAATAGTCCAGTGCATTTATGAGAAAATAGGGCTGAACCTCAAAATAATTGCAACACAAAAGATTTTGTTTTATTTTGGTTGGGACCATCATAGAGTATACGTAGCTAAAAATCAACAAAAATCTGAACATGCGAAATGGCCTTTTTGAGGCAAAAAGTGGTGAAAATGATGAAACATTGGTGAAAAATGGAGATCAACATGTTTTGTTAATAACTCTTGATTTGAACATACATTTGTTATATTTTCACAATGATAAACTGTGGTACAGTTGTATTCAAGATTTTGTATCATTTTCTTCTATAAATATTGATTAAAATTTCGAAATTTGGGTCAAAAAGTGGAAAAATTAGCAAAATTCAGTGAAAACTGGAAGTCTACAATAACTCTTGATGCCAGTTATAAAATGGTCATAACTGGGCTTGGGACTATTGTTATATAGTTATATCCACAATTGTTGGTTTTTTCATGTTGTTACTACAAGCAAATAATCAAAATATTTTAGGGTGAAAAGATGTAAAAATGACAATAAATCAGAGAAAAATGGAATTTCACATTATATGTTTATGCAATTGCCAAGTTAGACTTGGGACTGTTGTAAGTCAGTTATATATGGGATTTTCCATAAATTTGGGCCAGGTTGTGGTATCAATGACACTAAGTTGTCCATATCGTGTGGCAAAATAATGAAAACAAGGAGAAAAAATATAGAAATTCATTAAAAAAAATATAGAATTTTGAAAAAATAATAAGTCTTGATATATTGTTCTGATTTTCAGTCTAGGCCTCCATTTCACTGTTGTAGAAAGGCTGTGTGTTCGAACAGTCAACACCTTGGCATTCCCCACAAGACATAGAACACACAATTCCATGTTTTCGGCATGTGCACCTATTGCTCTTACAGTCCGTTTTACAATTGCAACGAATGATGTTCAATAGTTCTTTTGGAGCTGGTGGTTCCTCACATTTGACAGGACAAAGCCGCCCATCATTAACCTGCCATCCCCAATCAGTCGGTTCCAAATTAAAACCTTTCCAACACTGCACCTGGTGATACACACGTAATGAATGTTGTTTGGTAGCAGATGATGATGGGGGTAAACGTGTAGGGTCAACTACAGTGTTGCTTGATGCAACCTTTGCAACAAATTTCTGATACCGCAATTCATCCAAACTTGACGCACTAGAGCTATAAAGGGACGGCAATGCAATCTCCCCCGCTGCAACCACTTCATCCATACCCATATGCATGATATTTAACACCTTCACCGATTCTCTAAATTTCACATTCTTCTGAAACCGCGTGATGGCTGTGCCTTTCCCTATTCCATGAACTCGCGATGTCGTATCACACCCAAGCATAGCGTGTAACACAAGAAGAGATTTACAGAGATCACCTCCAATAGACTCGCACGAGTTACCAATGTCCCAGATTCGGCATTCTTTTCCAAACTTCTTATTGTCAGCCATGAAAAATACACGATTATGCGTTTTAGGGTCGAAGTTATTGAGTAGCAAGATTAATAAATCTGTGTCAGCGCCAATAAGTACTGTGTCGGCGTTCTCGGCAGTCGTGAGTGTCTTTTTAACGATTAAGACGTCTGCATCACCGGGTGCATGGTGGACGATGCATTGGTGTGCTTCCAGGTAAGTACTTAGCAGATTGATAAATGTCTGCTTATTCTGAGAGTTTGACAGAAAATTATCCTTGGCAACTACTAGATTCATTGTTGGTGTGAACTGTATATTAGTGCAACTTTTAATCCCTTTCCTGCGAGAATGTGTGTTAATCCACCTTCATAACCATCAAATACAATGATAGCGTGCTGGTATTTCCTATGAATATAATTCAGATATGTCTGACATATTTATTCGTACGTTTGACCCTTGATCCAATGAATTCTTGAAGTAGCGCACCGCCATCCATCACAACCTCTTTCTTTTCTGGCATTACCAACGTGGAGTCTACATGAGTCCAAATCTTATCTGCGAGAGCGGGCTTATTGGCGGGTCGCATATCTCCACTCGAGTCAAACAATGCTGGTGGATATGTACATAATTCGTACTTAAAAACAGGCTTGATAGAATCATCAGGAAACAGCCCTTTCGCAACAGTGGTGAGCCTCTGGAACAAGAGTTGTGGGTCGATGTGTACCACGTCGTTGTCGATCTTGAGAGACGGAGCACTCATTATTATAGCTTGTGATGTTCTCTTGAATACGTAACCCATAACATCTTTCCCTCCCATGTTCATAAGGATATCCGTGCCTATACTCTTACAGCTATCCACATTAACTGTGTTGTGTCCAGATTGCCCATTTGCTATGTTTTGGATCTCGGTAGCAGCCATGCACTCAAACGGATTTCTGTCTTGCAAATAATTTAGTATGCAAACTGTGTCTTTGTGGTCCCTATCGAGCCTCGCAACAGTTCCGTCTTTGTCTTGATCACTGGTAGAGTAGCTAATTCCACCATATGATTGGATTCTGTTGTTGACCTCAGCGCATGCAGGCATTGACATTAACCACACAGTTCTTTGTTGCTCTGTCATTCCCATACCTCTTGTCAAACCTCCTGTAGACTTTACACTTCTCATTAACACTTGTTCGATCACAAGGTCGGTTGAAAGACCTGCCCAATACCTGTCACTTCTCCGTATCACATGATTTCCTTCGATAAAACTTTTCTCTATGTCAGGATGATTTTCATGAAGTTTTTTCATGGATTCTGCGTACAGTGCAACCGACTTTGTGTAGTTATTATGCCCGGCAGCAGCAAGGAATGGGAGCATGTCAGATATAGACTTCAGATGAAGCTCTCTCGGCTTTTATGAACATCAGTAAAATTTCCACCATCTCGATATATTGTAACCAAAGCTTAGCTGTTCTATTTGCAACGGCGTTCTTCTTCCCTTCAATCATCTTCACCACAGCTTCAATGGCAGGACTCGAAGAAATATCTTGTAAGCCCAATCTTCCAGCACATACTCCCTCATAAAGTGATGTCAGTTCTTGGCTTATAGTTTCATCACCGTCTAAAATGTTCTCTATGCACTGAGATACTTCATTTTGTGTTGATTCCGAAATAGGTTCAGTAATATCTGTAGAATGATGCTCAACGCTTTGGAAAGGAAGATTTAAGCTTGATGACCTGAGTAACAAATTCATTATTCTGTACAGAATTATGTGCGCTCTCAAAGCTCTGGCAATTGCTTTTCCAGTCATTATATGTGGAACTGTATTTTCTGCATATATATTTTCAAAAATGTTTTTAATTCCCGATCCATCCATCAAATGGCCGATTGCACCCAGAAAACTCATCTCAGTATGAAGTCCACCAAGTCTGAGAACAATTGTTGAGGTATATTGATTATTCTCCATTTTCAGTTGAATAAGATATGCTATCCACCATAAGGGTTGGTCAAACGTTAGCACTGGAGTAGCATAAAATTTCTTTGCCTGTTACGCTACGAAATGCATTGTGGAATAAAGACAGACTTCATCAATTTAATTCAATTAGTTTATTCTCTTAAACTCATATTACATTTTCATGAGTATTGAGACATAATATATACAACATTTACAATAGAAGAACATTGTTATACGCAATAGCTATTATGTACACAGATCCGAATCAGCTGATCAATCGAAGCCGGTGTCACGTTATGGTATTTAGTATTGCCTGTTCGGTGGAAACAGTCGAACAGAAGCACGGAATCGGAAGAGTTTCTAAAATTCGTCGTGTATGTTTTATGGAAAACATGGTAGCAAAATAATAATATATCTGTCGGACTCAAGTCAATCATAGGTAGAAAAAATATTGATGATGGTCCATGGTATTCACCTTTCTGTGTCATCAGCGCATGAATCCACTCCACAGTGGCAACTTAGATGTTGGTTTTAGAATCCACGAAGAAAGCCACAATATATCTAGGGAGGATGATTTGTCTTCCGTTGGATTAGTATTAAATGCAGGATAAATCAGACCAACAGATGACCGTTCCTGACCAAGATATTGCAGGGATATCATTCCAATCCGTTTGATTTCATCAATACCAATAACCTTTCTCTCCAGTATTGGCTTGAAAACTTTCTTTGGAGTAAGAGCTGCGATGATTCCCATCCCGTGGAATGTTCCCCTTCCATCTAGTGTTCAGATATTATGATCAACGTTATCAGCGACGAACTGGATAAAGCTGCCATTATCGGGCTCAGGGAAATAGCTTGCATTACTCACTGCTGCACATTCTTCAAAATTCCTCGCCTCTTTGTATGAGCAGCAGAAACCAAGGGAATTTAAAATCTCTATCCAAAATTTTGATGAGAAATGGTGGTGCATTGCGACACCAAGGCCTAACTGCAATGGTGTCAGAAGCACTCTTGGTCGCGTAGCTTGCATCATGGCCTGTCCTATGGAGCCTACTATACGTGACGAATCTTTTCCAGAGAACATATTTTGCAGAAAAACTCTTAGTGATGATGGGAGATAGTCAACAGCAGAATCAATAGAAGACATCATAGATATGTCTGGATACATTTCTCTGGTGCACTCCTTTGTCTTCACATCAATTTGTATCAGATTTGCTACAGTTTCTATCATTTTAATTTTCTGTTCTTCTACATTTCCCTTTGGTTCTTTATAGAATTTGTTTAGAATCTGTTCTGCTGTTCGTTTAAATGTCACAACATTTGGGATGCCATTTATATCAGTGAAGATGATATCCTCATTAAAATGATCCAGTAGCTTTGTCTTCATGTACTGCGGACCGTAGGCATCATCAGCGTCTTCATCGAGATACTCGGCCATCTTTTGTGCTAACTGACCCACGCTAACCTGTTATTCTTCATTTTCAGTTAAGTATGTGATTACTCTGTTGAATGCTGTTACCATTCGAATTTCAAGTGGCCTTCCTGGCTTTGATTTCTTCGCACTTGGTGGTGTTGCGAATCCACAGTCGTTGCGTTTCGGAATTGATTTGCCTGTTCTGAAGTTAACACTGCATTCCTGATGGTATATTGCATCAGCCGCGGGAAGATCGATTGCTGTGTCTATTCTATGCAAAACCATATTGGCCCAATCATCTTTTCTGGAGTTGCAAGCTTCGACTATTTTCTGTTGGAATTCTAGCGTCACAACTGGATGAACATTATCTCTCCGTAAATCCTGAGGTGCAGAAGAGGCAGTTCTTAGCAAATTCAAATTTCGGCGCCAAGGACCTAAGTGATCTTGATTGATCTTCAGTTTCTGGTACCAGCTGTCGTTTAGATCTAAGAGCAGTATATGTCTTTCTACATATTACATGTACCTTCATACCAGGGGACACTGCGTAATTATCGCCATATTTCTTGCTGACCTGCACAATCGCCTGGCAGCCTTTATCGCCCAATTCAACAATAGCTTTATCGTCTCCAACTGGACATCTCTCGCAAAATATACACGCCTCCATCTTACAACAGCTTCCCGACCTGTAAAGATAAGAGTGTCTGTTGTCATATTTTAATGTAATAATATAGATGAAAATTATTCTATATATTCAAAGTTTTTTTATGTGAAAGTTTTCTTTGAATGTCTGAGATTACAGTGTATTGTTCAGTAGCCTTTGAGCATTAGTGATTAGTATTATTTTGTTTAACAGACACAATTCCATGCCCATGAGCTAGTCAACTGGTATTACGATATAATTAGTTGTGATATTCCCCCTATTTATTGTTGTAAGGTAGCAATATATCATATCAATGGTGGAAAGTATGGTGGAAGATAACAATAAATAGTTTATGAACTTACTCTTACTTTACTTAAGTAAAAAAATACTCACCATCACCTCTTTGAAAAATCTTCGTCATCACATTAATCATTAAACAAACAACCAAACGTGAACTTTGACATTGTTTCTGTGCTAAAAAACAAAACAGGCAAAGGCTAACATATAAATAACAACAAATTAAATTAATTCAAGAAACAACATCAAATAATCAACAAATAATTTTAATGCAATAAAAAGTAGAATAAAAAATCAACATGGAATCACCGGTGTAATGCACACTCTACCTCAAAGTAGATTCACATCAGTTTTCTTCTATCCACATATTACATGTTGAACATCATTGGAATTTGTGTAGATTGTGTCTGGTATATGGCCTTCTATTTCATCTTTTATCTGGTACCCGTGCCTGAAAATAGATTGATACTTTACATTCAATTTGGTGTTAACATCAAAGCAAGTTTCATCAAAAGTATATTTGTTTTAATGAATTGATGTCGTGTAAATTTTGGTTGTATGGATAATCCATAAATACTGAGAATCGATATCTTACCTGTGTAATATTAATTCCATTAAGTCAATTTGATTCAATTTCTTGGTCAAATATTCAAAATTGGAACATCGGTGCACCGTGCATGCTTTTGCATCAAAATGCATCAAAACAACAACAAATTAAACAAGAAAGAAAAAATAATGACACGATAAATTACTCAATCGTAGCTCTGTTAAAGGAAATATTATTCAATTAACATTACTAGCATTTATTATATGAAATAATACCTGAACGAAATAGTGAGAATTTGCCGATTTATTAACGAATCGGCTTTCCGTAGTTTTTTTCTCCGTCAGCATCTTGTGTAGACAGTGTTGTCATCGGTTTTTTCCCCATCAAAACAGCTCAAACTGCGTAATCTTTAGAAGTTAGCTCTACCTTATTTGATTAAATTTATCAGATAGAACATACAACGAATGCTAATGGTGTGTGTTAACTGATACTGTTAACGTATACAGAATGTTTATAATAAATATTGGCGTGTTTGGATTTTTCAAATTAATCGTTTATTCAACTTACTGTTCAGTTGGCGCCGATTCGGCTGTCGAGTCAAGTCGATTGGAAGATTACGAGCACAACAACCGAACACTGAGGTTGCATACTAGGTATAATATATTTGAAGTGTGGTTTAATGTAATATCCGTCGCAAGTCGCCAATACAAGGACAGTTTATTCGAGTTTAAATCACGCAAACAGTATTTATTTTGTCAAGCTTTCCATAGTTTAGTGCATGTAGAGTTACGCCCCATGCATTACTTCGCGTTATGGTAAGCCGTATATTTAATAATACTTTACCAAATTTTCACAAATTTCTTACTCCAAATAAACATATTTCGCATTTGTTGATTCTTGTTGATTTTTGATATGTTATTTATGACTGGTTTATGTATCCATTTGCGCAAACAAAGTTTGTTTTGCAATTATTTTGAGGTAAAATCATAAATGCACTGGACTAACATTAGCCAACCAGATAATGTTAGTATAACAGGATAGGTGAAAGTGACTAGTCTGAATGTTGTCCAAATCTGTATAATATGACGCATGTCAATCACATATGAAACACTACATGTGCCACAGTTATGTCTATATTGAGATGGTGGTTCCTGCTTCTGATTCACTGAAAGTTGGGGTATATCACCTGATTCGGTTTAACAACCCTTTTGACATCAGACCTGTGATTCTGAATGGAAGGCAACCTCAGGTTTTTCCTGAAACGCAACATCATGTGTGACATCAAGGAATGCATTTTGTCTCATTGTATCACGAGATATATTAAAGTTGTCAGCCCAGAACACAATAGTCACGGCCGTGGAAGACGTTGGTAACATATTCAGATTATTGTTATTTGCAGCATTCATCTGTGCAGCCATAGCTTCGGCGCTTTCAATGTCACATACTATAATTATCATAGTCAATACAGTGCCCCAAGTGCGATAAAATGTTGATTGGAGCTTTCTGACCTATCATGTTATGAAGGCCAATACCCACAATGAAGTGTTTTAAAGTAATAACTTTCCCCTTGGTCACACCATGCACCACATCGTTTGAGAATGACTTCACAAGCAACTGCGCTTGATCCTGGTTTGGATGATTTTTAGATGATTTCAGAAGAGTGTTGAAAAACATATTCACTGAGGCTGGTATTTGTGACTCTTGAGCTTCCAAATCCGATACACATGGAGGCCATACAAGCCCGGGTAACGAGGATGAGAAGTCTATAAAATCATCGTGCATGTACGTTGCTGCTTGTTTTATTAGATTCTCCTTACATTTCAGTACGGTATTTGACTCCAATCCAGCGGAACTTATCACTGCTTGTGGTGTATTTCCACCAAGTTCGACAAACAAAATAAGTTGCATTGTCCATAATTCTTAAATTGTCATTAAGAATCACAATAGTCTTGGAAAAGAATGGCAACAGTAAGAAGCATCAGGATGTGTATTTTAATCTACTCACTAGTAATACCAATCATAAGTAATGTAACAGGAGGGTATCTATGAAAAGATATCAAAGCAAGTATAATATTACCCATATTTCCACTTATTTGATATATTGACATGCTTTCAGCAAACAAATGATCCTATTCAATATTATAACATATTACATTGTGTATCAATGTTTAAGAAGAATCTGAGTTTTTTTTTTAAATTAGACCCATGTCATTTTTGTGACATTGTTTGTATGTTTAGGGATAGGGGTAACAATATCATGAATATAAGGAAAGATTTAAAATAAATGGTCATTATTTCTCATTAGGTAGTAGCACAAATGATGTTGTGAGATGTTGTTAAAGCTCATTTGGTCGGGATTGAAAGAACGGTTTTTAAATTATGACTATTTTTCGCTGGACGAAAAATAGAAATTTCGTCAAATATAGGCCAAAAAATTTACAAATTTTAATTTTTTTCCAAATACGTCTATCCTTTTGTGATATTTTTTTTGCTCACGAGGTGAGTTAGGTGGATGTTTCGTTTCATTTATCACAATTTTAACTATCATAGATTGATTTTTTAGAATATAGCCATTTTCAAGAAATTTTGACATGATTTTGACCATTTAAAAAAAAACTTCTGGGCTTTGCCCCATACACCTCAGAAATTATAATGTACAATGGTACCCAGAAATAGAAAATCAACATGGGAATTTCTCCATCTCCGGGTGACACCTACCTCAGCCACAACCCGGTCTATACAGTTTGGGAGATATTAGAATACTGGGTAAATTTGTTGATCCAATTGTCCGTGTCTGAAAATAGTGGTCATAGTTACCTCCGATCATGCGATGAAACACGAATATTTCGCTTGTATTACAAGACTGCATGTTGGTATACTATGAACGCAATTTATCAAAACACAAATGAGTACCATATAGTACTTCAACAAATTCTAAACTTGACCAAAACTGCCTACATATTGTGGCAGAGACTGGGTTTATACATGGAAATTATATTTAGTTATATTCACCATGGCCACAGGCGGTAAACTTATTACGTTTCTGCAACCACATAACCGCGTTACCCCTTCTCAATAATGTTACACATATCTGCTGCACACAAACCCACAACTAGCAACACTGGGTGGGTGTTCAACGCTGACATAACAGCTTTAAACGGTAATAACCTGATATGTATCACACATGTGTAGGTTGTATTGGTAAGGTATTTTCAAACAATAACATACCGAAAACTAATACTGTGCATTGAGTGGTAGCATATTCCAGTTGTAAAGTACCGACTGAAGTAATTCGGACAAAAGTGTCTACTAAGAAACCGAGTTGGTAGCAGCATGAAAATTAGTCTTAAGAAAAATGTATGATGTGCTGTCTCTGGTTAGATGAGGCGCTAATCTATTGAAGAGATGATTATTTCTTTACAGTATAAGCATTGCGGCGACATAAGTGTATGGTTTATTATCACGAAGATTGTTGAATCATTCGGAAATTTAACTAGTATGTATACCAAAAGGGTATGCACTTGAGCTTCTACGTTACATTCCATAAGGAATCATCATGCTGAATTAAACTACCACACACTGTGTGGCGAAACACTACTTCGTGTGTTGCATGGCCGATATTATTATGTTTAGTCCGACTATTGGATGTATTCTAAGGAGAAGAGTCGAACTTTAAAGACATTTCCGGGTTGAGGGTGGTGTGTTTCTATGGGATATTTGGGCGGGTTGATCATCCACCCATGCAATCAAATTGGCCAAAATCCTTACCTGTCTCGAAATATGTCCATGCTCCATTTCCACCCCCTCATGGTGGTACCCCCCCCCCCAGGTGAGGGCTGTGGGTGTTTCTAGTGGGTATTGTGGCGGACTACTAACTCATGCCGTCAAATTGACCAAGACACTTTTTCGAATATGTAATAGCGAATAGGTTCCAAAAGTCATATTCGTGTCGAACGTGTCAAACGGATCAGTCCGATCACTCCGTGCTCTGTCGCCAAAGCGACCGAACGAGCGAATCGAAAAAAAAGCTATATAGCAAGAAAGCATCCATCACACTGGCATATTTGTTAGAAGTTATCTATTAAGTACATAAATTGCACATGAATATTGAGTGACGCCCAGAGCATAAACGTCTCCCCAATTCAAAAGAAACACTCCCAATTACGCGAAGAAACAACATCAATACTGGGCGAAAAAACTCGACCGAATGATAAAACCCACCAAACTACGTTTTAGTAAAACCTGGGGTAGGGTGGTTTTACTTTGATGTTTTTTAAAAGTATATTTAAAGATATGTTTTCGAGACGAGACGTATGGAACGGATAAATCAGATATAGCTAATAGTCTCCTGATAATTATCTATCGCCAATTCACCACAAACAATTAGCGATATTATCATAACTTACCCCGTGTGGGCCGAGGTTATATAGATTAGGCCTACCGCCCCACTGCGAGGGGTAAGAATCCCCTAATGTGGCACCCTCTTTGCCATGGGGTGCATCCCGTGATGTATGTTGTAGTAGTCATGGAAGTACTAGGGCGGTCGTATCACGTGAGGCATCGACCTGCGGGTATGGCTTAGCTCATAGTCTTCGTTGGTCCTACATATCTTCAATACGGGTGTTGAGTTGACCCTGCTCAATCAATCGGCTAATCACGCCTCTCCGCAGTGTTTCAGAATCAATTTGTGTTATATGTTGTATTGCTCGTCTGATGTTTGAAGTATCGTTTTCTGTTTTTCACCTATGATGTTTCTGTTCTCCCCTGTCGCTGTTGTGTTCGTCATGATGATTGTTGAATCCTGTATTGTTCACGCCTGTCTCAATGTGGAGAGGTACCGAGAGGCTGCTATATGCAGTGGGTAAACGGGTCACCGCTACAGTTATGCACCATCCTTGGCCAGACCAGAATTCGAAGGGTTGTCCACGGTGGTTGCTGGGCTAGTTGTCGATATTTTGCTTTTTGTATGGCAACTCATTAAAAAAAACGTATATTGCTCATACGAATGATGACTCAACAAGTTCCAATGATGCTGTGGTATTCAGTCAGTACTTGGTTCTTGGCTTTGACCCAAATGGGACCAGACCTTCCATCTTTGTCATTGATAAAACGCTACAAAGCATTGCTGGACAATTGAAATCTGTTAAACGTATCAGGACTGGGCCGAAATTAAATCTGATGCTATTATGCAGTTAACAACTATTGCACAGCCACCAGCATTGTTTACTCCTCACAATACATTGAACAGTAGCAGAGCTGTGTTGAGAACTCGCGACATAGCTGATTCTTCTGAGTCAGATATTGACTGAGTTAGCGCTACATGGAGCTACAGAAGTCCGTAGATTTACGAAGACAGTTGATGGTCAAAAATGTCAGTTGAACAATTATCTTCTGACATTCAATCGATGCGAATATCCACCGACATTGAATGTTGGGTATATGAAGATGGATCTTAGTACATATGTTCCCATTGTGATGTTTTAAATGCCAGGGGATGGCCATGGTCAGGATCATTGTAAACGTGAAGAATCAATATGTCCACGATGTTCTATTTCTGGTCATGATCATAAGGATTGTACGAATCATCTTAAGAAATGTTTAAACTGTCAAGGTTGCACTGGATCGTTTGGGACTATGAATTCAAGATTCAACGACGTAAAGCTGAGCAGCATCTGTCATATATAGATGCTAAGAAAATAGTTGGTCCTCGACCCTCCATTCCACATGTCACATACTCAGCAATCGTGTCTACAAAAAAGTGTGTTGATGCCAGCACTCAACACAGTGAAACTCGCCAGTATATATATAACACAAGTTGAGGCGACTAATATTATTCCTGTTCCAGAACTTGAAGCGCAGGCTATGGATACAGCTTCTGTCGTTGAAACATTTCCTCCGAAACAATCTATGCAAGTTGATCCTATTGTTTCAAAAGAAAAATCGCCTGTTGCTTCGAAACACAGATCGCCATAGTCACTCAAACCTTTCGACTCTCTGAAAGAGAGGTACATCTTTGAGCTTTCAAAATTTTAACAAATGTCTGAAGAGAAACGGTTAACTCTCAAAGACAAGAAACAGTATTTGTGGAGCGAGGCTGTCGATTGGGCGAAGGATGCCATTCTATCTCACCCACCCGACCATCAGCTTGACGCATTGATAAAGGTTCATGCGCGATTCATCAAATATTATAAATACTTTATAACTGCAAACAAAATCTGATTTTAAAAGCTACTTTACATATTTTGATGTGGATCCTTGGTAAATTTCGTTGTCTTTATTTGCTATTTATTATCTAATCGTGTACTACTTTTATACGTTTTATATTATGATTGCACAGATTGTCAGTTCTCGATTTATATTCCTGACTTCAAGTGGAAACATTCCTCTTGTGTGCATTTATTGTGCTCATCATTGCATTGTTTTAATCTAATCCACTGTCTGAATGATCTACAGTTGCTTCGACCATAATATTCCATTATATTTTAGGACAAGTACAAACACGTCCGTCTTATATGGACTTGCAGCTCTCTAATGACATGAATCTGACCCAATTATGATCAATTTGATGAATATTCGCAACAGTCCCCTGATGAACACCAGTTTCTAAAATACACGTGAAAGCGGGTCATTTTCAGCATTTGTACTGTTGTTACACAAGGGACAGAGTCTATGGAGTATGTTTGCGTCATTCCATCGACATTTTTCTATATTGTCAAGCGGTGGTTACAAGTGCGGAATTGGCAAAGGGTTATTCTATTCTTAGTATTCAAATAACCTATGTATCTTTCGAAAGTTATAGGCTAATTATAGCATGTTTCAAATTTGTATATTTACTGCCTTGGCTAGAGTTTTCAATGACCGATAACCAGATGCCACAGAATTGACTATTCAGACAACCTCTGAAATATAATATTTAGGGCCAGTTGAAACAGAATAGACCTGACTTCATATTCTTAACTTTCATCCATTATTTCACAACACGCAAGTTCAAGTCATAACAAATGCCGACCCCCCCTCCCATTACAACATTTGTCCAGGTATGTTGTCGTGAGTGCAGTACGCTGACCGATCGGGTGCGGACATTAATGGCTGACCCGGTGTGTGTACTTAATAGGAACCAGGAAGCTAAATGTGTTCCAGAGTCGGGGAGCGAGTGCTCCGTGGAATGCTAGAGGTGAAGGTAACTGAAGAATGGTCTTCACCTGATACATATGACACGTCATTAAAGGATAATATCTCGTTTGTTTGATTTGAATTTAAACTGATGAATTAATGGGGGAATGGATTTTTGTGAGTGGGAAATTTATTTAACTAGCTGCTGTTGTTCTGGGGTTTTCCAGATAAAATTTGGCTGTGGTATAAGTCCTGTCGTACACTTGGGGATTTATTTTAAAAAGTAAACACATGACCTATGATTTTTCTTGCATTTTCCTAATCAACTGGTGTCAATCTAGCTGGCTAAACATCACTGGAGTGGCCTGCAGGCTTAAACTCATTGAATTTGGCTGAAACGTTAACACTCTCGTCTATCTGGAAACCATTTAGTTCAGTGATTCCCAAAGAACGCTACCAGAGTCAAACTGGCTATCGCGGAGGATGGCAGATAACTCTATATTATAAATATAAGAGTATTATTTTTGTTCGTGTTACCATCAAGGCGTTTCGAAATGACGAATCTGGTTCTATTCCAAACAAGCCTTGATCTCGGATTTGTGACCACCTCAAATTTAAAGCAATCTTATTCGCGTATATGTGTCAGTTTGACAGTTGCTAACAGAGGTCGGTGTTTTCCACGTGCAATGATTTTCCAGTGAAATTAACTTCCTGAGCGGTATTCAACGTTGTACACCCAGAGGTCGGTGTTTTCCACGTGCAGTGATTTTCCAGTGAAATTAACTTCCTGAGCGGTATTCAACGTTGCACCCCTTGACGTTTTGATGCCTGAAATTATGCTCGCTTTTGTTACATCGTTGTACCTTTCCGGGGGGGGGGGGTATGTCGATAAATATGTTAAAGACATATTATGGACTTGTTTGGTTGCGTGACATCGATAAGTTAGTACTCAGGCGCTATGTCAACCTGGGGGAATAACGCATTCTAATAACATCGCCCAAATTGCAAAGAAACCATACCACTCCATTGAAAACATTGTCTGAACTATGCTCATTAGTTAATATTTACATCTCGATTCTGGACGCAACTATCTGCGATAAGCTAAAACAATTGATTTCGCCATCGAGCGTCATTACATTTAATTAATATATAAGATTGACGGCGTGTGTTGTCAATTTGGATTAATATTCGTGAAAAAAATATCTGCTTTGAGCAAGATTATTCTCCAGTTCTATTTGATCAAGTTCTATTGAAATGCTCATTGTGACACGGAAAACAATTATGCAAATACGCCGAGTTTAGAACAAATCGGGTTCGGGACTTTTCTTCAGCATGAAGCAATACAGAGCGTTTTTGTTCGACTATTCCTTATATTGTAAAATAAAGAGGGTTTATATCAACTCTATGGGAATAATTGAAAACAGATGGTAAATTGCTATGATTTGGTCAGTATCTTTTCCAGAGAATATAAAGCTTGTATGTCGGTGGGGGGGGGGGGGGTCAATATTTTTTTACCGGGCTCGTTTGACGGGGTGGGTGGGTGGTCAAGGGGTCCCAAAAGTAAATTTTCCGCAACTCAAAATATTTTTTCCTCTATTTATTTTTAGTCTTAAAACTTAGGAATAATGTTAGTTAACATCCATATTACTTGCAAACAGTCAGTACTTAGTATCTTGTTGTAACTTACTGTCACTATAAGACCATTCACACTTAAAACTCATGGAAAAAATGCATAAGCAATCACTATCATATAAAACTGAACAAATCACATATACAACCTGTACTAGAAGATAGGAACAGTTAATGTCTGACTATCTGACAGGATGTTGTAGTTTATTAGTTAAACTCAGTGAAAAAAGAAGGGAATTATAATATTCCATAATATAGCATTAGGTATAGGCCTACAATATGCGAATATAACTACACAACCGCACATTGATTGAGGTGCGTTATTGCACACTTTTGATTAAGTGGTGAAATGTTATTTCTTGTTAATCAGCATGCTGCAGTGTCAATTTAAGTTTATTCATACACACTTATGAGTTTGATATGTACACATCATCTTAAAGTTTAATGGGGGGGGGGGGGGTCACATGGAATCGTATTGTATTGTATTTGTTTACAATAGTTATTAGCTCAACTTTACTTTGTAAAGTTTGAGCTATTGCCATGGCTTTGTCGTCCGTGTGTGCGTGTATGCGTGTGTACGTGTGTACGTAAGGCGTCAACAATGCAGGCTACAGGTCGTACCTTTCGTCGGATCATTATGAAATTTGTCATAGCTGTTGACATCAACATTTAGACCAGAATAATTAATTTTGGGGTCATTCGGAAAAAAAACATGGCCGCCAGTGGCCATATTGGATTTCAAAATTCAATCCATTAGCACGGGCTACAGGCCGTACTGTTTGTCTGATCTTCATTAAATTTGTCATGGATGTTAATATTGACATGTAGATGGGAACGAGTAATTTTGGGGTCATTCGGCCCAAAAACATGGCCGCCAGCAGCCATCTTGGATTTTACTCTTTGTATGACTAAATTCTTTAGCACGGGCTACAGGTCGTACTTTTAGTCTGATCATCATAAATTTTGTCATGGCTGTTGAAATTGGAATGTAGATGGGAACGAGTCATTTTGGGGTCATTCGGACCAAAAACATGTCCGCCAGCAGCCATCTTGGATTTCAAAATTTAATCCATTAGCACGGGCCACAGGTCGTACTGTTCGTCTGATCACCATGAAATTTGTCATGAATGATAATATTGACATGTAGATGGGAACGAGTAATTTTGGGGTCATTCGGCCAATAAACATGGCCGCCAGCAGCCATCTTCGATTTTACTCTTTGTATGACTACATTCTTTAGCACGGGCTGCAGGTCGTACCTTTAGTCTGATCATCATAAAATTTGTCATGGATATTAACAATGACATGTAGATGGGAACGAGTAATTTTGGGGTCATTCGGCTAAAAAACATGGTCGCCAGCAGCCATCTTGGATTTTACTCTTTGTATGACTAAATCCTTTAGCACGGGCTACAGGTCGTACCTTTAGTCTGATCATCATAAAATTTGTCATGGTTGTTGAAATTGGAATGTAGATGGGAACGAGTCATTTTGGGGTCATTCGAACATATTGGATTAAAAAATTTAATCAATTAGCACGGGCCACAGGTCGTACTTTTCTTCTGATCACCATGAAATTTGTCATGGATGATAATATTGACATGTAGATGGGAACGAGTAATTTTGGGGTCATTCGGCCCAAAAAACATGGCCGCCAGCAGCCATCTTGGATTTTACTCTTTGTATGACTAAATTCTTTAGCACGGGCTGCAGGTCGTACCTTTAGTCTGATCATCATAAAATGTGTCATGGATGTTAACAATGACATGTAGATGGGAACGAGTCATTTTGAGATCATTCGGCCCAAAAACATGGCTGCCAGCAGCCATCTTGTATTTTACTCATTGTATGACTAAATCCTTTAGCATGGGCTACAGGTCGTACCTTTAGTCTGATCATCATAAAATTTGTCATGGTTGTTGAAATTGGAATGTAGATGGGAACAAGTCAGTTTGGGGTCATTCGGACAAAAAATATGGCCGCCAGCGGCCATCTTGGATTTAAAAATTTAATCCATTAGCACGGGCCACAGGTCGTACTGTTCGTCTGATGATCATGAAATTTGTCATGGATGATAATATTGACATGTAGATGGGAACGAGTCATTTTGAGGTCATTCGGCCCAAAAACGTGGCCGCCAGCAGCCATCTTGGATTTTACTCTTTGTATGACTAAATTCTTTAGCATGGGCTACAGGTCGTACCTTTAGTCTGATCATCATAAAATTTGTCATGGATGTTAACGATGACATGTAGATGGGAACGAGTAATTTTGGGGGTCAATCGGCCGAAAACATGGCCGCCAGCAGCCATCTTGGATTTTACTCTTTGTATGACTAAATTATTTAGCACGGGCTACAGGTCGTACCTTTAATCTGATCGTCATAAAATTTGTCATGGATGTTAACGATGACATGTAGATGGGAACGACTCATTTTGGGGTCATTCGGCCGAAAACAAGGCCGCCAGCAGCCATCTTGGATTTTACTTTTCTCTTCATGTCTATAAACATGTATTAGATATTCAACTTTCCACATTCCTAATGGCTCCATTGACTGTAATACATTAAATTATTCCCTTTCCATGTTGAGCTACAGTGTCATTGACTCTTTCATTAATTAATCCAGCATATATAGATAACACTATTTTTGCTTGTGACCAATTCTAACAGGTTTATTTCTAAATCTAGCAGAATCTAGCTATTTATAATTGATTTTTCGATTTTACATTATGCGCGTATGAGCTAGATAGACATTTATAGTGGTCTACCAAAATAATAGTACTTTACCATAATTGAAACAACATCTGACAAAAACTTTCAACTGACCGATTCTAACGACATATACTGTTAGAGACCATTTCAGTTATCAGTATTGTATGCAAGGAAATACATTCAGTGTTTTTTCTCTTGCAAATCCTTGTTTTCCTGCTATTAGATGTCAAAAAATGGCTGCGAAAATTAGCAAAAAGGAATGAAAAAAATTTGGTCTAGGGATGAGCGGGTTCCAAACAATTACCATACGTGCCTGAATATTTTTCCGACACCCCCTGTGTATATCGGAATTTCATTGTATATCGACATATCTTGTCTCTTTCCAGAATACGTAGGCGCAATTTGAACGATCAAATAAGACACACCCCTTTAATATTTCGTGTATAACTGGTCGATAAACAGAGAAAAGATTGCTTCGTACAAATTTACAAGAAAACCAATGTCAGAAATGGTAACGCGCTCAAGGTCATATATTATATACCCATGATTGTAATTATAGAATATAAAATATATTGGTTCGCGAATGACCAACTCATAATTCCTTTAAAATAACAATAACAACCTAATTAAGCACCTAATTAACGAACCGACAGCCGACTCGGCCGTCTCCGATCACAACCCTCAGTGGGCTGCTGAACGAAAAATGTCTATAAAAGTTGAAATATAAGACTTACAAATTATCTTTGTCATTTCTTTTATTTGTAATTGAAATAGCTTGTCACAAACAAAAATCAAAATTATTGACATAATAATGTAAAGGACAATAAAGGAAATTGAAATTTCCAACTACTCCTTTTACCGGACTCGGCCTCCGGGTCGCAGTTCGACTTTTAAATCAGTCCCAAAAATTCCCATTTCTATAAATAAAACCCCCAGCGTCCAGGCGAAACAAGAATATCTACATTAGAATACACGCGGAGCGCGATATAACTCGATCTGACTTTTACTGAGGATGTAAGGTAACTCTATTGCAGACACGTTGTCTGGTTCCTTAAAAAATATGCACGTCGAGATTTATATTTATATTATTGATATCGTCCACGGCTAACTGTACCGCTTCTTTCATAACGCGGGCGGCGACCCTGATGCACTCGTTGGTGAGCCTCACCCGTGTAAACTCGACAGGTGAATATGATCATTGGATTCGAAACAGGTTCCCATTAATATCACCTTGACTTCAAATAAATTCCAGGTAATACTTCAAATAAACTCCTGGTCAAATAAATTCCTGGTCGTGTATAACTGTTTGATAAACTGAGGAGAGATTGCTTCGTATATATTTATACGATCTTTTACGGAAGATGTAAGGTAACTTTATTGTATACAAGTGTTATCTGATTCCTTTAGAATTATACATGTCGAGATTTATATTATCGACACGTGTCAGTCATATCATCCACGGTTAACTTTTTCGCTTCTTTCGTAACGCGAGTGGCGACACATATGTCCTTGTTGATGAGACTCACCCGGTACAACCTATAGGTCCCTCTTCCGGGAAAATGGGGCTTCCAGGAAATTGAGTTTGTAAACAAAAACATTTGTGTCACCATGCTCCAAAAAAACCATTGTTTAAAACATTTCGGTATTTCGTGATGACGAGGTATTTGCAAATCCAAATAGAAGAATGATGACAGATAACATAAGCCGAAATATGCGCAAACTTACATATTGTTGGCAGTTTTTTGCATTTCTATTCCCGAACTTTATCGAAACAATTATAAAGTAGAGTTGCCAGATGGCTTGCGCCGAATAACTGTACTTCAAGGCATATTTTTTTCAATGGCATTGGTGTAAACAATATTTAATTTCGAACAAAACATGTAATACATACAAACAATTTGACATAAATAATAATAGAGTTCAAAACGGGGATTAGACAACAAGCCCAAAGGCTTTTATCAAGTCTTTTCCCCGGAGAAGGAAAGTTTACCCTTGGTATCAGAATAGATACCATATAGGGTAAGTTTAGCAGACGGGGAAAACATGTTAGATCCGAAAAATATTGTTCAAGGAGGGGTTATAGAGGGATCGAGTGCAGGAAGGAAAGAACGTTTGTCAAGTTAATTGGTATTGCATACCGTGCATCAGCCAAAACGAAAGATGGGAGTGAAGCGACTTCAATAATGATTATCTCTATTTTGATATGCCGTGATAATATAGTGAGGCGGAGTCTAAATATTCATACATGAGATCATTTGATAAACATTAAATTATACTGCAAGTGTTATCAAGTTGTATAAAGGGGTTAACCAGGCATGGGTCCCCAAAGAAACCCATCTCGGTGATTCCCGGAAATCCAAACTTGGTCCACCCCCTGAGGATCATAGGTGCATATGTTTAAACACGAAGGGGGGGGGGGGGGGGGTAACTGAGCAAGGGTCCCTAGAGACTTGCATTGACCGGACATGCAGATCTTTTATCTTAGATCGTGTCATGAATCTCTACTCTGGCTAACGGCCGTAGAGATCATTTTCCACCAGAACAAAACCTTTTTGAAGGTTTGACAGGGAACCTTGTATAAAGTCGAAAAATACCATGGGAAATATATTTCTTAGTTATTATCTGTTCCTTAATAATGTACTTCACTGTATAGGTGAAAGTTCCAACACGAAATTACTTGCTTTTCTGTGACGTTTGTGAGCCTATATCGCAATAAACATTGAAATATTAACCCAGGAGAAATTCTCCATAATTGTACGCGACGCAAAGCAAATTCGTTCACAAAGTCACTTAAATCGTGAAATTTCGTTTTGGGACCTTCACCTGCAGTGAAATACATTATTAAGGAACATATAATAACTAAAAATATATTCCCCACGTTATTTGTTCGACTTTATAAGGTTCTCTGTCAAAACTTCAAAAAGTTCCCAGGTTTTATACTGGTGGAATATGATCTCTGCGGACGTTAGCCAGAGTAGAGACTCGTGGCATGATCTACTCTTATCTATTCGAAAATGTCATTGACAAAGACTGAATTATGTGAAAGACTGACTAATTTCCCCACACAGATGCCCTCGTTGGTTGATCCTCATCCGGTATAAAACACCGGAGGTGAATATGGCCCTTGTATTCGAAACAGGTTCCCATTTTTGAGCGACGCGACGATAAGGTTACACTGGTGTAAATAGGGTTCGGAGTGACATCTAGCGGATTCGGGAGGAATATATAGGAGAGAATAAAATAGAGACTGGGCCCTGATTGGTCAATAGCCTTGTATGTTTTTTGCATAAAAAAATCATCACACCTTTTCATGATTTCCCACATGTAAAACAGCCATTGGCACAGGAATTAACCCTTTGTAGTGAAGTTTGAATTTTTTGGTGTGGTCTAAAATGTGACAGTATTTTTTATGCGGTTCTGAGACTAGTTACGAAAACACAAGATTTAAAGGCGAATTCCCTGCTAGACGGAGGTGATTTTTTTGCTTAAAAAGTTTCTCAAATGTCAATTTTTCCGATTTAAAGAAAGTTTTGGACCCAAAATTTATATTGCCAACAGTATACGCTAAAAAGTTAGCACTAAGGCCTATGGAAAACATTTAAACCAGTGTAACCATAAATGATGAGTATGACATCGCCATTACTAAAATAAATTCCTGGCCGAGAGAATGCAAAACACGATTCTTTCAATTCTATTATGCGCGACCTTCACAAGACCATGCAGTACGACCTGAAGTCTGGTATTCGTGCACTCCGATTCCAAATCGTCCCAAACATTGAAGCCCCATTATCACAGCCAGACGGAACGGAATTGGACTAAACTCAAAAATATATTTAGTTCGTGTTATTGTATAATCAGATGAACAATGCGCTTTGTGTTACAGATATTCCAAGTGGATTACATACTCAATCTAGCTTTGTGTGTTTTCCCCAAGGAATTCGACAGAGAAATCGCTTTGCATAACTGGTGTCTCTTGAGCAGGCAGATATCATCAGTATAAGCAAATACATTCATTGTGCTGTATATGTTAATACAATGAACGAAGCCCCTTCGATATATACCACACACCATGATGGTTACGCGGAATATATAGGATACAAATTGCAAGGCAGAGTTCTTTTCCCTCGATATACGATGGTCAGATAACTGCCATCACGTACATACTTTAAGGTTTTCTCATATTTTGTACTACAGACTTGTGCTGGTTACAATGTGGGTGTAATAAAGTGGCTGGGAAAATGAGCAAAAACGGAAGAAAACAATCTTGTGTAGGGGTGGGTGGGTCCCGTCCCCCAAAATGATCATACGTGCCTGAACATTTTTCCGACACCCCCTGTGTATATCGGAATTTCTTTGTATATCGACATATATTGTCTCTTTCCAGAATACGTAGGCATAATTTGAACGATCAAATAAGACACACCCCTTTAATATTTCGTGTATAAATGGTTGATAAACAGAGGAAAGATTGCTTCGTACAAATTTATAAACTTGATCTGACGTTTACATAAATTTTTTACCATGAGCATTATAGTAATTTCATACATGGGAACTGCTACGTATACACATATAAGGTTCCCTGTCAAAACTTCAAAAAGTTCCCAGGTTACAATTCATTATACATTACTCTGAGCAACTAAGATATCCATATATATTCAATTGGAAATTGGCGGGATCAGATCAAATTATAATCGGAAATTGTCCGATATACTAGTAAATATACCGTCCTCCTACACGCATTTGAGCCAGAAGTAAATAACACATCTTTCTGACCAAAAATAAGGATACCTTCAGCTAAACAACTCCAACTTGGAGTAAGTGTTCTATTTGTAATACTTATGTTGATTAAGATTGAATAATATAAAGATACGGGCGACGTTGGCGGTGGGTATGCTGTTAAAATATTCAGCTCCGTCAAACACCGCCATAAACAGAAAGAATAGTAAAATATAGACAGACTTTGTTCTTACACCAATCAGAAATATGTCATAAACAGTATGTTATTGTCAAATGTTTTTCCTTTGTTATGTAAACAAAAGCAAAACACGTTACAGAACCTGGCGTTTGTTTAGATCCGGATATGGTAAACATAAAGAGCGTTATTTGTTACTGTTTTCCTGATATGGAAATAATAAAGATATATAAGTTGTGTGTGATTAACCAATAGAATTGCGCTGTGTTATGTAAACAGCAGCAAAACTTATGTAACACGAGCAGGTTCTTGTTTATGTACACCATCGTACGTCTTGACGACAATATATTATTTACGCGCTGATTATGTTTGGCATATGAACAAAACTATATATTTTTTAATATTCCTTCTGTTTATGGCGATTTGAACAAATATGAATATTTCTTCAACGAACGCCGCCCGTGCCAATAAGGTGTCAATCCACGGGATACTGAAAAACAATTGGCTGACACACACTTTGCCATTTAGGTTATTTATCGATAACCCAAATAAACCAAACAGCAGCGCGAGTATACATGTAAACTGTTCGATACTTCCTGCAATTTAACATGAAATTTCGGCATCATAATTCCTTCGGTATGACTGTATTGACAATAATTAGATGCTAATAGTCAGTGCACAAGTAACCAGACAACTCAACAAGATGGAACATTTGCAAAGAAATGAAACACGGAAATTAAAACTAACAAGGGGTTGTGCCACCGCGGTCGAATATCAATCGCATGCACGTGGTGCCACGCGATGTGTGATCGGTTGCGACAAGCCAACCAAAAACGCTGAAATGCCGACCCGACGTGATAAAATGATAAGCACATGTTTTGAGTGACAGGTGTCTCTTTCAACTTCACGTGTCTTTTTCGTCGGAACTAGTCTCAATGTTATGCGCGTTATTGAATTTATCTTCGAACTTTTCGGTTATAACTGCATAACCTTAATCGAAACAAGAGTTATTTCTTAAATACACTAGATTTGTCAGAAGTTAGACAAGAAAACATTATTAGAAACGACACATCACGTGCATGGAGACAGCCGTTTTTAGCTCAACTTTACGACGTAAGTTTGAGCTATTGCCATGAGTTGTCGTCCGTGAGTTATGTCGTGCGTATGTCCGTCCGTCCGTTCGTGCGTCAACAATTTCCTTCGGCACGCCTACAGACCGCATCCCTTATACGATATTTACCAAACTGCATACTTTGGTGACCTATAGATGGGAGCTATCGAATTTTTTCGAATTTGATGAAAAACAATGCCGCTATCAGCCATCTTGGATTTCAAATTTGAATCCATCGGCACACCCTACAACCCGCATTTAAGACCGGATCATTTTTAAATTTTGCAGGCACGATTGTGATCACATGTAGATGGGAGCTATCGAAGTTGAGAAACATGGCCGCCGGCAATCATCTTAGATTTTACTCTTTGCATGACTAAATCCTTTGGCACACCCTACAGCCCACATCGCTCATACGAACATCACAAAACTTCATATGGATATTCAGGGTGACCTCTAGATGGGAGCCTCATATTTTGACCCAAATTTGTTGAAAACATGGCCGCCAGCGCCATCTTGGAATTTACTCTTTGTATGACTAAATCCTCCGGCAACACATCTCTCATCCGATCGTCACCAAACTTCATATCGATCTTCTGGGTGACCTCTAGATAGGAGCCAAGAAAATGAATTTACATTGAATCAGGCGGATTAATACTATTTTCGTAAAGCCGCGCATGACAACAACACCAGACAATGAAAAATGATTGCTTTGTTCATTAAATTTAAATTCTTGTCCAACTTCGTTGTACCAATGGAAATAGACATAAAAGCAGAGGCAAATTGGGGGACTATATTTTCCGTCGTTAGCTCGAGCGCGCAATACTGTCTGTTTGTGAAGCGTCTCAGCCAATGTAAATGTGTGCATTTTTATGCTTTTGATTCGTTGAAAAGTCATAAAGCTCTAGTTTTTTCATATGACATACAATATCTTCAACTCGTTATGTTGGGATTCAAGATTTTATGAAACTAGTTTGATAAATTTGATTCACAACTCGTCTACAGCTCGTTGTGAATAAAATTTATCAAAGTCGTTTCATAAAATCGTATATCACAACATAACTCGTTGGAGATCCTCTATATATCTGGTACCCCCCCCCCCCCCACACAGGGGCCCGTTGTTCTTGGTTGTTTACGAACGGCAGGTTACCAAGACCGAAAGCGAGAAAAGATTCTTGGCGATTCGTATTTAACACCAAAATACCGTGGCGTCACATTCGCGGGTTTGGATTATCACATCCCAACAAAAAAAAAGGGTCCACACAGTTCTTGGTCTGTTCGAATCGTCATTCGCGGATTGCGTCTTGGTGGTCTGTTGTTGGCGAATCGAATACACCCTCTTTGTCTAGATTCTTCAACGAACTGCTTCCAGGAATCCTTTAAGTGTACTTTAAGTTGGGATTACAAAGATATGGACTCCACGTGTGTCCGTCTTCTCTTTCTCTTATGTTTGATTTTTTTCCAATGAAGTTGACTTTATTACAGATTACACTTAATCGTTTAATTACTATGTTCGTATATTTCCTTCAGATATTTTTCCTATGTATATTGGCCTAATTTTAATTATATTTTTCAGCAACAAATATAAAGTTATTATACAATGTTGTGTACAGTATTACTTTTCACCACAACCTGGACCAGTACAAGAAAACACATACTGTACACAACATTGTATAATGGCATTTTTATTATCCATATGTATGTTGATCCAAATGGCGTCACCATGAGTCTAATATGACTTTTGGGAGTCCAATATGACTCTTTCCCGGATTATCATGTGACGACTTTTGCCCAATCATAAAAAGTGTTAGTTAAGGGATGGGTAATAATGCTCGTTATAAAATGTTCATGAATATTTGTATTATTGTTGTCGTGTCTCAGGCACCCTTACATATACGTCTCACATAATCCGCGAGAAAAATCAAGAGTTTGGTCGTTTAAGAATATAATTTAATTGAACAACGTGACTGTTGTTGCCATGGCAGCACCAGTATTTTAGTATATATACAAATGTACATGAGATTTTACAATAATAAAATTAATAATGGTGGTGAATGAAACAATCTTGTATAACAAATAAAAACTAGATCAATCTGAGAGACTTGAACAAAACAACTAACAACTGCATATATTGGGGTTCGACATGACACATACATGTACGGGTGACTAAAATCGATTTGAACACACATCGTGGAGTTTGGTAAAACCCAAAATACACTCGTGGTCTAATGTGCATATAATCTGGAAGACGGGCAACATCGAACACAAACTCCAGGTAGAGTTATCTCCCATCGCTCCGCTGAGATACCACTGCCATAAGGATATTTGGTAAGGATTTCTTACGTGTTCTTAGTTTTAAGATTCTTATATTTTAAGATTAAAATTTTCTATGTGTGGCTCAGTTCATATTGTTCTTATCAATACCGAAAGAATTATCATTATTGCAAAATGTTGGTGGTTAAAATATGATAATAGGTGACTAAATAGAGTTCCAACGATATGTAAAAATAGATATATCGGTCCGCAAAGTACCATCCTTGTGGCAGTGCTATATCGCAGTGATAACGTAGAGGGCGCTGCATGGAGTTTGCATCGAACAATGGCTCACACACCCGAGTGCGATATGTCTTGATTGACGCTGGTTATTCGTGCCGGTCACGTACGCTGCTTGCTTGAGTTGACCTCAAGGTCGCAAATAAAAAGAATACAGGACGATTTAAACGTCCGGGAGTAGTCAGAATGATTTTATGCTCCTTTTGAAAGTACGGAATACGTGTCGTTGGGTGCAATGGACACAATTCGCATAATGAACGACGGCAGATATGAATTACGAATAGGGCACTACGCAGTCTTTGTAAACATACACTCAGATTCATACTGATACTGAGTCTATTGCACTCCAATCAACTTTTCATTTCTGTACGGTTGCGAGCTCCCCCCAAATTACGTCACACCGCGCTAAATATAAATGTAAAATTAGTCGTGATTGACAGGTGTAAACATGGTCACGTGCCAGTGCCGTCATGGCCGCTTCAACCCCTGTGAAGCCGATTCTCAGAATCGGAATTAATAGCTGCATGGTTTGTGACTTTTCGTTCGGCGGTAGTTTTACCGACAATAAAGGTAAACAGCATCCAGGTTCCAAAATAAAATGTATTTTAAAGACAGATCTGCTTGAAATTATAAAAAATGTCAATTTATGTGGATTTCTTGGACTTAGAACAAATTATTTCTCTCTTATGGTATACCATGACGTCATGTATACTATTTTTAACAACCTTTAGCCACACCTTCAGAATTTCCATACCAAGAGCACGTGACATGTTAATAGTTTTTTATTGGAGCACACATTTCTTAGAGTAAGTTTTGATTGGCAGTAAATACAAGGAATCCCGGGTTTGGGAAATGAAAACTGAACGAAAGGTCGTCAGACCCACTATTTTTTATATGTGGGTATGTAGTTTACTCCAGACTGGGCACTACGTAATTAGAATTTGTGTTCTTTCTATTAGTTGTCATTTAGCCATATCCGTGCACGGGAGATTTGCGTGCACTAATCGAGCCTACCATTGACTATGACTTAATAAAACACAATCAAGTACAAACTAAACACAGAAAACATAATTATATCGCCCTATACTGCGAGTGGCAAGACGTTTCAACGGAACTATTTTCTCACAAACGGACTCATAGTCGTCAATTCTGCGAGAGGAAAACATTTGGACCGAACGAAAAAATTACGACTACAATATGCTTTTCGTAATTCTTATTTGTCGTTCATTGTGCGAAAAGTGGCCAGTGTAGCCGGTTGGTTATATATGTACACGTAGACAACAAATACGATTTTTTCATTTATATCTATCCAAGCGGACCCTGGTTAACCTTTCTTTATTAAATGGATTCTTCCATTCAGTTATGAAAGTATACATATATATGAATTCTCTATTATTCTTCTGGATGGGTGTTCAAGAAATGGAAGAAGACGAACATATAATACAAGTGCAGAAAGATTTAAATTAATTGGTGAGAATTTTTCAGATAATACATACGACCTATCGCCATTTGTTGAATTTATTATGTGAACATTTCCCAAGGGAACTATTCGTCGTTGAGTATTTAATAAAGACGGGGGTTAGTATTCTGTTATTTACGATATTCTCATCGGTGTACCGATCGGCTACGATAGTGTAGCTATGTGAACATTGATGAGATGTTTCAACTTGATAAAACACGATTTGATCAAGAATCCAACATGCATGTAAATAAATGATTATCCGTATTTATTATTAAAACATAACTATATAAACTACGTGTAGTCATTTCTCATACACTGCATATTCTAAAAATCAAATAAGCATCTCAACGACACATGATATATATTGAACCAGTCTGAGATTTCAAAAAGTGCCTGCCGCTTTAATATATATGATGAGGTCAACAAAAAAGATTGTCTGTTTCCGCTAACGGGGTGAAAACATTAGGGTAGGTAGGTCCCTAAATTTGAATTTGATGTTGTTTTTCCAACTGCAGAAATATTGGACTACTTCGACCAAACTTGCTTTGTGCTCAGTGTGTTTCCCAAACTGCATTTTGGCTATAAACTTGGTACGATGTTGATGCCACTAACGTTTTATAATAATTTTCCTCATAATACCAGTACTTGTCTTGAGACGACTATATCCCAATGTCTGGAGGTAGCCGATACACCAAGCATGCATGCCTATTTTTTGCAGACAGTAACTATAACACTACACATGTGTGGTGTTAACGTCATATAGTGGGACTACTGCTCCCCCACGCCCCAACATTCACACAAAAATGGTCTAGCACAGTTTTTTTCTGTAAATTGAATGTTCAGTACCATTGTTCCCTGGTAGGCCCTGGTGCCCACTTCAACATGTGATCCTAGATGTGCTCCTGCTCAGAACCATGCATGTAGGTACATGTACCTTTATTGCATACATGGTTATTTTGTCTGTCACATGTCACACATATATACAAGTTTGTTCTTTGTCAAATTGAGCTAAAAAGTCCATGACATATTACCAATTTGGTGCAATTAGGATCAGATAATCATTTTCCAAAATGTAGTTGATATCAACTTGAAGAAGTCAAAGACGACTTAGTACTGTATATATGCATAATGCATACGTATTTGTCACTTTTTATAGGGATTTGTTTGAACCATGTATCTTGCACACTAATGGGCATCGAATTTTGTGGACATTGGTGGTAAAAGATGAGAAAACATAATCTAAAAAAAGTTTGATTTTTTTTCTTGTGTGTGTGATTTTGTCTGTTTCCCCCTTCCAAATCAGTGTCTAAATATCAGGTTTATGATCGGCGGTTATTTTTAGGATCGGCCGACGTGCGGAAACAGATAATCTGTTTTTGTTGGCCTGACGTTTCTGAAAAGGGTATATTCACACCAGACACGACACATGTAGATCTAACCAGCCATCGGATGGTAGGACTGTATATAACCTTTAGTTTTGACATCAGACAGGTTTTATATATACGAGACGATATTGCATCACCAATTTATTGTTAGGGCGAGGCATATACAGAACATATATACATGACCATACATGTACATAATTATACGAATGGTCTGTTTATGTCGAAACTTCGCGATTGCTGCAATAAGTAAATCTTAATTTGTTTACCGAAATTGGACAATATTCTTAGCATTTTTTTTAAATTACAACAACAAAAAACCAGACAATTTGGAACTGGTGACTAGAATGAATTTTCACCTCACGCCTGTATACTCTTGGTTCCACATTCGGCTTGTAAATTGTGGCTTGATTGGTGAGTGACGGCACATCATTGCGACAAAGAATACCACAGAACGCAAACAAATATTACTAAATAGAGTACGTCTCCTTATATGTACTCCAATTTCGAAAAACACTTTGGTAGTGAATTGACGAGTGTGTTTTCAGAAGGGATCATTGTGTAGAAGTTTTAACGCTTTTTATACGAAATACTCATTGACGAGTAGTTCCCTTAGGAAATGTTCAGATAATAAATTATCTAAACATTTCCCATCAATGAATATGAATTCTTCTGCACTTATATTATCATTACGCATGTCTGTCGTCTGTTAATATATCCTTAACATTCCTCCAAATTAATAATATACAATGTCAATGTATAATTTTATAAATGAATGGTAGAATCCATTTAGTATAGAAATGACTAAAGAACGTGTGGCAATCAGTTGAGTTATAACTGCTTATAATTTCGAAGGGTCAATCAGAGTAAGAGTAAGCTCCAAAATAATGTATTATCAACTTATTCGATGTAATAAACTGTGATCATGTTGTTTTTGTTGAGGTAGGGACGTGTTTTCTGTGCTCACGTTTCATCTGGTCTGCACTGCAAAGTCTATCATTTTCAAAGGAAGGGGAATAACTCTATACCTTAGTTTGAATTCTGTTGCATTCTGGGAACGAAACGGGGTAAATGTTTCTATGATTTCAGCTATTTTCTATTACTCTATGGGCACCTTCTGAGACACATACGTTCCAAGGGTGATGAATTATAGTATTATGTAATCAAATTTTATGTCATAGATTGTTATAAAACCCGTATATTAATGCACTATAAACAAAATAGTCGATGACTCGAAAATTAAATGGGCCTTTAATTGGACATATTCCTAACATGTCAGTCTATATAGGTTATATACACGTACAAGCCACAACCTACAAGCGGAGTCTCTCTATTGTTCGAAATCGAAAAATATGTACGAATATTTTGAGCAATCATACGTTTATATAATACATAGAGAGGTATAGCTATACTGGCTCGGAAACAAAGAGCTCATCGCGGAAGATGGTCAGGTGTTGCTCTGCTGCTACTAATCACAAGCTTTAACCCTCTTCATGGCGGGATCAGCGCTGGTAAAGCATTTAAGGTTCATTCTTTTATATATGCGAGTCATCCCATAAGGGAATGCACTAGCTTAAAAGGTCAAGGTAAATAGTGTTAGGCCAATTATTCTCTTATATATGCGAGGCTCCTTGTGGGTTTTCACAACATTTCAGGAAGCTCCAGTCATGGAAGTGATAAGTAATACAATTCTGAAGATTTGCTCTCTATGAGGTTCGTATTGTCAACATTATTCAGAATCCAGATTGAATTTTATTTAAGCTGCGTGTGCTAACATACACAGAAAATAAATATAGTCAGCCGATATGAGATAGATTTAAAAGAGCTTAATTAAACGTTTAATTGAAACCTTTCGCACAATGAGCTACTACTGCATGATAAGAATTACGTATAGGATACTACGTCACTGGAACTTGTGTTCTTTCTATCAGTTGTTGTTTTGCAACATCCGTAGTTACGATTGCGGTTTCGAGAATCCAAGCATTGGCACTCGAGCTTTGCGTGCAATCATCGAGCCTGCCACTTATTATGACCTCATAACAACATAACTAAGTACAAAATAATCACGACAAACATAATTATATCACCTTATTGTGAGTAGCAATACGTTTGAACGTCACTATATTCTTACAAACGGACTCGTAATCGTAAATTCTGCGAAAAGGCATATGAACTGTCCGAAAAAAATTACGACTAGTATAAGCTATTCTTAATTCTTATCAATAGTAGTTTATAATGCGAAAGGAGACGATTATCTGAACATTCGCCACAAATGGATAATGATAATCTTATGTTTTCTGCACTTGTATTATGCTATCGTATAAAAGGCTATTAAAAGCACCTCTTCCAAATGAATAATGGCCACTATATTTTTATGACTATATTGGAGAAGCCATTCAGTAATAAATAGGGGCAAGTAATACTAGTTGCGCTTGTTCTCGTAATCGTGTGTATTTATTACATGTAGGAACAGCGAACGGAATAGTAAATATTCACAAATCACTGATTCAGTCGTTTGTTTTTTTCTGAAATCTTTCAGCGAGTATGTTGCAGGGTCAATAATGTCAATAGTCGAATTCCACATTAATTTGATGGATTCAGTGCCTGATTTAGTATATGTAATCATGGCAACAAGCGAACCATATGTCTCTCGGTGAAATATTGAATAATAATTATTTTTTTCCATATCGAAACAACAGTTAGTATTTCGTTGTCTACTTGATGAGGATTTGAAAACATTTAAAAATTATGTTCATTTCCGGCGATTTCTTTAACCCTTTGAGTGCCAGGTCCGATTTTTGTATCAACCCATATACCCTGTGCCAATGCATTCTCTTATATATGCGATAGGTCGACTCGCATATATAAGAGAATGCATTGGCCTAACAAGTTTTCATCATTTGTTATTATTTTTCACAATTTTTTACAAATTTAATAATTTTTTTAAAATCTAAAAAAAAGAAAATGTTTTTTATTTTTTTAGGGCCGATTTTACAGACCGTAAATTAGGGCCGATGAGATCGGCCTCTGGCACTGAAAGGGTTAACCAAAAGACAGCTTAACAAAGTGGATATATATTCGCACCTTACCAATTTAATAGAGTCATCTCTCTTGGAGGTGATGTCAAGCGCCTTACATACCACATCAAAATGATATTAGAAGAGTCCACAAATGAATAAATTGTCTATGTTCACAGAACAGCTTGAAATGAAATGGCTTAGGTATAATCTGTACCAGATTGAAAGTTTAAATACCGGTAACATTCCTGGTATTACTGGGAGATTGGACGAGGTCTTCAACAGCAAGAGGGAGATGTGGGATGTAATCTGTTGGCTTCGTATGAGTACAAACAAATGCACTTCTCAACAACATTTTTGTGGCAGAGTAGACATGCAAAAGTTCCATCGCACCCCTGAAAACAATGACAGGTTTCCTTGAACTCGAGCCATTACTCATGATGGTGTGACTCAAAATTTGTGGCCGTTAGGGGGAGCTTCTTGTAAAAAAAAAAAATACGAAATGAATACCAATTCCACGAAAGAAGACTACGTCAAACCGACATCAGACTAGTGTTTCCTGTGCGTTTATATCCTCAGTGTTATTGGCGATATCTTCCCATTGTTGCCACCTTTCTTTCTGCCATTGCGCAGAATCGGTGGCCGACTTCATGCCAAGAGGGCGAGATATGGACGAAGTCAATTTCCTAGAACCTTTCGGTGAATTTGAATGTGACGCAGGAGGGGTCGGCATCACCCATTGTCCCGACTGATCCGACACTGCCGGACTAGTCGTTGAAGAGGGTGCTGCGCAGCTACTTAAACTCGACGAACTTCCCTTCCGAGAATAGTAGGATCGAGGAATTCCGAGAACTGACACATTTTCCGACCGAGGTCGCTCTGCGTATTCTGTCCGCTGTCGCATTGTCACTAGGGAACTGTGCTCACTAGAAGGAGAAATACCGGAAATAGTCCGAGAACGCTGCATGCTCTCCGGTGAATTCTCGGGACTCAAATTAAACGAGTCCACAGTTAAAACAAAGGTCGGTCTCTCATTGTTGTCCGAAGAAATGTTCTGGCAGCTATCAGGAGCCACTTGTCCTCGATCCACGAATAAACGTTTCTTAGAACCAGGGGTGATAACTTCCTCGCTGCGTATCTCCCGCAGACTAGAGTGCTGTCCCCTGAATATATTTGGAACATCCGCGGAACTGTATACCGGTTTGAATGGATTGTTGCACAAATTCCGAGAAGTGACGTCCACACAGTCATCAGTGCTGGAATTCAGAAATGACAAAACGGTCTAGAATGACAATGACTGCAAGAAAGTCATAGAAAGGATAACATGCCATGCATATAGCGCGTTGTAAGTATAAACATATTGTGAACTGACTATTGGCGTTGACAATCTGAAAGTGTTTAGAATCACACATGATATAGCGTACTCATATATATCAGACAAAGTATAGGTAAGATAGATTCTATGAGGCACGATATCGGTATGATGCGTTCATTGCTTCTTATGTGCGTGAACAAATTATTATTTCTCATTGAAATGATCATATTATGATCGGACTGGCATATTAAGATGCCTCGAAATTTGGATTACGCTTGAAAATTGATGAAGATTTTCGTCCATGTCGCGGTTAGAACCCATGACCTCCTCGTCTAGCCTAGGCTTCGGTGATGGTAGCGCGACCTATATAGATACTTTAAATATGTTATGCCATACATAAAAATAACAGCTAAACGCAAATAGGTTGCAGTAAATTTAAAATGGAACGCTGAATGGAATTTAAGTTAAGTTATTTGTCATGCAATGTTTTTATAGAGAGTGGATACTTACTCTTGTTCACCAGAAAGCCGCTTAAGGATTTGATCTGCTACTTCCGGGTCTGTAACCATGAGCAATTTCAAAACTTCGTCATATGTTTCAGCCGAAACCTGCACAGGAAAAAATGGACAGGTTTGCAGAGAGGAACGAAAGCAATAACGAATGTTGCCAACTGGATGAGAGTTAAGTAACTCACAACCAGTAGTGAATACCAACAACACCATACTAACAACACCATCAATTCCAAGAGTTCTGTTCATTGTTTCACAAATGGTCGATGTGCAAATTTTGACAAAATACCGTATGTATCGTATACGATCATCTATGAACAAACTTAGGAAATATTCATATATACAGTAATGCCCTAATTAATCGACATCTTAACCACAGCAGCATTATGGGTAACTTTTCAGGATTTAGTCGGAAATATGGCTTGTTGCCATTCATCGGAAAGCTCTCGATTAATAAGGGCATTACTGTATTAGGTCGTTTGTTGAACTTATTACCTGAACATTTCCCACCAATGAACATATGTTATTATGCTCTTGTATCATCTGTTGTTCTGTCTGTCGTCTGTTTTATTACACGAACACCCTCTAAATGAATAATAGTCCGTTCCAATTATACTTTTACAGTTAGTTGAATGGGAGAATTTAGTATAAAAAGGGTTAAGCAGGTTAAGGGTGAACTGCTTTCATTTATATGTCATTCCGCTTTATGTTGTATCCATGTTTCGGTAAATGCAGTAATGCCGTTGATCATATTTAATAAAATACCATACTCAGCAAATAAACATATATTTTCCACTGCTCCCATCCACTGACCTATTTAATGTAGTTTATCAAAATAACATGAATTAAGGTTGGGCACATACATTGAAATCAAGGCTACATTGGCTGATGAGAAACACCATCATAACAACGTTCATGTATGTCCGTTAAACATGCATGCATGAAACCACGAATAGAGTTATGCCCCATGCGTATCACGTGAAGGCGAAAAGCTACATGATTGTTCTGGAAAATGGTGGAAGTTCTGAAAACACACTCATTTGTTCGTCTACAGTGGTTTGCTTTCACATATTACTTGATTGTATTCTTTGTCAGTACACTTACCCACTACAGTGACATCACTACTCCATATTAACCTTTGTATAATAATCATTGACGAGTAGTTCTCTTAGGAAATAAGTACAACAAACGACGTGGAACTTATTTATCTTAACATTTCCCACCAATGAATATAAATCATTCTGCTCTTGTTATTATCTGTTTTCCTTTCTGCCGTCTGCTTTATTATATGAACACCCCTCCAAATTAATAATAAACCGTTCTAATGTATACTTTTATAACTTAATGGGAGAATCCGTTCAGTGGGGAAAGGTTAAAAAACACATATACTATACAACATAGGTGGCATAACCCTTTACCCAACAAACCGGCCAAAACCGGCCAAATAAAGCTTCAACAGCCTAAAATATCTTTGGTCTGTCTCAATAGAACCATACACATATGGATATCATTGGAACCGGCTCCTTGACCACATTGTGATAGTTACAGTTATGCCCTGTGCCAATGCATTCTCTTATATATGCGAGTCGACCATAGGTCGCCTCGCATATATAAGAGAATGCATTGGCCTAAAAAAAATCTTTTTTTAACACTTTTTACCATTTTTTCTTACATTCTTTAACAATTTTATAATTTTTAATGTGTTAAGCCAATGCATTCTCTTATATATGCGAGGCGACCTATGGTCGACTCGCATATATAAGAGAATGCATTGGCACAGGGCCCTTCTGTTGGGTAAAGGGTTAAACATACCTGGAAATTCTGACTGTGGTTGTTGACAAGGTCCTGTATGACACCAATCACCTCACTCCGTTCGTCTGCTCGCTCCTGCATTTCCACAATAAACTCCTTCTCTGCATTTTTCTTTGCTTTGTGCAGGACGTTTGGTCCAAACAGTGTAGCTAGGTTATGGGCGTCCATCTTGTTTCCGGGAAGCTGTGGAATAACTTAGTAGGGTCACATACTATTCTGCACTTTACCATTAATATACTCAAATACGCATTGACGAGTAGTTCCATTGGGCAATGTTCAGATAATAAGTTCAACAAACGGCCATACGTTGTGTGTTGAACTTATATTCTAAACTTTACCCACCAATGAGTATGAATTCTTCTGCTCCTCTATTATCTTCTCGTCGGCCCGTCGTCTGCTAATTTTCTGATCATTTCTCCAAATTAATAATAGACCATCCCAGTATATAGTTTTGAGATGTACGGACTCTTTTGTTTTAAAAATACACAAAAGCGATTGATTGGTTGTTTTCATTGTTAAAGGCACGTGAGGCCTTAGTTGTCGAAAATATTCATATTTGTTCCAATCACCGTAAACAGAAAACCATTAAAACGCATACAGTTTCGTCTATATATACCATCACCATCGCGTAAACAGCATGTTATCATAAAGATTTACTATATTTTACCTAAGCAAGAGCCTGATTGTGTCACAGAAGACAGCACAATGCTGCTGGCTAATCACACACAAATGGCATAAACGCTCTTTATTCGTTCCATATAAGGAATTCACCAACAAAGAACGCTCTTTATGTTTACCATCATAATATAAACAAACACCAAAAAAGTTACTTTTTATGCTTTTGTTTACATAACAATGGTCAAATATATGACAATGACATACTGTTTATGCGATATTTCTTATTTGTATACGGACAAAGTCTGTCTACATTTTGTTGTTGTTTCTGTTTGTGGCGGTTTTTGACGGGTGGAAATATTTTCACAGGATACCCACCGCCAACGCCGCCCGTACCTTTAAATGCTGTATAATCGAACGTGATAAGTATACGCGAAAATTGCCAAGTCTAATTCGAGGTCTCAACATTTGGATGCCTAGAAACAGCAATGTTTCGTAAGAGAGTTCGGAGGAGTCCAGTGCACTCTAAAGTCACATAACCTCTTGAGAAAAAATACCTGAGAGCATCATAAAATATTCTTGTTATGCTAATATTACCTTTATATGCGATGGCAACAGACAAGAGTGGAACAAAAACCCACAGCAGGGTATCACTCATGAGCTCAGAGTGTACTCGTGTGACATGGAACTAATTAATACGAAACCAAATGTTAGAGATATTGCACCCAGCTCTGTCTTATTTTCCTAAACAGATCACACGACTAGACAGATTCCCACAGATTAATATGCAGATAAAATGCACGATTAACACTCAACTCTGGCACACATCTGATAGTTTGTTGATCAGTTCTTATTGAAGTCATATTTCTGGGTGATAATTATGCCATGTTGTTACGGACGGAATTTCGATTATAACTCTCAGACATTGATCACAAGCTTGTGAGGCATTTTTCTCTATTATAAACCCCGCTTTAGTGAATTCTTTTGCTGCATAGTGCATATACAGTAATGCCCTAAATAATCGACTCCTTAACCACAGAATAATTGTGGGTAATTTTTCAGGAATTAGTCGGAAATATGGCTAGTTGCCATTCAACAAGACATATTTTCGACAAAATCCTGAAAAGTTACCCATAATTCTGTTGTGGTTAAGGAGTCGATTATATAGGGCATTACTGTATATTCGTACGAGGCCTCAAACTATGGTGCCAGACATTTGCATAATGAGGCCCCAGAGGGTGAATTCAGTACTGTTGTGGGGCTATATATGATGTATATAAAGATAACATACAATTTATTTCATCGTATACATTGTATTTGTACGAGAACCAGACTAGAATGCTAGCTTGATGAATGGAAATTAACAAATGAGGAATTAATTATCGCTGCAGAATTGTCCAGAGACCCATCTGTAGATTTTGTTTTTGAAATTGGCGGATGAATAGCAAACTCCATGCAGGGTTCACCTCCCTTGGTGACCCGGTAATACCGCTGCTATCGGCGACATTTTACCCACAGTTGGTGGACTTCCGCGATACTAAGATATATACTAAGCGAGCAGAGCAACATGCTGCCCTTGTTAAACACATAAAATATCGATTAAGATTTTTTAAATTTCGTACCTTAATTTTGGAAAGTCTCACTAGAAGCAAAGAACTAAATTGCGAAACGGTGTAATTTGGTTCTCCGATTATTTTATGAACACAAAATTATAAACGCACATGGACGACAGTGCCACGACAACACCACGCGTGGCAAATCAAACATAAGAGTTCTAATTTGCTTCAATTTTGACGAGTAGCTTGCGAAAATCGTCAACAAAACTACCGCTCTGATCCTCCATTCTGCCATTAAGTTTTATTGCGGGAATTGTTCTCAAAGCACATAGGAAAGTTGACTTTCGGGCGATCAGTTTTCGCCATTTTTTGCTGGAAAACCCCGCGCTAAATATAGAAACAACAGACTAGTACCCAGCCGGTGACAGAGTCAGAAAGGAAGTATGACGGGTGCGCTCTGGTAGAGATTGGATGAATAGATGAAACTACATTAGCTAGAACTTCATATTAGAAGTAAGATTTAGGGAAAAGTCAGTACATACAAGGCAAGTGTAACTCGATGTGTTCTGAGACTCCGCGGCGTGAGAACGGAGTGAACTGTTTATTAAAACTGCGATTAATGACCGTATATATATATAATAGGATGCACTACACTTTTAATGGTAGGGAAGGGCCTGCATATACTGAAGCCTGATAAATGGGTGGTAGGAATACAGTCAGTCATGACTATATCACCCATAACAATATACATGAATAGTCTATTAATATTATATATTTATTTGTAATTGTACTTTCCATGTGTGTATATTGTAAATAAAATTATCCTATCCTATCCTAATGGGTATACAGTTTGATGACGGCATACTTACTATCTGACCAGTGGCATCCACGGAATCAGAGGAATGTTGTTCGACTTTAGCTAAGAATCGTAGTAGCGCCCATAGAGTCTCTCGATTAGGCTGCGGTAACAAAGATAGTAACAACGTAATAGCTTGTCCTCGCTTTGCTTTATCCGCATTTCCTGGAATATAAAAGACACACATTTAGAAGATTCAGAAGAAAAAAAATTACCATGTCCGGTATTTTACGAACAGGGACGTGGCTAGTAGGTCTCCGTTCGTCGAGAATTACAATTTTCACCCCCCCCCCCTTCATCTACTGTGAAACACATTATTAAGGAACGTGTATTAAAAAAATTAAGTAACATATTACCCGCGTCGATGTTTCGATGTTATAATGTTCCCCGTCAGAAAATCAAAAAGTTCCTAGGCTTTGAGCTGGTGGAGTGTGATTCATGACATGATCTAGGAAGCAACTTACTCGTGGTTGATATGAATGCCGAATACAGCTCCCTCGTGAATAACGGCTCCGGTAAATCCCGAAAATACTCCTTCAACACACCACAGACGTCATGCGGGTTGTGCTCTTCGTTCAATTTGACATCACGACCGGAGTCGAACTCGTCTCGGAGCTGAAAAAAATGCCGAATAGTGATTAAATGTATATATATACCGAATTTAACAGCTAAATATACACGTACAACACAGTGATTAGATTAAATTATCCAGAGGAAATGTATATATATATATATATATATATATACCTAATTTAACAGCTAAATATACACGTACAACACGGTGATTATAGATTAAATTATCCTGAGGAAATGTATATATACACAGAATTTAACAGCTAAATATATACGTACAAAACAGTGATTAGATTAAATTATCCAGAGGAAATGTATATATACACCGAATTTAACAGCTAAATATATACGTACAAAACAGTGATTAGATTAAATTATCCAGAGGAAATGTATATATACACCGAATTTAACAGCTAAATATATACGTACAAAACAGTGATTAGATTAAATTATCCAGAGAAATTTTATTTAAGTTGCGCATCAGATAACCATTTTCAACCATCTCACCAGTTTCTCATATATGGAAATTCTAAGTTTGAATAAGCTGATTCGCATTGAGACTCTTAACTGTTTTTGACTTTACAAAGGAGATACTCATAAGTCGAAATTAGGAGACATCTGTACAAAATATCTAAAACTAAATTAAAATAAAATTTAATTGAGCAAAATTCACTGAAAGCTAATATCGTGACAAAGCAAAACAATTGTTTATCAGAAGACGTAATTTAATTTCGGTAAATATATAACAAACTATTTTATCCGCACACGCAAAATATTACGACAAATAAAAAAAGCGGAACGACGGAAACAACTTCGATAAGAAATGATTAATCGACAGTGTCTGACGTTGCATATATGATATATACCGTATAATAATATATAATAATCAAATAGTAACGTATATAATAAATATATTGTATTTGCACTGTATTTTTATGAACTGTTTTCAGGTTGTTTATTCATTACTTGTGTTATTTTTGACAAATAAAATTTAAAATAAAAAAGCCACAACAAAAAACAATTGGTTATCAGCTTGACTATATTTAATTTGATGGACAAGTTTGTTTTTCGTCTAAAAAATAGGAAGTGTCGTCTTGACAGACCAATGAATGTCTTAGTTAATTAGTTGATTCTGGACCAATAAACAGCGCTGATCACTTCGAAACTATGTTGAGTTTTTGTATCTTACCTGCTTCGTTCTTTTCTTGGAACATCCGACCCTGAATATACCTAGGACATGTAAACCTGTCAAATAACAATATCAGATAATGTAGAAGTTGTCAGATGTCGATGCTAAATAATTAACCCTCTCTATACTAAATAGATTATTTAACCAAGTTAAAAAGTGTACATTGGAATGATCTTTTATAGATTTGGGAGGGGGAGGTGTACATGTAATATAAGCAGACGACATATAATAAAAGTGCAGAAGGAGCCCTCGTTATTTATGGAACTGATCAGATGGGTCGTTTGTTGAACTTACTGTCTGAACATATCCTATGGGATAACTATACTCATCAATGAATGTTTAGTATTAAAAGGGTTTTATAGTGCCTTGATTAACAAGCTATGTCATAAGATATGATTAAAATACTATAATTCATCACAATTTCGAACGGTGCCCATAGAGTAATAAAAAATAGCTGAAATCATAAAATCATTCCCCGCATTATGGCTCACAGGATGCAACAGAATTCAAACTGTAGTTTATTTTCAATGGAAGGGGGGATAACTCTGTATCTAAATATTTAGAGTTATTCCCCTTCCATTTAAAATGATCGACTTTGTGCAGAAACTTTAGCACAGAACAGACGCCGATATCTCAACAAAAACAACATGTTCACAGTTTAAAACATCGAATAAGTTGAAAAGACAATGTTTTGTAGCTTACTCTTTCAAATGGTATGTAATGTGGCATATTTTATATAATGTGATATGGAGGTTCGAAAATTAAGTGGGCCTTTAAAAAAAGTGTTTTAACAAAAATACATTTTCAATAAAAACTATAGTAATGTCACAAAAATAACTAACAGTTTCGGGAAAAAAATAATCGCAAGTGACAGAAGTTCCCATTGACTGGTTTCTATGACTCAAAATTATTATTTTAGACCCCTGAAACTATAACTAAGGTTTTGGGAAGAGATACACCATCTTTACTAGTTTATTTAGTCGGAGGTATTCTTCTAGTCACGTCATTATAAAAAAATACCTGCTCGATACATACAGTAATGCCCTAAATAACAACTCCTTAACCACAGCAGAATTACGGGTAATTTTTCAGAATTTAGTCAGTGAGAGCATTCCGATGAATGGCATATTTCCGACTAAATCCTGAAAAATTACCCATAATTCTGCTGTGGTTAAGGAGTGGATTATTTAGGGCATTACTGTAGTTTGCTGCCACCAAAGGACGAGAAACCGCATGGCGATTAATTTGCAAATATCAATTGAGAAGAGTGCTGATGCATGTATAAGTGTATATGTGGAATGGGAAATTAATATTCTGACCTGGCTGTTAATGTTTACACTGTAAAGAACCAGTCAATTAACATTCAGTCCATAATATTAGAAGGGTGAATTCAGCCGGACAAGCCTTCGGTAAATTGTAGAATAAGAAAGACTCTAATTGTGTATAATCCGGCCCTCTTGTCCATATGATTGTGAAGGATCTCTCGAAAAAATGCAGATGGGCCGCAAAAGAGAATCGACCGAATGGTGATGTACTTGTAAACTATGATAACATAAAAAATATAACATAACATTCTCGGAAGTAGGTCGCATTGACTTTTTTTCTTCGAAAATAGCGATATACAGATGTTTGTGCGCCGCATGCAAGTTGCGTCAAATCCAACTTCTAATCATAGTAATCGCAAATTCAAACATTGTACATCCAGTCTGTCCTTGAATATTGATCAAATCTCAGCGTCGACAAGACATTGGGAGAGGTTGTTCCATTGCAATAAAACTCGCTGTGAGAAGGAATGTAATCGCACGTCCTTATCAATTGGGAGTTTATAGGAATGACCCCTTGTTATCTTGTCGTTTGTTTCTCGGAACAATTCCTTACTTTCTACCATGTATTTCCCATGCCCCAGCTTGTATGTCTCTAACAAATCGCTTCGGAACCTCCGATATTTCATGGACATATAAGTTGCAGTTTTAGTAGCGCACCCCTATCAGGTAAGTCCCGTATTTTCGATACTAGCTTGGTCGCTCTTCTCTGGGTGCTTTATATTGCATTTGAGTGTTTAAATATACGGGCAGCGTTGGCGGTGGGCATGCTGTTAAAATAATCACCTTGTTCTTATACCAATCAGAAATATGGCATAAACAGTATGTTATTGTCTATTATGTTTCCTTTGTTATGTAAACAAAAGCAAAAAACGTTACGTTACCTGGCTTTTGTTTAGATCCGGATATGGTAAACATAAAGAGCGTTCGTTGTTACTGTTTTCCTGATATGGAAATAATAAAGAGCGTTTATATCAATTGTGTGTTATTAACCAATAGAATTGCGCTGTGGTATGTAAACAGAAGCACGACATCTGTTCCACGAGCAGGCTATTGTTTACGTAAACCATCGTAAGTCTTGACGACAATATACTATTTACGCGCTGATTATGTTTGGCATATGAACAAAACTATATATATTTTAATATTCCTTCTGTTGATTGAGATTTGAACAAATATGAATATTTATGCAACGAACGCCGCCCGTACATTTAAAGATACAGGCGGTGTTGGCGGTGGGTATGCTGTTAAAATATTCACCTTCGTCAAAAACCGCCATAAACAGAAAGAATAGTAAAATACATGTATAGACAGACTTTATTCTTATACCAATCAGAAATATGGCATAAACAGTATGTTATTGTCAATTATTTGTCCTTTGTTATGTAAACGAAAGCAAAAAACGTTACGTTACCTGGCTTTTGTTTATATCCGGATATGGTAAACATAAAGAGCGCTATTTGTTACTGTTTTCCTGATATGGAAATAATAAAGAGCGTTTATATCATTTGTGTGTGATTAACCAATAGAGTTGCGCTGTGTTATGTAAACAGAAGCACAACTTATGTAACGCACTAACACGAGCAGGCTCTTGTTTACGTACACCATCGTACGTATTGACGACAATATTACTATTTACGCGCTGATAATGTTTGGCATATGAACAAAACTATATCTATTTTAATATTCCTTCTGTTGATGGCGATTTGAACAAATAATAATATTTCTGCAACGAACGCCGCCCGTGCATTTAATTAAGTTCATGTTTCTCTCTTCATTGTCATACTCGAGAATACGTATTATCCGTGGAACTACAGCGTCTTTCTCTGTATATACGAATTACCTCTTTATTGCATATAACACTCGATTTTTCTTCAGAGACGGCTTCATTTACATACAGTAATGCCCTAAGTAATCGACCTCTTAACCACAGCAGAATTATGGGTAACTTTTCAGGATTTAGTCGGAAATATGGCTTGTTGCCATTCATCGGAAAGCTCTCCCCGAGAGCTTTCCGATGATTGGCAACAAGCCATATTTCCAACTAAATCCTGATAAGTTACCCATAATTCTGATGTGGTTAAGAGGTCGATTACTTAGGGCGTTACTGTATACAGGTCTCAAGAGTTATACCATACCAATAATGGTTACTCTCGCAATTGAAGTAGCCACGTTAAACCTCAACCAATCAACCAGGGGATTCAATGAGTAAGGTGTGTAATAAAACTAATAACTCACCATATGTTTCTATATGTCTGAAGCATGTCCGCACTATATTTGGCACTTGATTGCAGTTGCGTCCGAGGCTATCACAGTTATCGGGTTGCAGGCTTCCGTGGCGTGAGGTGTTGGCCGATTCTGGGTCTTGGATACTAGAGCCCGTGAAGTGACTGCTATCCGAATTGGATATGTTATCCGCATTTGTAGCGGCCTGGAAGGCAGAGACAAAATTCGAACTTCCGAATATATTATCTGAAGTAATGTTCGGGCTTTGATGCATACCTGCATGTGCCATGGTTATAGACTGTATTCAATCTAAACACTATTTACAAATAACACATTGTCACCAAACTGTCTGTTTTTTGTAAACCCTTTCTATGAATTAGACCAATAATTCAGATTTACTAGCCTCGTCTGGAACTCACATGAAGGTGTACTTGTAAACATTAACATCAACGTATTACCATTAGGCATTACATAGATGGTTCACACATGTCATATAGGTTTCTCTTTGTAAATAGTGTAAATATGTTTGGCAACTCTAATGCGTGTTGACTCACGATTGAGTTCATTAAAGCATACCATTAATAAATCTAAATTACTATCCAAACACTTCTGTGTGGGCATGTATAGAGTTAATACTTACCCGAAATTCTTCAACAGTTTTGACCGGAGTGGTGTTCTCTATTGAACTATGCGATGACGTGCTGGATTTCCTGCAATAATCGAATAGTTCTGTTTTGTATTGCGGAAGATCACACACAAATGACATCATGATGTCGACTGTGTCAATTGGAACACACCACAGACAAACATTGAACTGACATATGAGAGAGGCAGTTGACCAGCCAGAGAGAGAGAGAGAGAGAGAGAGAGTGTGTGGATGGATGAGAGAGAGAGAGTAAATATATAGAAGGAAGAGATATAGCTAGGGAACGAAGGAAGAAAGAGAGAAGAGACGGACGAAGTAGAGAGGAAATATACATCATGTATGACATAGCGACAAGAGAGGAGAGGAGAGAGAAGATATGGGCTAGCGAAATATAGAGTGAGATAGAGAGGGGGAGAGAGAGAGAGAGAGGACGGGTGACTATTGGAGGGAGGGAGGTGGTCGACTAGAGGGGAGACAGGTAGCAGGTGAACCCGAGATAGGACAGATAGATGAGAGAATAAATATATATATATAGAAACAAGACAGGTGAGTGCAATGGGAGATAGACTGGAAGAGTGAAGTGACACAGCGAAATGAGAGTTTGAGTGAGAAAGGCAACGTCGATCGGAGAGAGCGGGGGAGAGACAATGCAAGAATATTGATCAGGGACAGAGATCACCAACTTTGTTATAAATGCCGTCGTGGAATCACGTGACTTACCTTCTGTTCATCAGTCGCTCAGCAGCAGATCTTCGTTCCTTCAGAGAATCAGCCCTCCTTTGTTTATTTAACTTTATATCGTTTGCGATGCATTGACTTATTGGGATCCCGAATACATATCCACTATCTGTGGAGAAAGGCAAAGTTATCATAATCATCACATGATATTTCACTAAATCAGCATACGGAGGACAAGAAAACAAGACATTATTATTATTTACTCAGAGCTTCCTGAATTGTCGCAAAACAAACTAGATGTCACCCGATGATCCATATGAAGTTTGGTGCCAATCGGGTGAGAGATGTGGCTTATAGAGTGTGCATGCAACTTGATTAAAACTGAAATCCAAGATGGTCGCTGTCGGCCATCTTTTTCAACGAAATCGGGGGAAATTGTAAAATCCCATTGAAGATTGGTTACGATCGGATGAGGGATGTGGCATGTAGGGTGTGCCAAAGGTAATTGTTGACGGACAAGTAAAGTTGAGCAAAAATGATAGTATGTGAACAATTCCTACCTTTGGGATCTTTCAGCTGGTCTTGTAAATGCGATAGACTCGTTGTATGCGATCGTCGTTTTATGGACAAAAGTTTCCGCTTGGCTTTCCTTGCTGTCCCTCCTTCTGAAATTGAATCAAAACGCACATTTAAGATAAGAAATATTACGTCGGGATTAACAGACATCGACCGAACAGATCATTGTCGCCGGTCAGTTATGTCCAACCCGAACGAGGCGTCAAGGGGCGGAGCTCGGTGGAGGACGCAGTGTTTTAACTGGCTAATGACGACCCTGGCTAAAACGGACCCCGGTTTACACGGATAGTTTTTATTTAATACTTTCTTTTTGTTTCCAATTGAGAAGGGACCTTTCGTTATATCTGTTTTGTGCCAGAAAATCGCTCACTTCTGCCTTGAACATCCATCCTCTTTAACTCTTTGTTTAATAAATGGATTATCCCACCCAGTTATACAACTATTTATTGGAATGCTCCATTATTCATTTAGATGAGTTATCAGGGAAAATGAGCAGACGACAGAGAGACAAAATATAATACAAATTTAGAAGGTTTCTTATTCATTCGTTGGAAATGTTCAGATAATAAGTTCAACAAACATGGTCGTTTATTGAATTTGCTGACCATTTCCTAAAATAACTATACTCATCACTGGCTACTTAGTGTAGAAAGCGCCAACCCATAATCTATTGCGCATGAAATAGCAAAGAACATTCATTGTTAGTCTTATCTTGGTATGGCTGCAATAACGGGCGTTTGTCACGCTCCGTTGAGGATAGTTGAAAACAGCCGATATATTATTTTATGACTTTAGAGATAATGCCATGATAGAAATCTGTCACACCAAAATGATTCCACGGAACCTTCAGCATTGAAGGTCAGTTTAATTTAACTGTTTCCTTATATGGGATGTATACGATAAACGAAGGAGTGTTCTGACACCGGGTGACGTCCCGAGCATGCGGTCGCTGACAATAATGCCTTCATTTGAAGCAGACTTTGTTGCGCTCGAAACACTAATGTAGCGAAATCGTGGATACGAACCATTAGAATTTAGCTATTTTTTTCAATCTACCCCTTAAATTGGACCATCCATTGTGACATGACTTCGATATATCTATATTTTCTTGTATACTATAATTTGGTATTCAGTGCTACACGTCGCGTTAATGACAATGGTGATTTGTCGGTCTTAAACTTTACTGTTTATGTCTCCAGACAGAAAAAGATGAAGAGTTTGCAGAAGGAAATAACTTGACCGTAATCGAGGAATTTTTGTTGTATGTGTTGCTGACAAGTTTTCGCCCTACATTATGCGGTCTATAACCACTAGGATCATGTAGGATGCACCTTTCTTTCTTGTTGGCAGAATGGGAAATAGAATAATCATTCAGACCACTAGCAATTATATACACTATACATCACACACCAGTAACATAGCAGACATTGTTCGTCGAGCGGTATACATGTACCGTTACACCATTTTGCTCCAGAAATAGCTTCAAGTAAATGCCAAGCACGCGCGTTATGCCATGAAAGGTAATCCGAGTGATAAATCGGGAGCGTTACGTCACGAGCATGCGGTCGCTGACAAGAATGCCCCAGTGAGAAATGTTTGAGACCCCAAAATGATCCTCGGTACATATTTCGACTAGTGCTGACGACAGAAATGGCAGAGTGACAAACGAGTAGTACATATCCGTAGTATGCTGGTACTCTATAGTAGAATGCGATCAAGGCCTCGGATGAATGTGCCGTACATAAAATATAATCCACACTGTAGCATGTTATTACGCATGTTTTTGTATCTATTTTAAGACATCGTTCGAATAATTATATCACATTATGGTTAACTATAAAAATGTATGACAATGTCAACAATAGAACAGAACGACGTATATATGATTAGAATCTGTTAAAAACTCAACCAAGACAATTAACCAACTTCGAGCTGCAAAATGCAATGACCATGGCATCAGCTTCAATGCAAACGTTTATATATATTTATAGCAACCACCAAGGGTGCTTATACCTAAGGCATGTGAATGACGTCATATTATTTTTCTATATCCATCAGTGATTTTTCAAGATCGCGGGTACAGATTTTGGAGAAATTGTCACGTGACTTCCGGTTAGCAACCGTGTGGAGATTGCAAAAAACGCGGAATTGGAAATGAAGCATCGCGATAAAAATGAAAGTAACTACTTCACAACTTACGAATAATTCACATGTGATTTAAATCTATTAATTTCATTTATAGACCAATTTCGTTGGTCAGCTTAATGAAAACGAAAAATGAAGAAGTCATGACGATAATCCAGACAAGATTTTACAATCCACGACACGTCTTGTCAATTTGGCATGTCGTCTCCGTCGTGACCACTGCATGATGTTACATAAATTATTCTTAGCGTTATGTCGCCGAAAAAAGGCAAATTTGAGGCACATCATGTGTGGTTGCTCCACTACGTGTCACGTACGATTCATATTATTTATAAAGATGGTCATGTTTATAGCTAGGAGATGACCACGATAGTCCGGGGGAGGGGAATAACAACCACGTGTGAAGTTATGGTTTTGGATTGATTATCATTGAGAAATATCAAGTAAACGAAATCTAACATTTTTTTTTTAATTGACCAGCGAATCCTATTTATATATATCAGAGTTATGGCGGCACGGAATCAGTATGAGAGTGCATTTCTTCATAACGTGCTTAATTCGGTGAGCGTGAACAGATTTTCATTTCTTATCGAAATGACCACGTATCGATCGGAATGGCACATTGAGATGCTCCTCAACTCAGATCAAGCTTGAAAATCGGTCCCGATTTTCGCCCAAGACGGGGTTTGAACCCGCGTCAACATCGCCCAGCCATATCTAGCTCTTTTAATCATGGCAAGTTGTCTTCTTGAATAATATTTTGTAATAATGTTTATAGGTTGTATATATTTCACTGAACTGTAATCATGAAGACTAATATTCGTTTCATCATTGATGCAGATGACAAGTTTGTATAAAATAAACTGCATGAATTTAGTGACATGGCTCAATTGATAATATACCGAGCAGTCACACCAGTAAACGAAGAGTATTCTTACACGTATGTCAAGTTGTGAAACAGAATATGGCCTAAGATGAGACCTTGTCGCAACTCCATAAACCGCGATGCACAAACACGTGTTATATAGGTAATCAACAGATAGTTTTGGAAATTTCGAGATCGTAGAGTCTTATTTTTAACGTCTGTGATCGATTTCCATGTCTTGTAATGAACCTGGGTCCGTCTTTAAAAGTACTTCTTCGAGAAAAAACGCTCTTAAAATAAATTAATTTTATTTATGAATATCTCCGTTATTTTGTCAATATATATAAACTAACTCCTTAAAATCACTTCTTCGGAGAAAAAAAACGCTCTCTGAAAATGTATTTGAATTTTTTTTAATATCTGAATATCTTCGTTATTTAGACAATATAATCATCCTGCATGTTGTGCCCATGGTAAGTTCAGTATTAAGGTTTATATAATGCAATGGTGAGCTAAATGGCGTATACGTTACATAATTAAGTATCTATATATGGTAAAAAATAACGGTAATTAAGTATCTATATCTGAAAATGCTATGCGAATTGGGTGCATATAGATAGCGATGGTGAAATAATAAGGTGCATGTTACATGCTCTTTGGAGTATATTTACACCCAACATTGATAACTGCCGATGTTGGCATGTCTCAAACGCGAATATATAACTCACTAATCCACTGATATGTTGATGATTAACCACACTCTATTCTCATCTGTAAATCGTTTATTTTTATCTCTCAGCGATCGGAATATATGCAGATGAGTATCGCCAATAATCCAATAGCGCTCGCATTCTCAAGTCAGTCGCTAATTTGCAGGAATGTTGAACCCATGTCAATGCTCGGGTGTAACTTAGCAAGGTCGCGTGTTCTTTTGGTTAGCATCGTTAAAGAAATGAAGAAGAGAGACATACCCTGTCCTTTTTATTTCGAGTTTTATAGAAATATTATTTTTTTAAATTTAGAAATCAGTATAAAAACGCAAAAGAAGTAGAGAGACAACAATAAAAAAAAGAGAAAAAAAAGAAAAGAAATTCAAGTAACATTTCAAATCAAAACAAAAACAAATAGATAGGAAGACAGACGAATGAGAGGGCATTCCGGATAAACCACAAGCATCGTATGCAGGCGAACAATGATACGTGTATACGTTCCAGTCCAGTCATTCCTTTATTCGAATTACCGATCATCACACGATGCCATAGTGTTATTGCAGAAGGAACACAAGAGCAACACGCATGCCACTCTTTGAACGTGCTGAGGGGATGTGAGAAAATAAGAGAACAGCAGAGGACATGTGAAGGAAGAAAGAGAGCACTCCGGACCAACCTTTCATTGGGGACTGTATTTTACGAAAAAGCTCTCCTTTCCAGTTTTGAGGTTTCATGTTATTGGAATGTTCTGAAACGTGTCATCATATACCGTCATGTATATATGTAAGAAAATTATCGATAAATACAAACACTTCGGGGGTATTGTAGTCAAATATACGTGACAAATGTTCCCAGTTTATGTCTCCGTGCAATCGAGGACTGAGTCGAAAATTCCTAACGATTTGTTACAGATAAAACACAATTTGTGCACTTGGGGATCTTCAAGAGGTTGAACAGTCTCTATAATCATGTGACATTGGAAATTTCATTTTCCAGTGAAGGGGAGCAGTATGAGATTCAATAAACCCACACGCTTTAATAACGTCCATTCGTGTGTAGTCGGCAAAGTTGCGAAATGGATAAGTTAAGGTGACTTTTAATCAATTTTGAATGAGAATTTCTAAATAACTGGATATCCTCAAAATTGGTCAAATGACTTCTATCTTTAAAGAAGGGTGATATACATTGTTGGAGACACAAGCTGCGTATATAATAGGGATGAATTGTGGAAATACTAAACCTTAGTTTGTCAAAATTAGTGCTTGACTTTGAACTCACCATTCGGGATGACTATAGTGCAGCCAAGCTGCATTGCCTGTAGCTTAGCAACTGCTATTTTCTGTAAGGCAGTCCGTTCCTGATCGTTGAGCTGCAGCAGACTCACTGGTCTCAGGACAACCTTCCGCCCGCTCACACTACACCATGTATGAGGGCCCTGAAACGGAAAGCCATATAATTGAAAACATCCACGTGGAAAATTGAGGGACCTATACCCACGTACACTCCATTTAAGTATATATCCGCCTCCTTGAATGAATATCTGGTTTGATATTATGACGAAACCCGTATAATGTCCGTACCCATGCACGCAGAAAAGAAACAAAAGAACGACAATTCTAGGACAGGGTTGAATATGTATCTGCTTGTCAAATTTTGACTAACAAAATTAACTTTGGGATGGTGAAGTGTTCGTTGCAAATTTTCCAACAACTGACATACTGGAGGTACTATATAGATGGAAAATTATAATCTATTTATGAGGGATGCTGGATGCAAATTCAATTTGTCAGAGTTGGATATTCAGTCTATATGAAAATTATAGCCACGTCTCTGAGTCAAACATCATATATCAACACCATGCGCGGGTGCAAATCCACAAAGAGCGTCTTTTGATTAAGATGATCGCCTTTCGTGACAAAGCTGAAAGCGCCATTTATAGAAAATCTATAAAATCGATGTAATCCGCCAGAAATTGTGCCGGTTAAGCGGCACTATCCTATACCACACCGCCTCTATATAAGCGAGATCACTACATGGGTCGCGGACTTATTGGATTCATCCAGCTCCGTTCCGTGGTTTCAGAGATTCTTCCAGCCCCAGTTCCGTAGTGTTAGTGCTACTGGTCATTGGTCAAAGTTTTGGAGTAGAATTTGCATATATGGAGCTTTTGAATTATTCCAAATATGGAATGCTACTCCAAAACTTTTACCCGTAGCACTAAAACCACGCAACCGGAACTGGTGGATATAATATGGCCGCGAGTAAGTGACAGGGCGTATTGTAATAAGCAATATTGCAGGTAATGATCGTTACAAACAGGGAGTGAAGACCGTCCATATACGTGCGTCATCGTGTTCTAATCACATGTTAAGCTCCACGACATACATTGTATAACAATCAACGATCACACGGATGTGACATGTCGTAATTTTGTTTCCCAAATGAAACCAATCATGCATAAAACATCTATGCATTTAATTTATTCCCTTTTGGATATATGATTCATATTTTCATTAGCAATCGAGAATATGTGAAGAATTTGAAATCATAACCGTCATGTGTGTTAATGTTTCATGGTTACAATTAGAATGTGTGCATAACTTGGTGACGTAGTACCCTAAATGTAACCATAACAGCTAACCGTGATTTATGAAACCTCTATAAAAACCAATTCAGTGTTGACGCACACAAATGTAGACCGATGACCAACATACATAAGTTTGTCTTTATCGCATATCACATGCAAGTGGTTTAAAAAAAACTGAGAGCGTTCCACGCCTCTAGATTAAACCTAGCAATTGCAACATATTGTCACTTTTCGGATATCAAGATGTGGCAATAGGTACATATAAGTTGTATGTATTCGGATGCAGAAAAGAAAAAAAATGATTCCCATACTTTCATATATTCTCTGCGGCATGACAATAAAGAGTGTTCCTTATATATAGTTACCCCTTCATCAACATTGCAAAACTAAAGAGCTTTTAATTAAGGTCCACTTAATTTTCGAATGCCCAGATAACATTATTCCATATTATAAACCATTTGGAAGAGGAACCAAAAACATATATATCCCATCAGAGTACGAAGCAGCTGTGGCCTAGGACTGTCCACAAAGTGATACAGATTCATTCCAAGACTCCCCCCTTGTCAACCCAGAATGCATCATAATTCAAACTAAGAGATAGAGTTATTCCCCTTCCATTTTATTTGAGTATAATAGACTTTATAGTACAGTCCGGATCAAAATACAGGACACACATTGGTACCTCGACAAAAACAACATGTTCCCAGTTTAATCGACCGGATCAGTTAATAATACTATGTATTGGAGATTCCTCTTTCAAATGGTATATAACATGGACTATCTATTATATATTTTGGAATATCTGTGTGTCTGTGTGTCGGTGTGTCTGTGTGTCTGTCTGTGTGGCTGTGTGTTCGCGATGGACTCGAAAACGGCCGATCCGATTTCGATGAAACTTGGTATGTGGGGATATTTTCGGCCGCGAACTGGCATAGGCCTATTAATTTGTCCGTGCGACGTGACCTTGAAATCGGGTAATTTCAAGGCCAAACGCCCGAATATCACGGGATTTCGATGAAACTTGGTATGTGGGGGTACTTTCTTATGGCGAGTCTCTTAAGCATATTCAATTGCCCGTGCGACGTGACCTTGACCTTAAAATCGGGTAACTTCAAGGTCAAATCGCCAATTTTCATGGGATTTCGACGAAATTTGATACGTGGGGTTACTTTTGTCCACTGATTGTTTTGGACGGGTCCAATCGTGACACCGACCAGACCTTGACCTTCAAAATGATCAATTCAAGATCAAATCGGGTAAAACCGGATTGATTTCGACGGGCACGTTTGTCTGGTACTTTTGTCCGGGCAGTGTTTTTGGACTGGTCAAATCGTGACCCCAATTGACCTTGACCTTCAAAATGGCCAATTCAAGGTCAAAGGCCGGACGAAGTCGGGTCACCTTCTAGTGTTGTATATAATGTGATCTGGTGATTTGATAATTAAGTGGGCCTTTAACGTTTGAATGCATGTACTGTTATATCAGTGGCATGTGTAAGTTCATCGATATCCCTCAATATGCTGAGTATTACAATATAAAAGTTCTGCTGAACTTCTTTTCGCAGCGAATTTTGAACAGTTGGAATTATCTGACCAGTTTTGTGGTAGACTCACATAACCTCGACGAATTCATAGACAGAACACAACGCGCATCTTAATCGAGAATCTTTTATCGAATGAGTTACGGATGGCGTAAGGATATATTTCGCGAGAGCGTAGCTCGAGCGAAATATAACTTTGCGCCGTCCGCAACGAGTTCGATAAAAGATTCGAGATTATGATGCAAGTTGTGTTCTGTATTTATTCCACACCGTTCAGTCAGATAAGTTCAATCCATGAATGTGATTTAAGTCTGACAAATAACCAGTAATTATGGGGGGATCACCGGAAGCGGATGATCGACGTAATGTACGTCATCTTTCTTGGCGACAACGTCAACAAGAATAGTTCCGGCTTGTATTCCACTAGAGCTCGAATTCTAGGTATACACTTATATGTATTCAATGGCTGGGATTCCGTTGAATACATGTGCCTCACGTCAATGGGTGTGGAATAAAAAGATCACTTAGATGCTCACCTGTGGAATATAAGATAGGATTTTTATGACAGAACTATTCTCGGAAAAAAGTCACTGCGACTTATTTCCGTATGTGTGTATGTATATATGTATGAATGCATGTATGTATGTATGTATGTATGTATGATGTGTATGTATGGGTGGATGTATGGGACTTGGTTATCTGATTTTATTTGTTTTGTTGTCGTAGTTTATGTATTTGTCTTCAATGTCCTTACATGTATAACTATCAATTAAGAATGTCTCGGTGAAATATCATGTCAGGTGAGCGTTGCGTTCTGTCTTCACATATATGGTGAATATCTAGAACTAGTTGTATATCGCGAAGAGTGTAGATCCGCCTCCTTTCCACGAAAAAAGGCGTTTGATCCGCACACAACTATCATTTTAAGTGATTTGTAACATCTTGCCAACAAGTCTCCTCTATCTGACGAACCCCTATTTTCAAAATTGGAGAATCGGTACGAGAACATTTTTTTTAATACATGAACATGGAGTAAATCCTAATTGCCGCGGTGATGTCATATCGGTGATTGTCAGGAGAATTTCCACAAGGAGCTCAGTTTTTATATATCGAAGGGGCGGACTAATTAGTCACGTGCATGCTCTATCAAAGGGAGATAATTAATTGTTGAAACTTTAAAAGGAGAAATGCCAAAATAGAAAAAAATATATACTTTGGATATTGGCAGTATATTTGATAAGTTGCTATGCTATCCATTCAATAAATTCTATCGTTCCATAATGGTTGACTTTAAACAACCAATCAGGAAGCTGGACACAAGATGACTTGGTGTGAACTTTGCATGTCATGACGCATACAAAGAGAACTGGATATGATCCAACTGCACGCACATGCAATAATGGAATAATTGAACCAGCAGACGTTCAAATCAAGTTCGAAGTTAGGAAGAAGACAAAGTCATTAAGCCCCACTCGACACGTATAGAACCTGAAAGTTAAGATGTTTGATTGATATGCTTTCAGACATAATATAACTGACATTTGATCGCAGAATGCACTCGCCATGGACAATTCACACGACACATATGGGGAGTTGAGATTCTCAAATTAGAACAATATATAGGTTGCAATAAGAGCCAAGAGTGCGGTGCATATATAGGAGGTTTTCACAAAGCTCACCCAGTGCTCTTTATCGTTGTACTCATTCGCGTTCTTTTGCGTTCTGACACAACCGGTTTCATGCAAGGCTCGACGGGTTGAACTTTAAACTCCTAAATATAAAGACACATGCACTGTTTCCGTGGTCTGTGCTCGACGTTCGATTTGTCGGGCCCAGATCACCTTCATTGTATGTATGGAAATTTTTTGGATATATTTCTTCTAGACCCTTTTTTTACTAAATGGATTCTCCCATTCAGTTATGAAAGTATACATTGGATTAGTCTATTATTCAATTGGAGGGAAGTTTTTGTAATAATAGCAGATGACAGACAAACCAAAAGTTAATACAAGTGCAGAAGGATTCATATTCTGTGGTTGGGAAAGTTCCGATAATAAATTCAACAAATGGTCGTTTGTTGAACTTAGTATCTGAACATTCCCTAAGGGATCTAATCGTCAATGATTATTTAGTAAGTTAAGAGTTTAATGTGGTGTATCTCTTTCCAGAAATTTCTATCGATTCATGGGTATAAAATAATACTTTTGTTTCGAGAGACCAGTCAACAGGCGATCACATATTTCTGCAACTTAAAACGACATGGTTCATATGAACCTCCCCATTATACGTCAACGTAATTTCGAGAAATATGTCAGATAAATACACGAAATACGCTCTAAATGTTTTTATGTTCTTCAAAAAGTTGCCAAATCTGATTTATTTGTCGGCTGTTTTCAATTAATAAGACTGACAACGAACGCTCTTTGTTCCGTGATGAAGAAAAGTCGGGATCCGTTTTTTCTAAACTCTGGGAATTGAATAAGTCGTTCTGTAGCATATAAATTACAACTAAGAGTATGTAAAGGATAACTTGTTTTGTCTGCGTAACCGGGCCGGGTGTATCACAATCGAGTAGACGTATAGACTTTAAAGAGTCATAGAGTTATAAGTTCTGTATGCACTTACTAGACCTAAAATATGCGTGAAGTGTTCGTAGTTTGGCCCAATTTTATAAAAATAATAAATACACAAAAACATGGTTCAAACAGCCATGGGGTTTAAAAACCAAAACAAAAGACAAAATGATTGTTTGGAGTTTTTCGTTGTTTCAGTCCCTATATAGGCCATCTCACATATTTGTATTGGTGTAATGCTAATTTCACTAGCCTTAGGAAATATTTCATATGCCCATAGAAACACACATCCATATGTGTATGCAATATTCTTGCCATTTGCATTAATTACAAATCCGGGCTTGTGAGGAATCGAAACAGCTTCGCCATTAACGGACACCTTGTTGTGGCCTAATGAGCTACCATTCTGATACCCGGAACGAGAACGTAATGTAACACATGCGAGTATAATTTGGGGCTTCAAAACTCCAAGGATTGTATAAGCTTCATATACACCTTATACGTCTCAGCCAAGGTGGCCGCCAACAAAATATAAACAACGACACTGCAAAAGATTAACAAACAGACAACACTAAACAAAAAAGAAACAAACAAATAAAACGAACGACAACGCCACCGTTTGACACGGCGCTTGGCATCGGGATGCTTTCACATATCGACGACGATGTCGATAAAACTTTCCCACAAACACATACTAGGGTAGCATAATTAAAAAAACAACTTAAAATATTTTCAATTCCACAGTTCAAATAATAGAAATGCAAGAGATTATGACGTAGCGCATTCTCTACTGCTAGGATGTGCATATGGCTTGAAAACGAGCACACCGAAAGTCCTTTCCATAACGGCCATTGCTCCAAAATTTGAATTCTGCACGTCTAATTTGGATAATTCAACCACAAGACGAACTCTTATTTCAACATGTTAATTAGCGAGAACATGGAACGTCAGAGTCAAAGAGTCCAAGTCACTTTACGTAATGGGCCCACAGCATTTTTTGTCAAAGCATCTATGAGATTGGCCAATGCAATTCAACTGAGGTGGTTTATGTGTCTATGTATTACTTAAAAGTTCAGACTAGACAAGGTTGTTACCAATTAAGCGTGTATGACTCTTTTTGTTTCTTAATGACATGTATATTCTAGTGCATAAACGACCTCCAATGAAAACAAGAGGTTGCAATGCTATGGGTATACACCACGTTGCCGTATAATCATGAGCAGAACGCGACCCAAAATGTAAACGAACTATAAGGGAATTTGCGAACATTATAGTATACAATTTAACATTTCATTGAAAATTTAAATGCTCTTGTGACCATGAACATAAGTTCCGAATTTCATTTAGATACGATGAACCATGGCTGAGATATCTGCCCAGACGAACAGAAACCCGTCATTTGTAGATAAACAAAGAAGGATAACTCTAGAACGAACAGCGTCATCTCTTTTGACACTTGGTGTGATGGCTAACATCCATACGATATTCATTCATGCCAATCCGACAACCCATGGTTGAGCTATTTACTCGAACAGACGTATGGACGATTTGGCGGAAGACAGACGGCCGGACGAATGTAATTCAATACCCCACAAAGTCTGAACATGATTTCCAAGTGTGACACTGTTATCAGAACAGCACAGTGCAGTTCATTTAAATTTGAATAAAATCGTAATATAGTTTTTGCAAGCAGACTAACTAAGCACAAGCATCATTGAAATCTATGTACACACTCAGCATGTGTAGCACAACCATTAATTTCTTAGTCTGTAGATCAGACAACTGGTCAACTTTAACTTCAGCGAGTTTGTGAATTTCGAAGTTACTCCTCTTACACTACTCTTGGTTTCAGGGCCAAGTACATGCGTCACTATAATGTAATCTCTAAACCGTTGCTTCAGACATTCGGATAGTTGCTATCTGCAAGTCAAGCAGTGGACGAGCTAGTATTTGTTGCAGGAGTTATTGTGCTTATGAGTGAAAGGGAATGTGCATTTGACAAACACCTATTAAATGGTTGATGTGTGTTTGATGTTCAAAATCGGGGCACAATCCATACCTATATTCCTTGTAAATTTCAGTTATAAATATGATTTTTTAACGACTACTGGTTTTTTAAATATGCACTGTGAAATTCCACAACTCATGTACTAGTTTATCGCGTCAGAACAACGTTTATAAATGTTATAATCAAAATTAAAATAAAAGCAGCTTTGGGTTAGAGACTTGATTGGTGGCGTAGGGTCCTGGTCCAGTCCTGGGTTTATTGGTTGGCGGTTCAAGGTAGTATAAGCCTGTAGATAACCACTTTGAATAACAAAAGAGACGAACCTTTACTGTGATTTCCGGGCCCTGAGACCGAATAAGCTCACACAGCGTTGGACAGAAAGAGCTTCCATCTTTAGGATGGCACCGTAGCTGAGGTGGTTAGGTCGGGGAAAAGTTTATCGCAGTCTGGGCTGGACGAGGTTGCAGTCGGTTCGAACCCCGACATGGGCGAAAATCAGGACCAATTTTAAAGCTTGATCTGAGTTGAAGGACATCTCAATGTGCCATTCCGATCGATACATGGTCATTTCGATAAGAAATGAGAAATTGTTCACGCTCACTGAAGCAAGCACATTTGAAGCAATGAGCGCTGATATACATATAGTCACGCTGTATACTCACAATTTCCATTTGAACTGATTGTTGATCCACGAGACAGAAATTGTTCTTCAATAATACTCGAAGAGTATGGTAATCATAAATCGTCCAGGGAGGCAACTGTTCCAAAGATATCCGCAGCAAATTGGCGGATACCGGAATTACCTAGCCCGAGATTGTAACCGAGGAGTCAATCAAAAACGTGTCGCATGGCAACCAGTTGGCTCGGCGCAAACGTCAACACATCTTGGTAACAAAGTGTCCTTTATCAGTTATATTCCTAAGTCATTTGCATATACCACTGGACACAGGATCCATTATAATAAGCAAGTATTCCAAAGAGAATTATATGTTCCGTTCTTTCACATAATGCATGTATACATAGATGGCGGTTGATATTGTACAACAGGGCGGTTTGTGTTATCTGTACTCGAGGCGATAACTCTGATTGCAGAAACAACGTTGTATTGGCGCAACTACTCGTGGACGCGTGAAGACTAACCGGAATCATTTGTTGAATTCCTACCAAAAGTCGCTTTGCACATCTAACCCTGTTAATCAGTGTTGCGCATGCGGAGGTAACCCCCGCTGCTCCGGAGTACGCCGGATCAGTGCCAAGCACAAGCTTATCCGTCCAAGACTCTGCTCTGCTCCACTAGACTATTAGTTCAGCATCGTGCAATTTTTTTATGGCTCTGCACATGCACAATGCGAGAAATGTGAGTTAGCATATGTATATCTGTGATTGGATGCCAGGTACCGAAACGCTGTGGTAGATTCAGTTTATATCAGTTTACAATAGTCGCTGCATTCGTCGAATAATTTTGGTGATTAGGGCTAATCTCCCATAATTCCTCATACAACTGGATTCACTAGAACTCGTGTTAATTATAGAACTTGTTTCCAAAAATAACCACCGTTAGGGACTGTGACCGGCTGCAGACATAAGAAACGTGACCACAACCATGCAATGTCACATCCCGAGATGACGCGAAAGCTAAAATGGATCTTATTTTGACTGTGCTAAATCCCCGCCTCATTTCAGAACATTTTGTGGACCGGTCTTCCTATGATTCTGCTGCCGAGGAAGGCTTTGTTGTGCACAACACGAATAATAACACGAGTTAACCCGTTCTCTACTAATTAGATTCACCCACTCAGTTCTAAAAAATATACACTGGAATGGTATATTATCCATTTGTCCAGGAAAACGAGCAGACGATAACATATATGTATGAAAGGATATTAAAAGTGCAGAAGGAATACTATTAATTGGCGGGGAATATTCAGAAAATAAGTTCAACAAACGACCTATATATGGTCGTGTGTTGAACTTACTATCTGAACATTTCCTAAGGGAACTACTCGCCAATAGTATAGAAAGGCTTAGTATAGAAATGCAAGGAACGAGTTAATTTGACCAGTGTTTATAAAGAGAGAGTGATGTTATATATGAAAGTGCATGCATGGTTATTGTGCAAGTTCAATTCAAGCAATCGTAGACTGCATTATAATGTTATCAGCATGTTATTCCTTTCTCGTTAGCAGTATAAAGCGAGACTAAGCATACATATTACAAAATACAATGCTTGTATACCATCCTGATTTAGAGCTGATTTTGGTAAAACAAACGAAGGCTGTTTTGAAAAAGCGTTGTTATTTCCTCACTATTTTCCATTTTTCTGCCGCAAAGTATTGGATCGTCTCGCAATGAATAATTTAAATATATATACTTATGTGCACGAATGCTCCAGACAGACAACGGGCCTGAGCCGCGCATATTCGCTATATACCCCGAAAATGACTAATAAAAAAAATCGTATTTTAAAAACAATATTGTTTCTTATACCATCCGACCTATATATAAATTGTTAAGTTATATAAGAATTCACAGTGAATTTAGATATTGGACCCTATTCATTTCAGTATAAATATATAGTAAAACAGAATATAACTGACGAAAATGTAAATATCGGTCATTTTTGTATGACGCATTGATTGGCAATGGTATTATAATTTTGGAAAAATTCTCCTTCGGTTGGTGGGTCTATTCAATTGCAGTTTGTGTTATATAGCAGCTATATATGTTAACTCCCGGTAAAGGTGCGGAATAAACATCACTCATACTCGGCTGCCGAAAATAAGACACAAGCACTCGTATGCTCGTAGTCGTCTTCGTATATTTAAGAAACCTCTCTAGCTGTCATTTTGGGCGTTTTTTGTAATGTTTGTTCTCTTCATTCAAGTTGATCTACCAGTTCCCACGCATGTGCGTGCGTAATCCACATCCGCGAAATCGCGTGCATGGTTACTTCCGCTCATATTCGTATACCTAATTTTACGCTTTAATTGTTCGCTATTACGCATATTTATGGTTATAACTCACACCAACTAAAGTTCGCGACTTATGGCCAGCCTCGGATACTAAATAGTGAACTAAAATCAAAGGTCAACAGCAATGGCTGATGCCACGCATTCCCATAAGGTTGCGGCTTGTGTGGTTTTGCAATCTACCCAACAATGAAATGCACGTTCGTGATATGCTAAATAATTTTTCAATTTTTCTGCCGCAAAGTATTGGATCGTCTTGCATTCTATGAATAATTTACATATCACGAACATTACAAAATAATATAGAACGGTTTAACTAGTTGCTAGCAATAGTGGCGATACTTTGATTGCATGTAATATACTATCAATACCAGCATGGAAATTACTTCAACTGCAAAGTCTCAATCTCGAAAAATAATGTATTTTATATATCTATAATGGACATAATGCACTTTGGTTAGTATTTTGTATATGCTCTCTATATTGATATACATCAGTCATTGTCTCCTTAATTGAAGTTGAGAACATTAGTGGCTTAAGTCTCAATAATAAAGTTCATTATAAAATGCGAAATATTATTTCCACAAAGAGAATATACGACATTGTCCGCATATTAATTATCCAACTAAGTATAATATCTCCAGAAACCTCCCGGAACAATCGACCAGTTCCCCTGTGTATATTCGAGTTTTTTTCGCCTAATTTCTGTGGTTTTCCAGAAATAACCTGGCGATGACAACTCTATGGTTTAGTTGTAGCATATGTTGGGTGGTCTGGCAGCAACAACACTGTCCAGATACCGGCGGATCCCGTGAAGATGGTTGTGGTTTATCAATTCCGGCAGTCTTGCTGTGGATCACGGACGATATTGTTTACTATAGCTATGTCTGGACTTACTAATTAATCTGTACGTGTTTCTAAGACTATCTATTCCTGGCCACATACGCTGATAAATATACCCGTTCTGCCATCTAAGCAAATGTCACGGCGATTACTATATACAGCGTAAATATATGTGGCGTATTTTAGGTTTAGCATAATGCCCCATTACGAAAACTTGTATCATCTTCTTTCTTTCCCATAAGATCCAAATTAGAGTCCGTTCAAATGACCTACAATTCAGCCTGTTCTCCAATTCAATTCGTTTATCTTATCGACCCATAATACATAGGTATTAAGACATTTATGTACATGACTTACATAATAAATATTCAAATGATATGCATTAAAATATATGAAAAGTATTTACAATATAAATAATATACATGTTTGCCATACGTAATTTCCGTTGACGCTCCTGATAATCAGTACATTATCGGCTTATAATATGATTTATTTTCGGTTCATATTCGGTGTAGAATTGCCATCATTTGAGTCCATAACGAACTGAAAGTGCAGCCTGTTCTCCAGAAAATCAGCACGTTATCGGCTTATAATAGGAGTTGTTTTATGTTCATAATCGGCGTAGAATGATAGCCTCAGTTTGAGTCCATAACGAACTGAAAATGTGAGTGTTCTATTGCCATTAATGACTCATAATAACTTATTATAAGTTCATTATGGGCGGACAATAACACGAATAAACCAACTCAGGAATCACAGATGTACGCTCTTGCTTTAAAAAATGTGTTTTCACTGTGGCCCGTGCCATAAAACCAAATAACGGTTGTAATTCCACTATCGGCTTATTCAGATATAAATGATCCAATATGAACCTGTATGGATATTATAGGTCGATTATGAAGTTATTTGCGCGAGGATATTACAGTTACAATGTTAGCAGTTGGGGATAGATTGGCCTCCGTTATCCGCGGCGGCATCATTTACTGGACTTCATAAGTTTTTAATCACGTGGAAGACGTACCACTGTTACTATGTTTCGAACAAAAGAAGGTTGTCACATTCAGTTGACTTATATATGTGTATTTAATTAACACGATAAATGTAAAAGTGTATCCTGATGAACATTCAAGTTACTTCACATGTCCGCGAGACAGGTACGTCCTTTCATCGGTGTATATGGGTGTGATATGACCTACATGTTTTTACTCTTGCCCCCATATATTTGTAACCGCAGTACACGGGTGTGATCTCACCTTATATTATCGTGCTGCCAGGTTGCATTCACGCTAACATGAATGGAGTCCAACCGTTATTTACATACGGTGTAAAATCTAGGTACACAAGCTTTATGTCTCATCTATTCAATCGGGTCGCCTGTGTGTGTTCTTTGTGACATTTCTACACATACCTGGCCGAGTTTAACACGAATTAACCAAACGAACAGACCCATTGTCCCATTAAAGCGTCTTGTATAAATGGATGGTCAGTGTTGTTCACCTTGTGAATACTGAGTTACGGTTGAGCTGCCTCATGGGAAACTATAACATATATAGTATACACTCCCGACCATTGATCAATCTGATACATGTACATATCAAGAGTCGAGAGAAGTCTCCGTCATTAAAATTGATGATTGGCACCGGACGCAACCAAAAGGTTGATTGATTGATTGATTGGGGTTTAATGTCGCTTTCAGCAACTACGGCCATATCACAACATTGCCAGTTTTATTGGTGGAGGAAATCCGCATACTTACGGCTAATCTAACAGTGATTCCAATGGCCGATAAACTCGTCGACCATGTGCGGCAAAACACCGGCCATCGGCGAGTGACTGGCAACTTCACCAGATAACGATTTCGAGTTAGAAAGTCCACGATGGAAACATGTGGATTTGAACCCTTATCGCCAGCGCTGGAGGGCTAAACGGCTTTGAGTTGTACCCCTAACCGATTGAGCCACCGAGGCCCCCGCAACCAAATGGTAACCCAAGGCAATGCCGAAGAACTAGCACACATAGCACACATACAAACCAGCACACATTATAAAAAAATACGGTGACAAGGTATACCGCCAATATAGCGCGGGATAGTGTTTGTTTCCGTGAACGCGTTAATTGGGCGTACATCAGTTTCTTTCTTTCTGAGGTACTTCCTATGTAAAATTCACGCTCTTGTTACCGAGTTCGAAACTTATCAAATTTAGTTTGGAAGTTAGGAAATGAAAAGGATTGCCGATGAGAACTAAAATCATCTGAAGTGTTTGTAGAGATAACGAAGGTCAAGACCTCGGATATGAATTGTTGGAAGATCAGCGCCGAGGACACGATTCGTATCGCTCAAGCTATATTACTATAATGTAGTGTGTTTACTCAGTACTGCATATTCAATGATAGCGTGATAGTTATAACGTTTGAGAACAAGGGGGGGGGGTAATACAAATATGCAGGAAGGTATGCCGGGATGGGTAGGTGTTCCGAGAGGCAAACAACAGATGTGTTATAACCTCGTGCAATTTTATTTGCTAAAGACCTTTTGTGCCCGTATTTGACTTTTGTAACAGTTTAAAACATATTATAACTGCAAAAACACCATATTTATGTTACTGGGATCTCATATGGACTTAGTGGAGATGACATTGAGCTATGGCATGTTGCATATGGAACGTTGAAGTGAAAAACAGACACACTTCGGAAAGAATCTTCGAGAAATGTAAAACTGAAAAAATAAACTTGCCTTGATGTATCTAAGACATTTACGCCTAGATCATTGCGGGCACAGCGAAAGGGCTACAAACTATCTCAAACATTAATGTGACTACCAATTAAAATAATTGTCATCAGTGCATCAATCCAATCAGTGAATTATTACATGTCTATCAGCTCATATGATATGTTACTCTCTGTCTCACAACAACTAAAGTATCGAAGTCTGGCATAGTGACTGCTTGTCACTTAGTATAATAGATGTTGCTCCAGTAGACTAACAAATGGATAATGCTAGACAATGGGCTGTTTTAAAAGACAACTCAGGAAATAGTTAGAAATTTTGGAACTGTGTGTATCCTGCACAATGGTTCATGTTAGCAGATATCAGCAATTTATTAAATAGTATTTCCAATTGCAGCCTGGTAAATATCCTCTCTATGTATTTAGTTTCAAAATATGAACCTGTGTGTACGTCAACATACACCATGTGATAGTGATGGGCGGTGGAGAGAAAGAGAAGAGAATGAAGAGTATCAGTCTCTTTGAAAAGCCGACGAAAATCATATATCGGATGTACGTCTCTAGAACTCTCTATTAAAATTAGTTTCTGTATTAAAGGGATTGCCTCCATTTCATTGGAGAGCGGCGCAGACTTTGCGCTATTTCATTGGTTTATATCATAGTCAATCACATCAGAGGTAAACTGTCAATGGCGTGTTGACAGTCTTTCCACGCATTGTCAAACTCAACTATTGTTGGAAAACTGAATACAGGCGATATATCCGTAATTCATTTTACTCATCGCAATATAGGAAACATCATCTTCGAATTTGTTTTATCAGTGAACGATATTCATGACTGATTATTCTTTCGCGTCTAATTGTATTTATAAGTATTTCTAAACACCCTACGATTCTCACAAACATTTACTACATCAGGAATGCATGCACTCCATATTTGGAAACGGTTTATTACGTCATGCCGCGTCGTCGAAGAAATGAAATATTATGGACACTTCTAGAGACGAACACGGTACACCCAATATAGGATTTACGTCGGCTTTTCAAAGAGACTGGAAGAGTGTATGATGTGGCCGACAGTGCAATCACACTTATGCCAATGTTGTGCAATGCTGCAAGCGTACTCTCGTGCTGTGTGCCAATATAGCCATCACGTTGGGATATCCCCCACCATGACAGCAACTCCTATACACCTTCATAAATTGATTTAGTTTAGAACTTCAGACTATACCACTTCATCAGCAAAAAACTTTACAACCTAAAAGTGATGAATTGAACTGACTTCTTGTAAGCATGTATTGCGAATTATGATTTATCGTGTGTACGTTTCTAATAACCTTTTCTCAATTATAAACCTATATCCATGATTTCCTGACATTTTCTGTAATTTGTCTGAAGTGGAAATCTGTCGAGAGAAGTAACCAGATCCGGTTATAAAAGGTGTGACGGAACTACGATGGTGGTATCAGAGTTTAACCCTTCCGTTACTAAATACTCATTGAGGAGTATATTATATAGTTCCCTCAGGAAACGTCTTTTGATGAACTTATTGGCTGCGGGCACACGTACCACAGTAGCCATGGCATAGTAGGTGTGACAATTTATTATGGTGGAGTTTGGTGACAATTGGTCGTCATAATTGTGTCAGGTATATAGCTGGCCATGTTGTCCGCTGAGGTTCCGCACAATGAGTCGACTGGACCAATTAACACATTGCCTTTCACCAAGTTAATGTCTACTCATTATGTTTTGCTACATTGTATTCTCTACGATATATAAAATTGCACGATCGATCGTCCGGAATTGTGTTTGACCGTGGAAATCCCTCATTCACTCACATATCATGCACGTAGTACGTTTTATTGACTTGATCTCAATGCATGTTTATATATTTATATTAAATTCATGCGTATTAAACGGTTCCCCAATTGTTTTTTTTTATTTTTGCGACGTTTAGTTCGACGCATAATTCCGCTAACATGCATGGACAGATGAAGCTGTGTCGGAACTGTTGGAGGAAATGCAGCTGCGAGAAAGTATATGGAGTAAACAAAGCGAACTATACAAAGACCAAAACAAGAAAAATGCTGATTATAACGAACTTTGAAAGACCCATTGTGCGAATATGCAGGGGTGAGATGGCTAGCTATGGCATATTAATATGACGACCAATTGTCACCAAACTCCACCATAATAAATTGTCACACCTACTATGCCATCGCTACTACGTGTCCGCAGCCATTATCTAAACATTTCCCACCAATAAATATGACCCCAGACAGAATAATAGACCATTTTATTATATGCTTCCCCATTATATAGTGGGAAATTGCCGCAACGCACGAATAAATAAGAAACCTGAATTAGTATTTTATTTTTGTCTCCGAGTATGTTTTTTTCATTTTCCCTGAACACCCCTCCAAACGAATAATAGAGCATTCCATAAATACTTTTAAAACTGAGCGGGGGAATCCATGTAATAAAGAAAGGGTTAACCCTATTCGCACCATGCTAATTGGTCGCGTCTTCTGGGTCATAATGTGTTATGAGTCATGGGAATTATTGAGGTCGGATAATAGTAACTATATCTATTTTAGTACGCCACTCTAATAAGTTATCCTCTATGTCATTTACAAACAACTCAACGTCCTCGAAAATCCATCACGGAAGCGACGCTTATAGAATAACCGAGTTAAGTTCTAACCAGTGGAACACGCAGGGTAATGTCGTTCTTAGTTATAGGGATCTGAAGTCCTTGACGGCCTCTCGAGTATGCCTTTGCGAGACCGCAGATCTCGTTTGTCGGGATAAAAATAATATACACTTCTGGTTCTAAACTTCCACAGATGTCCGTCTTGTGTGTTATATATATACAGCACTAGTACGGGTGGGTAACAGGTGCGTCATTATAGAGGTATATATACATGTACCGAGAAATGGTAAGGAAATTAGGTCCCCTGATTCAGAACTGCACCAAGAACAGGTTAGTGTTACAAGGAACGCGCTCTCCCATGTGATACGAACTGTCGAAAATGTTGTAGATTCATTGATTGATTGATTGATTGATTGATTGATTGGGGTTCAAAGTCGCTTTCGGCAACTATATATATATATATATATATATATATATATATATATATAGGCAATAGCACGACATTGCCAGCTTTAGCGGTGGAGGAAATCTGCACACTTAAGGCTAATCAAACTGTGATATCAATGGCTGATAAACTCGTCGACCATGTGCGGCAAACCACCAGCCATCGGCGAGTAACTGGCAAATCATCCATGCAGATAACGATTTCATGTTGCAAAGTCAACGATGGAAACATGTGGATTTAAACCCGCATCGCCAGCACTGGAGGGCGAGACGGCTTGGACTTGTAACCATAACCTACTGAGCCACTAATGCCCCCGAACATATTGTAGATCTCTGGGTCGTTCGTGGTAACTTGTACGTGACATGGGAGCAACTTGCGGCCATGAACATATATGACGTGTTGTCAGGTGACATTATTTTATCCATTTCTATCAAGACCGAAATTGAAATAACAATTATGTAATTCGTGTCACATGACGAATAGCTGTCACTTGAGAAACATTGTTTCGTAATAACTACATGTACTGTGTACGAGACAGGCTAGTTTAATTACATTTAGTGACACTATTATAGCGACGCGACCAAATATAGTTGTTGGAAGTGAATTAGAAAAAATGGACACATCAATCTTTGTCGCATTTGTGGGCATGAGTTCCTCGTTTTTGATGTTAGGTGGCTATGCATAGTTTGCGGAAAGGGTGGTACTAGACATGCCATCATAAGAAAAATTGTTTCAGGATTTTAACATGACACGCCCTGGGAACACCGAAAAGTAAATATTGTGCAATTAATTTGGAAATGATATCAGCAAAAAATGAAGTGGGCGGATTGCAAATAGTATACAACTTATATGTATTCAACGTAATTTGACTGCATGTATAATGCCATGGGTAGTGTGGATTATAACACATATATATGACTTAATTGGGGGACGGAGGTAGAACTCTTTATATATATTTCGTGGTGTTTCGCTATTGGCTATCGAGATACAGATATATAGAGTGTCAGAAACATGTACAAACTGTACACTCATATATATTGATACCATGCACTATAAGACAGATTTTTTCCGACGATTGCTGTGAAACCGTTGTCAGGGCGGAAAAATACACAATTAAACCATAATTGCTCAATATATAGAACACTGATTCGAGGCGGATGTGAACAATTTCATTACTTATAATACTCATTGACGAGTAATTCCAATAGGAAATGTTCATTCAACAAACGGCCATAGGCCGCTTTGTACTTATATTCTGAGCATTTCCCACCAATGAATAGGAATCATTCAGTAGTTGCAATCACCTGCCATCTGCTTCTATTTCCTGAACATTCCTCAAAATAGCCATTCCAATGTACACTTTTCTAACCGAGTGGGAAATTCATTTAGTAAAGTATGGGTTAACGGCCCACTTAATTTTCGAATGCCCATATCACATAATATACAATATATTCCATAGTATATACCATTTGACAGAGGAAGCTCCAAAACATTGCATTATCAAATTATCCGGTCGAATAAACCATGAACATGTTGTTTTTATTCCATGTACCGACGTGTGTTTTATACTTAATTTCGATCTTGTCTTTACTTCCAGTCTATTATTCTCAATGGAAGGGGTATATATGCCATCAACGTCGTTTTTCGGTTGATCTATGAGCGTATAGACCGATCAGTAGACGAATAACACACTGTATAATTCCGCGAAGCGGATTATACTTAGTATGTTATTCGTCTACTGATCGGTCTATACGCTCATAGATCAACCGAAAAACGACGTTGATGGCTTATAATTATAACTTTAACACTTTATTTTCAACTGTCTACTATTAATCCATCTCAGACAATTAATTGCCAAAACATGATTTTCCGTTGGGCGATCTCGGAATTTGTTTAATGGGCCGAAAATAAATTGGCCGAAATTGTCAACGAGCAACTTCGCCAAGCAAACTTTCAGAAAATAAATATTTACACTTCAACTTCAATTTTCAGCAATGAACTCTCCATGATAAAAAGAATTACTTGTTTGGCTACGATTTACGTTTAAAATGACTCATTAACAACCCAATAATTATCAACACACACAGAGTCGAATCCGCGATCTCCGGTAAAATTATTAACTCCAGACCAGTCCAGACTCCAGCCCGATGACCGATGTAATTTGTAAACAAATGCCCTGATCATATCTAATGTACTCGTGGCAAAATTAATGTCATCAGCATTGTTATGAAGCTGAAAAGTGTTAAAAGGGTTGTAATCGGGTAACACATTTTATTTATTTCCAATAAAATTTGCCATGTTGATCAGCATGATTCATGATAAGTTGTGTTCACAGCAGTAACTATACACGTTGTCATAGACGCTTTTTCGAAAATTGGACAAATGAAAAACGCGGCACAAACTTTTAGTGTTCAGTCGAGGGTTACAAAAACATGAATACAGCTGAAATGAACAGACATTAAGTATAGTATAGTGTCCGTAAGAAGCAGAAACAAACAATATAGACATCAACTACTTGTTCAAATGTTTCTAGCATTGAGTTTTCGAGTTGTTTTTTCACTGAAATTCTAATGGATTCTCGTTCCGCGCTTTCGCGTCATCCAGGGACGTCGTGTGGGGCGACGGTTATAGACTCGCCCAATTTTCTTAAAGTGTCACTACGCGATGTGACTCGTCTACTGCAAAGTCTATGCACTGATAGACGCAGGTCACGCGGTAGCCTCTCGACCAATCAAATGCCCGCATTTCGACGAAAACGAATGTAGTTGTAATTATAACTGTATATCTTAGCTGTGAATTATGAAATTATGATACATTCTTCCGAAAATAACGGGGGAAGTCTTGGTGTGAATCTGAGAATCACTGTCACTTGGTGACACTCCTATGCCACAGCTGTTCCTTTCATATTCCGGTAGAATATATATTATTGATTCCTCTTCCATATGGTATATAATAAGGAATATGTTACTATCCGAAAAAATATACGCGCATTGTGAAGTTAGCCCTTTTTACGAGCTTCATATATCTGTCCTCTATCTATAAACATTAAACTGTCGGGATATGACATAACATGTGTAACAGCATAAGCATGTGATAACCTTCAACCGACCCATCTTGTCGATGAAGAGGTGATGTTGGAACTATGATGGACATTATCGAAAAAAAAACTGCGACGTCAAGTGGCCTGTAAATCTCACCATTCGTTAACAAGATCTCAACAAACAGCAAAATACTGTTTTGTATGTCCTTATATGAAACCATTTCCGTCAATGTTCGTTCAACCGTCATCAACTAATGTTTATGCAGGCGTCAAATCGATCAATAGTTGCATGTTCCCCGCGAAGATTACATGCTTACTCAATATTATACAGTAACGGGGACGTAACCAAAGAGCCTCTGTTGGAGAAATAATCAATTTGCACCCCGTTGTGTTGGACATTTCCATCTGGTACTAAAATTTTCCAACTGTTGGAAATTTCATACCTAACACCCCAAAATATACTCAGCAAAATGTGCCAATCAATAAGCCTTATTTGGTTCTGCGACCACAAACTGTCCCAATACTGGAACAAATAGAGCGGGTTCTTCGCGACAAAGAACCATTTGCTTCCTCGTTGGAACCCAGAACCAAATGGTTTAACACCGGATTCAGCGAAGAACCAAACAAAGAACCAGTTCATCGTGGAACCAGATCCTTTGAAGCAACATGTTCTTGGCCTACAAAGAACCAAATTAGAATTATAGATTCCATGATTTGTCTCGATAGCAGAACCAACCAAAGAACCAGAAATTATCACCAAGAACATAAAATCATTGTTTTCTTATTACAACAATTGTATCATTAGCGGAACATATGAGCTCTTTGGTTCTTCGCCAGAACCAGTTAGCTCTATATTTGGTTATAAACCAGCACCGAATGTGTTTAGTTCTTCACAAAGAACGACGTATTCGGAAAGATTCTTTGAACCAAATTGTTCCAGAATTTTTATTTGGGATTAACCAATTTAACTCCAGCCAGGTTCTTAAACAATTGGTTCTGATGTATTTTGGTTCTCGGACATCCTGAAGCAAGTCACTCGTTATTTATTTGGTTCTCTGTCAACCCTTTCAAAAATAATTACTCATTGGTGACTAGTTATCCCTTTGGAAATGTTCAGATAACCGTAGGTGGTTTGTTGAACTTATTATCTGAACATTTCCCATCAATTGATATGAATTCTTCTGCATGTATTATCTATTCATCAGACTGACGTCTGTTCATATATCCTTAATAACATCCCTCCAAATGAACAATAGGCCAGTTCAGTGTATAGACCATTCACAGCATGTGTGGGTCACACAAAGCTCCAATTAACAAACAATATATAGGTCTAACTATAGTATGATATTGCATGAATTTATTAAACATCAGATGTTGTTGTTGTTGTTGTTGTTGTTGAAATTGTTGTATGAGTTCCATGCAGGCGAATGGGAAACGTACTTAAGAGGGAGGTAAAGTGGCAACATTTGAATGGGGAATTCTGTAATTTGAGAAAAGATTGATCAACCCTTACAAAACGCAAGTGTCCATATCATAACTTTTTTAGAAAGTTTGAAGACGTATCCAGTGACAACGCGAAGCGGAATTTTGATTTTCATCCCGGTTTGGATAGTATTGGACATTATTAAAAATTAGGTCAGCATTGTTTATCATTGTTTATAATATTTCCATCAAATATCACAAAACAAAACATAAAATGAAAAAAATGCTTTGCGTTGTCACTAGATATATGCTCTCAAACATTCCAACAAGACGTGAAGTATTATTCTACGGTTTGTAAATATTGAGTAGTCTTGTCTTGAAAATTAACACTGAATTCCCCATTTAAATGTTGCCACTTTAGCGCCCTCTTAAATGAACTATTGATGTAGTGTTATATTAACATTGCATGAACTTATCCGTCAACGGTCATCATAATTTTACTTAACCTCACTATCAGTTTTGTATAGTATATATGTGTTCATGACGCGGCACTTTTGTTCATGCTGAACTTTCATAAATTGAAGATAGAATATAAACCATAAAGTCAGTCCCTGCGGGTGTGGACATACTAAAGTTTTTCCAAATAATTTGTACAGCATTATATTGGCGTTGGTTTCGTGCCGTCCGAAGTTAAAGCACTGTCTGTATTTTGCCTCCAAGGTATATATCTAATACACTAAAACATAATATAAACTATAATGACCAGGACAATGGTAGGGCGGAGATAAACAGTTGACTTTAGAAAAGAAAGATACTCAACAAATATAAGGGTCGCTTAAAGGTAAGTCCGATGTCGAAGAAAGGAAGCCCTTGTTGATATTTCGGGACGACTGTTGTATACCTCATATCCTTTATTTAGATAATCTGGAGTTAATGTGGTACAATTTGACAGATAAATATCTTCTTTTGGAAATACAAAAATAAACTGTATACAGCATAACAATAAAAAGATACCGATAACAAATGGAGATGTATTGAAATAGAAATTTACTTTTATCTCCGTGTGTATCGAGAACAATGGGCTTCAGCAACATAACGCGTGTGTTGCACCCCAGGGCTCCAATAAATTTCGGGGCATTTGAGAATATGAGACGTATCGGTTGCTATTTTAGATCGTATATAGAATAAAGGGTTATACCAAGGACAGGACAAACGCTACAGATGAAAGTCGAAAGTACAGACACAGCATGTACCGGATGGTACTGCAACTCCTATCACGATTTAAATTGCAGTGACATGACGACTTATTACCTTTGAAGTTTTCGTTTTATGTCACACTATATATAGCTCTGTCGGGAGAATGCACATGCACGTCTGGTGACGAGTTATAGTTATATAAGGTGTAACGAAACTAGGCTATCGATACTTTGGTGTTTCATTGTTATGATAAAATTGTCCAATATATTTGTCAGTATAGTTCTAATATTTATAGTTCAAAACGCCAGGAAGTTAGATGCAGTTTGGACAATGGGTTCAGAAATGAGACATATCTCTGATGAAGAATGTGGTGTACATAGGGGGTCAATGGTAAATCTACTGTTTGGGGCATAAGGGAATATGGATGTGATATTAGACGAAGTGGAGTTCCGTAGTTAAATGATTGCTCCCTTACATTGTATCAGCGTCGTCCATATCCTGTGTGTTGGATTGCTGTCCAATTAAAGGTTTCCATGTTGATGAACTCAATGGGTGTTCTAAACTATATTTAGTTGAATGATCATAGAGTTGACAATAGGGACGGAGACTCTTTATCACCGTTCAGTGACGTAACACCAGGTCGACTCCATTAAGCCTTTGTGACCTGAATGTTTTTCCTCTGATCTCAGCTGTTTCCTTGTAATTTACTTCAAGCGCCGTCCCATTAGAAAAAGTTAATTTTAAAAGAGCATTAATTTCATTGTCTCGTAATGGAGCATTGTGTCACATGACTTGACACAGCGGGGAGCCACGGTAAACTGAGCTGGTGATGGATTCATAAATCAGACCGGGTCATGGTGAATGAACAAAAGTGCAAAGATGTCATGGCGTCGTAACACGAATAAGGAAGATACGTGATAAAGGTGTTGTTGCAGCTGTGTGAGTATGGAATCAAAGTGTTGTCAGGAAATTCGTTTTACAAAAATACTTTATTTTCACAACCAGCATCAACGCACCGTTTAATTGCAACCCGAGTTTCCATTTTGTTTCATGATAGTCAATTTGAGGTGAATGTTCATGCACATGCATGTTAAATTATTGAGCAAAGGAGTGTCGGACTGTTAGAAAGGACGACAACAAATCATGACAGCGTATTTTTCGGAACTAATTTGCACATACATGGGATACACCCATTTAAAACTTGAAGACAGTGTCAAAACTTCGGTAGTTGAGATCTAGTTCATGCTCTGCGAAAAGCAGCATGACATTGCCTGCGCAAGATGACAGAATACAAGACCGCGGCAACATCGTAAAAGGACTGTAATAAACCCGAAATGGCAGCTGCCGCAGCTTCAACAGCCAAAACGGGAATAATATGTACTCAGTTGTAGCACATATGGGCGACTCGCATATATAAGAGAATGTATATTGGCACAGGGTTTTCGCAAAATTTCAGGAAGCTCCAGTCATTAAAGGGATAAACGACCGTCATCACTGTCACTGGATATATAAATAAAAATATTTCAACATGAAACATGATCAATCAAGTAGAATTCTAACAGGTTTGTCCAATGACGCACGTGGCTGAACTACATGTATCCGTCCAGATGGACATTTAGTGACGACAATAACTCTAGGGTCAGTCACGATATCGTTTAAGTCATAAACTAGAAGGTATGCACTCCGGTCGGACATTCTTTACTGATTAAGCCTTGAGGCTTTTGATTGAACAAGAGTCACAAGAGATGTCTGGCGTTGCTATCAACGATTGCATTAATGGATGACCCCCTCAGATTAATGTGCAGATTGTGCACTCTTGTCCGATCTAATCCTTCGAATTTGATGATAATCAACAAATTAGTTGGTGGTGTAATTTTTATTAGGTTGTAGATTATAAGGTACACACTTGGCGAAAGACATCGCGCTATGCTGTATCCGTGGCTGGGTACAAGTGCATTTGGTCTAAGTGTTGGTAATGGATGCCAGAGAAGAACAACAAGACCAACCGCTAGATAACACCAACGGAGTGTGCTATAAATTAATTGAGTGCTTACGGTATTATTAAATAAAATAATGGTTGAATGGATTGGCGATGGGATATCATGGTATCTTATATCAACCGTGATAATAATAATACCACGAAAAGCCGCGAATGCCATTTTAGCTACTATATATATATATACAGATATATAACTTAGTCCATTCACATCAACAGTAACACGCACCTTTATGGAGAAGAGTTCGAAGCTTTATTATGTATAGTCATTAGAGACACGATATATATATATGAACATATAGATACAGATGACTCATTTATTTCGTTGACAACGCGGTTTCCAATCGCATGCCGGCGTCTGCATGCGTGGAAGGGAATGTTTTGTCTCAATCATGGCAGTCGGTTTCTGATTCTACAATTCTCTAGTGGGTTCTCATTAATAGTACAATTTTCGGACTCTTTGTAATTTCAGACTCGGTAATTAGCATATGCTCGCTTTTGTTGCTTTCCAGTTTTCGAAATAACTATTTATTATGCTCGTAAACGGAATTTACACCATATATTGTAGACAGGCCTGCCAAATATCGCTTCGAAACGATGGAACATTTTCCGTCTAATCTATGTCATTTACAAATAAAGAACGCTTGGATTACTGTTGTTTGGAAAGTTGAAAGCAAGAAAATAAAGTTATATCATGCACTCGGTATGTCCTTCCGGAATAGGCGAAACATATATACGATTGCGGGAATGTGATGACAAGAGCTTTTGGAGGGTGTCTCGCCACAACTTTGGTAAATTCTTTTCAACAGTTGGAAAATGCATGCCCAGCACAACATCAGTTGGAAATTTCACACCAAACTTAGGTTGAAATTGTTCTCATACATGTAGTTGGATTTTCCTATATACCAGCATTAAGTTTGAAATGTTTTGCTCCTGTTATTTTTTGTCAACGTTTTGGACTAGTTGGACAATGTCCAACATTAGGGTGCTGTTCAGTTAGAAATTATCAACAGCTTCAGGTATCATGCAGTTGGAACATTCCAACCATGGGAGTGGAATGTCCCCCAAGTTGGTCTGGTTCAATGGGAGCATAGGTGCAGCTGGAAATTCCAAGTAGGACACCCCAACAAACGCGGATACTCTAGCTACAGCCCTGTATGAGTCTATCGCATGTTTAGATGCATATATTGACAAAATCGAACAAGATCTATATGCTTAAAGCTATCCTCGTATATAAATTACGCGCCGCTCTAACGTTTTGGGATAAAACTACCTCCTGCGTGACGCCGTTTGTGGTCTGGTTGCGTTATACATGTAGTGCGTGTACAGCTTGAGGGTATGTGTGTAATCTTATGTTGATGCAGTTCATAATAGCGAGTAATTTCACTAATTTATGTCAAATTGAGCGAACCGTTTCGCATTCGGGGGATTCTTCAGCCAATAGGATGAGTCGATTTATTTGCATTCCGGAGCCAATCTGTTGCGACGTTATGCGTACCAATGCAATAACGATTCTTGAGCGGCGTGTGACAACCAAGCGTTTCATATCAGGAGAAGGTTCTGGCCAACTTATGGGGGTAATTACATGTATGTGTACAATATTCGGAGTGATCTAAGCTATTAGCCCGTCGCTAAGTATCGAAGAAATGTAGGCTCAAAACAAGAGTTCTATATATATATGTTTTCTCTTTACAAACGGGTCACCTCTCATTTTGTGTTGTTTCGTTCGAACATCAACGCAGCCGGAAAAACATTGGTGTATGGGGTTTAACTGGTTGAATACGGGGTGCAATATAACAACGAAGAAGCTTACCCTGGGACTTACGCAAATACAAATGACAAATTTTGTCGTGTGTAATTTCTGTCTTATTTGAAACACGTTGGTTTAAAAAGTGCGTGTATATTGATAACAGTAATATATATATCATATCATAGAGAAAAATGGAGAGGGCATTATTATACCTTCAAACATTTCACTCACGTTTGTCTATCGTTATATCTGTTTGTAACAATGTTACTTTCTACTGTTGGTAACGTATACATAAACGTCATTTGATATCCACTCAAGGGCTAACTCGGTGATTCAGTTGGATCACACATTTGACAGTTTAATTGAGAAACAACGAAAATTGGCCCACGGCACTAGTGTCCGCATTGTACGCTGTTGTTGTTCTAGACAATTATGAAATTTGTCACAAGTAACTGATAATGGTTATGAATGTATCTGCTAATAAGTCGCTACCGGTGTTCGCCTAAGGCTTTATATAGCAATGTTGTGTGCTGTTGGTGAATATAAACACATTTATATGTATACCTATACGATCGATGACTAAATGTGAAAATAGGCAGGAAATTTCACATTTTGTTCGAAAGCTGTAAAACGGGTCAAAGTGTCTACACGTAGCAAATTAATATGAGAACTGACCATGTATTATTATCTATATACTGAAGAACATATCGAAATTGGTAGAACATCGCAGTTCACTATTCATTGTATATAAGACGGTTCAATACTGAGTCATTGGCGGAAGACGAATACCAGTCCTTAACTCTTTCTTTACTCTTTCTTTACTCAGTTATAAAAGTATACATTGGAATGGTCTATCGCTCATATTGCGGAGGTAATTTCGGGAAATTTAAGCAGACGACAGACAATAGAAAGTACAGAAGGATTCATATTATTGGTGGGAAATGTTCAGATAATATATAACTACAAATCAATGAGTATTTAGTATATAGAAAGGCTTATTTAAAGGCACGTGCGGCCTTTATTGTCGAAAATATTCATATTTGTCCCAAACACCGTAAATAAGAACAACATTAAAACGCATACAGTTCCGTTCATATATACCATGACCATCGCGTAAACAGCATGTTATCATAAAGGCCTACAATATTTTACCTAAGCAAGAGCCTGATTGTGTCACAGAAGACACACAATGCTACTGGCTAATCACACACAAATGGCATAAACGCTCTTTGTTAGTTCCATATCAGGTATTCACCAACAAAGAACGCTCTTTATGTTTACCATCATAATATAAACAAACACCAGAAAAGAGTAACTTTTTATGCTTTTGTTTATATAACAATGGTCAAACATATGACCATAACATACTGTTTATGCGATATTTCTTATTTGTATACGGACAAAGTCTATCTACATTTTGATGTTCTTTCTGTTTGTGGCGGTTTTTGACGGGTGGAGATATTTTCACAGGATACCCACCGCCAAGACCAACCGTGTCTTTAAAGGTGGATTGATTTTGGATGAAGTCGATCAAGGACCAATATTTAAATAAGAACACGAACTATGAGATAATCCATTGAAAATAATAACAAACTAGTGCCATATTTGAATAAACGATATATATATATATATATATATATATATATATATATATATATATATATATATATACATGCACAATGCAGCCACCAGCCTTCAACGGGAAGGTGTATTTGAAATTCTTTACGAAATAACGCTGAAAGATGGACAAATTCTCGTTGTGAAAATATTCCCCCCTCCCGGTAGGAATTCTGGTTGAAGTCAGCATGAATAATTTGAACATAATTGAACCAACACAAACCATATGAAAAGCAGGGCGGCTGGTGGGAAATCGTATAGGCTTCAGTACGCGTGGACGCCAAAGAAAAGATAACGAACCGGATACTTCTATTGTTAAAAGAATGATTTTTTTTCATATCAAATTGCAGGAATTACTCATCGAAACGAGCATGGCAAACGTCAAGTTGGGCTCCTCAGGTAGTAATTGTATACCTTGTCCAATTAGTTTTCAAAAACCGTTATTAATGAATTAGATACCACTTCTCTTCGGATTTGAATGAAGGTTTTATTCAGCAAACAATTAATACCATTAGCTGGAGAACTACAGCCACCAATTTCACCCCTTCTGCATGTGGCGTGTAAGGCAGGGGATATATAAACATACCCACTATAACAATACCAATAGACGATGACTAATCCGCATCAGAACAAAGACACGCAGCGTTATTTTGTGAGATAAAGATCGAAGTTTTGTTGAGATAAAACCCACAGAAAAGTAGATTTTGATTGTGGATCTCGGTGAACAAATATCTTTAGATAATCGCCATTTAGAGAGTATGTATTTAGTCACTCCTTTGTGCTCGTGGTGTATATTACCAAACAACGACGCCTGACAAACATTACAGCCATACCACTTCGGGATGATTCAGATATGATAGTGGCGATCCTGCCGATTTCAAGAGATTAAAATTCATCATAGCAAGATATTCTCATGCAAATAGGCTAATATTGAACCTAAATATCAACATATAGGTTTATATTGGAGTTATTTGATTCTGATATAAACACATAGTGAACGTATCAATGTTGTTGGATGACAATCATACACCACTGTAAAACTATTTTAAAGGTGACCATATGATTTGACACCATATATTGTCAGGTTCTGTTTTATTACACACACCGTCCAGCGTATGTAATACGAATTTTTTCCTTTGTTTTATACTTATTTTGATATTTATGAACACAATTTGACTTTAAAGTTCCCGTTGCGTTGTCGAGTCAAACGTGATTTATGTCATATAACGAATAAACAAGTCAATCTATTTCCGAAGCTTTCAGTTGGAGACTCATAAAGATGTGTGTACATAGAAATCACTTCACGCCATATTGGAACCACAGATCCCCAGAACAAAAATGACTCCACCCCCAATAGTACTTAATCCTATAAAGTATTATTGGGGGTGTGGTCAATATATTTGTTCTGGGGACCTGTGATTGGAACATTTCCAGAACGTTACAGGAAGTGAGTAGCGTCGGTTGTATACGTCAAAATGGCAACGTATGCCATATTAACACAGCATGTTCGGATTGATGACTCCGTTAGGAACTATGTTTTCCAAATGTCTCAACCAACAGTCTTCTTTTATCAGTCACAACCGCTTTGATCCGTTGACCACACACACCTATTAACTGTTAACGAAACATCAATCTATATATTGAGTGTCCTGGTGATTTATTCATGTCTGTAATCTCGAACGTCTTTTCATTCCCCGCACGTGTATGGAAGAACGTGAATATATAACACTATAGGATGTGTTCGATTCCGTATCATTGTTTACTCGGGTACGGCGGATTACAAAGACCAAAGTTATGCAGAAAACGGGTTCCTGATGATTCGAACAGCGGGAACTGGTCCAGGAACACATGTGACGTCATGTTCACGAGTCTGGAAACTCACTCACCATGGTCTGTTCGAATCGCCGAATACAGATCATGTCGTGGTGGTTCTACCTATATACCGTTCGCGGATTCGAATACACCCATATATGGAATAGGGTGAGACGCAGGGTTTATGTGTTTTCACTCGGTGTGTAATAGCGTGTCACTATCAACGAAATAACCTTCAATGCACTTTCCCATCCGATTTTTAGCAGCACGTGTGTGAAGTTGTTGCATCGGTAATTGTTCAGCTTTAATTCTGTGGTGTTAACATTCTGGTTATCTCAGGATGTGTTGCAAGGATCGCCAATAAAAACATCGGAAGTCAAATTGCGAATCGGTCTCGCGTGTTGACGGTGACATAGTTATATTTGCTTTCCTAGTACATAGTCAAACAGAACTGCCCTCCCGAACAAATATATTGCAATTATTTCGCCCGGAGAAATAGGTTACCGACAATTGCTCTGATCGCATGGCTTAAGTCTGTGTGTATTCTTATTAATGCACAACGGTTGAAATAAGTCGATCGCTAAATAGTTCAATTTTGTGTGGAATGAATTGTGTGCGTGTTTACAAACTGCAGAGGTAACGCACATATTATTATATTTTTATCAAGCGGTGAATGATCGACTTTGCCCTGTACACCATGTCCACCCTTTCTTTACTAAATGGATTCTCCCATCATTTATAAATGTATACTGTTTGAATATACGTGAGAGTAATTATGACTGTTTGTCCCGTTTAATTACGGTTTCCTAAGGGAACTACTCGTCAATTATTATTTGGTAGAGCTACGTCGATGTCAGTTTGAGCTATCCATTTTTATCTATATACTTATTATATCAAACACATCATCTTTATTTAGCTCATTATGAAGTACATCGGTCGAAATTGCTCCAATGTGTCCATACGACACTAAAGACGTCATTTAAACTGACATCTCAGTATACTGTGGACTCAGAATATCTTCCGTTCGGACGTTTATGTGTGGTATCTAATGAGAACAACCAGTTTAGCTTCAACGTAAACATGCAGGTTGTATGCGGATAATAAATATACCCAAGCATCCCAGATTGGTATGGCGCTGAGGAGAGCAATGTGTATGAAATGTGTTGGTACTCTGGTTGATAGTAAACTATAAGCCAAGCTATTATCTTATAGGACAGCTCCGAGTTTCCGACGCCAAGTGTGTATACGTGCGACATACTTATTGTGGAACGTCTAGTCCGCAACATAAAGCTGCAATGCTTTGGTCGATTCGTACTTTAATGAGGATCAAACTGCCCTACAGAAGTGTAGCATCTTGTTATAATGATCTTATGTCCATGATCTCCCGTAAGTAGGATGATGAATTCATTGACGTATAATTAGTTCGTCCTTACAATTCTGGCTGCATTCTGATGCCAGCATGACGTCGCCGCTTCATTGTGAAGACGCTGAGCGATGTCGTTCCTAACCCAGAGCCCTGGATCGTAAGTCGGCTAATCGCATTAGTTCGTGGTCGACAGGTTTTTTATTTGCGAGTGTGGTAAAAAACCTTGTGGCCTCACAGTGATCTGTAATAGATGGCTACGTCAAATATGAAAAATGAGATAGTGTACCTATAGGTAGGTCAGTAGTGTTATGCCGACGCAATGCTTGTGTGTGACGTGTCTCCCTCCCGTGGCGTGGTTACAACAGGGTGTTTGTTATGTGTCGTGTAACTAACCGAAATACCATAGTATGGATGCGTGTCAGTACAATCACCAGGACAAATAGTAATATTGTTGTATATTGTTTGGTTCCTGCTGTGAATTTGATATATACGCTTAAGCTATGTCAACACTTTAATGAAAACTTAATACAAGATTTGATAGACCATGTGTCCAACTGTCCAATGTGCTATATGGCAACTGTTGTCGTGCCCATGCAAGGCGGGGACAAATCATATCCATCTGCCGGCCCAGGACACATAAATGTATTTCAATCGAGAAAAGTGCTCTTCTGAAGGTTGTTTTACTTTGCCAATTATTGGGTCTAATACCTGTAATTATGTCCAGGTACGTTTTTTGCAACCAATCAATCAGTCCAATTTTGATCATAATTGATATAACAGAGTTAGTGGAATTGTTATAAGAATACTATTGGTGCATAGATGTAATGTGCAATGTGCGATCTGTGACAGCAATCAAAGTGAATAAAATGTAACTGAATTAATTAATATGAATAACTATATATAGATTGAATTATATTGTATTTTGAGAATACATGCAGTGTGATACACGAATGTTTTTTATTTTCCTTTGTCTAGTGAGCTGAAAATTAACTTCTGAAATTCTGACTTATTTAGTGCCAAATCGGACCTTGGGTCTTTAACAATGCCGCATTCTGGACCAGACGAGGTTGGCACGTATTCGAATCCCGACATGGGTGGAAATTGAGACCGATTTTCAAGCTTGATCTGAGTTGAGGGGCATCTCAATATGACACTCTGATCGATACATGGCCACTGAAGCAATCACATTTGAAGCAATGAACACCCGTATCGAGTCGATGCGGCCACAAATCTGATATATATATATACATTGATAGATATAGTGGTAAACGCATCAGTAGTACTTCCACCGAAAAATGCCCACCATCATACAACATATATACAGGGAATCGTCCAGCATACATCACATGCCACTAATAATTATATCATATTATTATCATATACACATTTATATATATGCATATGAACGTCTACATACACATGTACAGGTACACCCCCTCGATGATATTCATATTTACATTAATAAACACTTTCTTCTGTGTATTCCCCCATATTTGATATGTTTTATTATTATTCTTTCATTTGTAAATGAGAACAATAGTACTCATGACTTTCAAATTAGACGATGAGTTTATAATAATAAATTGAAATTGAATTGAACCCGACAGTAAACCTTCTTTTTTTTCGGCCATACGATATATAACATAAAAGCATACAATGGAAGTGGTGGGGCCGTACCGCTAATGTAAGTTTGTATAAATTATGTGATTTTGTTCGAAATTGTTTTCCTGGTTATCGTCGGCGCGCGTAAAGTTCTTTGTTGTTCAACTACTAGAACAAATATACTATGCTTGATTCACAACACGAACGGTCGTCCGATTAAAGTGGCTTTCGTTAATGCATTTGATCCACTAATAATCTGACATTCCCATGAAGACACAACCATGCATGTTCCACAAGAGAGCATCGTTGTTTCGTATATATCGAAACCATATTGGAAATATGTTGTTTCGTATATCGAAACCATATTGCAATGGAAATATAGAATCACATTTACGGCATATTTTCTTTAGCTTTTGTTGAAGCTAGAGTATCTAAAAAACAGAGATACCTATATATTCGCCAGACCTGTATTGCCACATGCAGCAAATTAAAATTTTACATAAAAAGACTCTGAATCGTGAAAAGCCCCCTTCTGTTCAAGTACACCAGGCTGTCGAGTAAAGTCAATGTTAAATGGATGAAAATATATACCCAAAATATGTTGAAAAACAATGAGCGGATTGACTCAGTATTTAACCGAAAAGATAACCATAAAAATCGATCATTCTTCGAACCTTGCCACGAATTTAAGGTAAGAAATCTGATTTTGTTCAAATAAACCTCTTGTATGGTAGTCGATACCTAACAACGTGTATATATCCAACATGTCACCAATATGTCTCAATGCGTATAATTATACAAAATGTTCATATTGAATTTTGCATTTAGTTATTCCGAAAACCTTTCTGTCAACATGACATTGCTCATGATTGATGTGCGATGGAAAATCTCACTAACAGTTCTGGGGCCCTGGCGGCTCAGTTGGTAAGGTGCAATGTGCATTATCCATTTACGCACATGAAGGTAACCTGATTCGTGTATCTGGATAACTTTGTCACTTGCTCGCCGGGGGTCGGTGGTTTCTATGTGCAAAGGAGTTATTTCCCCTTTGGAAGGCATGATATATTTCGAAACTTTTATATCAAAATGTAAATACGTTTATATATATATACCGTCATCTTGATATCTCCCAGTTGTATGTTCATATTATATCGGGAGGGGGTGCTTCATAAGTTGCACAAACATGTGCCCCACTCTTTTTTGTATATTACTTTGTTCAAATAAAATATGTTTCAAGAAAGTCGTTATACGAATAAGATATGGAAAAAATTATGTTGCTACCGGCACGTTTACAAAACAATACTCAAATCACCGGAGACACAAGAATGTGTGAGTGACTCATATACATGACCGATACATATATAAACGTGAATAGTTTCTTAAATACGCGCCTATCCTCGTTAAGAACTTATTCCCGAGGGTTACGAACTCAAGACCTGTCTATTTCCCTAGTTCGCATGCAGATAATATATACAGACTGCTGGGGCAGTGTTGGCCTGCGTCTTGGTGATCCTCAGATGTTTGCCCATCCAACGTTCGGCCATGCCTTAGCACACTTGTCAGTAAATTGACAACTCTGACCAGGAATCTTGACTTCTCATTCCTCGCACTTGAATCAAACATTCCGCTTGCGTCGTCTTTTTTGAAGCGACGCTATCCCCCTCTATGACACTCGACCTTTGACACACATTCCATTGATAGTTAACATGTCGCTTTTTGAGAAATATTTCCATTTTGTCGACATTTAATGAGGATTTTTGATAACACACCTGTCAATTGGTACCTGAAGTGTTGTATTGGAGTTATTGTAGTGCATGCTGATGGCGCTGTCATACACCGCGTCACACATCACGGGCCATGAATGGGTCCCCACATAGTTTCGCTGATCGGGTGTCATTGATTCTTTATTTCGTGAATTGCTTTTGAATAAGATGCAGCTTCATTGCATTCAAATAAAATGGTGGACGATTTAAAGGTCACGGTCGTAACTATATAGAAAAGACGGTCTTGTTTGAGCACCAAGTCAGTTTGTTGTCTGATATACCGTCAGTTCAGTCGGTATATACTCCTCACTACCGCGTTTTCAGTCTAATAGGCAGAGGAAAGACCGCACTTAGACTTCTTTTACAGGCGCAATCCTGCAGCCGCAAATAAAAACCATCTATACTCCTGATCAGCAACTGACAAGCTTGACCAGATACGAGAAGCATGGCGCCCTACCTGTTTTGTGGAGATCACAATAGGGCGGCTTATATGGATGACTAATATGTTATGCACTTGTTCGACTGAGCCACTGGGGGTACCATGTCATTGGTGGATACATGTCCCTTTGTCGGATCATATATAGCGAGGTTCAACCTCACTTGGAAATCGACAATGGCCTTTTGGTCTAGCCTATTATTGTATTGTTCTTGCTTTATCTACAAATTTACCAAGCCATACACATAATATGTTTAAACAGATTTCAAGTAGTTTGTTTGGGGTACGATATCCCCTTTTGTTTCAATTCGCATTCGACCTCTGATCGTGTTGCCTGTATCACTGTAAACGGACTCTTGTCGTCGCTTGATCCTGCTGTTCAAAGTTCAACACAATTATCAAAGCCACTGCTGGCGGCTTGTAAAATCGCGATATAAACATGTAATACACACGAAATTTATTCACAATCAGACGTTTTCTGGATATAACAAAATGTCAGAGCTTGGTAATAAAACTGTTCTCATGCATATGGTTGATATATGACCATCAATGCTTCCAATAACTCGGCACTTATGCTCCTTCTCATTATGCCGGGGGGAGGGGGGGGGTCGACAAAAAAAATTTCAGGCACGTATGCTGATTTTTACCTTGTTGTGACCCACCCACCCCCGCGTCCAAAATTTTCTCCGTTTTCGGCAGTTTTTTCCGACCATTTTTGGACACCCACCCCCCCCTTTTAACACTAAAACAGAGATTTGCGGGTGGAAATTCACTGTAAACAGCTGTTTATGAATACTATTTGTGATGGATGTTAACATTGACATGTAAACAGGAACAATTCATTTGGGGTCATTCGGCCAAAAAAGAAAATGGCTGCCAGCGGCCATCTTGGATTTCAAAATTTGCAACAAAATACAACACGATAACTGCCTGCAGTTAGTTTAGCAGTTAGAATCACACTATTTCTCTTATTCTAAGGTGTATTAAGCCAAACTCATTGCAAAAACAGTCTATCATCGTGCTATCATTGTGCCGCGCATTCGTGCCATAAACTAACGGCCAATAACACACTAATGCAGTTATGTGCATATATGCGATTGTAGTCAGTGAAAGAAAGATTACAGTCCCTCACCAAATTATTTAATCTTTTATTCACTCATTTAAAACACATATATCTGACATATAAGAGGTCAAATATTAATAGTCTTGAATCAAGGAACTGCATGGCGTTGGTGACATATGCATGAATTATGCAGTAAACAGTTATGAATTGGACGGGGTGGTGGGTCAGCTGTGAACCAAGCAGTGTATTTAGGGCTCGTATAAATTCTCCTAATTTGTTAAGTTGTACATGATTTTGTGTATTAATGATTTGCCCTAGATTGTATACATTTGGTGACCGAATAAGGGATAAACGTAAGAAACGTCACCTCAGTGATTCGGTTTTCCCATAATTAAACATAAACTGATCCCCAGTTGCCGCTACATTGCATGCAGTGCATTCATATCTGGACCCATGGTGTGTTGTACGCCTGGGATATTTCCCGGTGGATATTAGAACTCTATCCGGGAGAGTTTATCATTCCACACAATTTCGTTTCACCACAATTTTCTTCATTCCACAAAACTAATCGACCATAAAGGGAACCCGATATTGCATTCGAAAGAAGTGAGCAACCATAAACCACATGGGATCAAATATACAGCATAACCTGGTCAGTCGTGAGTTCTATCTTTGTAAAATAATTAAAACTGTGTCCTCGATCTCGAGGGCATACACAAAGTACAACGTGAGAACATTAGCACAGTAGTATACCAGCATTATGTGTATATGCACCACCAAGCGTGTGATTTGGGGATCAATTTTCAAAGACAGCCTGCCAGCGTGATATTCGATAAGTTCAAATCTATTACCTATTGTGCTCGTTGAAATACAATACCATTTTGTGTGGAATCTAATATTCGCTAATATAGTCAGTATAGCTGATTTAGCAACACGCTAAATTATATTCCACATCGCGAGCAAAAATAGTCATTTTAAATGACTGGCCATACAATAACTTGACCCTGTATACCTTAATGAGCTTGTGGTCGTGGCTACTCGTTTAAGCAACATATGGTGATATATATGCCACACTGGATACCACTGGTGTGAGATATTTTCCAATGTGACCACGAGGTATCCGGTCACATTCCGACATATCGGAATGATGTATGAGCCAACAATTGTGTTTGTGTTTAAGGCATCCATTTATGATTTTGTGACGCACATACCATTATCGGTTGCGATAAATTTAAGAAGGGGGACAACTCACAGGTAAATTTTTGGGAAGCAATGGTTGATTAATATGTCTAAGTGGGTACGTCATGGTCATGTTGAGTAGCCATGTATGTGCATGAGATGGGTCGAGATGATAAAACTATTTATTATTTGTGGAGTTACCCAAGAAGGAGTAACCACAAGGATTAGAGCTGATATCAAATAAATAACCACCCTGTTCAGAATTAAGAAAACAGTGACCATCAAAAGTTAACACAGAAACGTTGCACTGCCCCAAATTTTGTTTAACATTTTACGGTGTCTTTGTCTGGGACACCATTGTCAATTCTATCAATCATAAGCAACAAGTTGATAACAATACACCAAAACCTGAAACCATATTTACCACAAATGCATTGTAGGGTGTCATCATAAATGATAAACCGTCGTGTATGCCACGGATCGTTGAAGATAAATTTTAGTCAGATTGTCGCGATATCTCACCTCATCGAAGGCAACGAAGCAGGTAATTATGGGATTCATCTATATCGGGAAACCAACAAAGGGACGAAACGAACCTGTTGCCATTGTGGGGTGTTTCGGGAAATTTTGAGTACTCCCATCTGGCGTACACATGTGTGAGACGAATACAATCAGACTGAATCGCGTAGAAACAACCTCGCATGTTGTCTTATAGCAATTTATAACAAAAATGTATTATTTTGTGTCGGTTACGTCAACGACCTAGCCACCAAGGGTGTGGTGATTTAGAGACGTCTTCGATAGTAGTAGTAACAACAGCGTATGTCTGTTAATGTTTAATCGTAGTATCTGACGCACTTTAATACGTGTAGTTATATATCAACATCGTCAAAGTCGTGAATGTCTGAACAATGACTTAGTTTTTCAACATCGATATCGGGTTGTCCACACTATATCTTGAATGGGGACAGGAGTCAGTCAACATCAAGGGCAATCGTCAGTTTTTGATAAAAACCTATTTCTGCCTGTGCGATGATGGGAAGACGGCGATTATTTCTCATCACCGGATCTTGTTTGTGAGTTGTATTAATTTTGTTTGTATCTATATTCTTTGTTAAAGCCTATGTGATATACGGGCACATACAATGTACATAAATTATCCAATGAAGTATTGATTCCACAAGAAACAGGGAAACACCGAAACAGTAAAACGGTTCCGTGTACCGGGATCAGTGACCCTGACTAAGAACGGTATATAACGGCAGATCTCGCCTATAGATCAGGTAGACTGACACCCTGGCTAAAATCCAGGTCTATCAGCTCTCCCAGATCAACACATGGTCGATAGAGTATCGTCCCATGCTAGCACTTACTGGTGGCCATACTTGCTCACACGCCAATGGGACATGGCGACAAACATAAGAACGTCCCCAGTTTACGATGTTGACAAAAAGCTTACGGCAATGTTTGACTTAGGATTATATAATGGCATTTGCATTCCACTTGGGTAAAAAGTGAGGTTTGTTTTTTGGCTGAGTGTGTACATATAGTGGCGGCCACGTGGACGAAGGGGGAGGAAGATGGTCCTAATTCGTCAATAAATGAACGTTATAATCTAGAAAGGAAATGAGATTTGAACCAGCTCACGACCCTTTGACCGGCCAATGTATCTATATATAAAAGAATAGTATCTGTCTGTCCGTCTGTCCGGACTTTTCTCCCAGACTGCTGGTCCGATTTCAACCAAATTTGGTGTGGTGACTCGGGGTACCATGGCGTTAGGTTTACAGAATTTTTATCTAAAAACATTAATTAGATAAATAAAAAAAAAACACAAATTAAAATAAGTTCACTAGGGGCCTATTTCGGAATCAAATAAATGTGAATATTTAGGTTCAATATGAACCTATTTTTGCAGACCAGATGTGCGCTCTTTATATATGCGTTTTCACTGTGGCTCGCGCCATCCAACATTATAACGGGTATAAGTCCACTATAGGCTTATTCCAGAATCAAATAAGTTCAATATGAACCAAAGTCATTGAGTATGTCCAATATGAACCTATTTTCACGAGGATATATTGAGGGTCTGTCAGGGGCCATGCACAGGCCCCTAACGCACAAATGGACCACATGCCCCTTTGTACAGGGGCCGCAGTCTCATACGGCGCTGAATAAAGGCTCACGGAGGGAGCCCGTTTCAGCTATTATAGTATAAGATATTTTCCGTAAGGCATATGCCACTCTATAACAAAGAATCAAGCGGTGTGTTCTCGAAGGTATGAGTCTATGCGCATACAAAATAATATGTCCAGATACCCTCTTATAAAACAAAACTTTTTTTTATCGCTTCGACAAATTTCCTGGTTATTTTGGTCAGTATTTGATTTTAGTTCAGTTTAGTTTTGTCTCTTTTCTTGTTTTTCAGGTTCCGGCTTTTCGGTTTGAATGTAAATATCCTAATTATAGACTCGCGACCGCAGCTGCTGTGTTCTGTCTGAATGCACAGGGATTTGCATGTATATGGTATACATACAATTACAATAATCAAAAAGTACGTGCGGCAGATTAGCTGGTGTTAATTTGCGGTGGGTCGCCTCAGGCCAACAGTAATGCCGAGAACAATGGGCAGCTAATACATACGGCTTTGGTATCAAAGAAATGTCAACGGTGTGCACTATGCATGGTCAGATACAATCTCATGGGTAGACAACTGCTGCAATAATCCAAACCACTTACTCGAGCGCAATAGGTACGCAAGTATGCAATGCACATGTTCAATGTGGCAATACTTTCATAGTTTGGTTGTGAACAATTTAAAGATGGTCTAGCTCTTATCTGAACTATTTCTATAGATTCTGGGGGTGTAAAATAATAATCATGATTTCGGGAAACCTTTCAACTGGAGCGTCTGTCACGAAAGGAAATTATTTTTTTGTGAACTCTTTTCTAGGATTCGTGACAGTTTATGTGTCTATTTTTAGAACATGCCTACATTTTGATTGAAATTTTATCTTTTAAAAACACTTTTAAGTGAACTATTTTTAACACAAGATATTTTTCGTGAATTAGTTTGGGAACAGCAGTACCAAGGTCGGACGGTCCCCTCAAAACGAGTTTCCTAGAATTTTGTTGTTTTAGAAAGTGATGCCAGGAAGAGATACATCAACTTTAAGATTTCTGTGCAAAAATGCAGGGCGTGATTTACTACCCACATGGGGTATTGTATAGCTATAACAATGTCAGCACGGATGACCCTGCAATAATCGCATCAGTTCTATTTTGATCTTTTGAGGATAACAACATAATACACAACGTGGAAGGTATAAGTTGGCTTAACTTGAACCAGACATTAGTATCCACCAACCAAGTTTCGAAGTCCTATCATAACACAGATGGTTACTTAGACACAATGAGCTTGACACACTTTCGAAAACTACTCCTGCAGACAGTGCTTTTCAGTTCTTCTGTATCTCCGCATGTACGCGGAACTATATGGTCATTGAACCACTATCACCGCGTTAAGTTCGGAGAAACTCGATCGAGTACATTCAGGCACGTTGTCAGTGCAAATAGTGCCAATTTTCGCCCGCGTGCTTTTTTCTCTTCGTGAATTATTCGAGCTGTTTTCCTGATATACAACCGACTTATCCATGGCATACTATCAACTGAAAGTACAGATATCGTACATCACAACTGGCTAACTTAATGAAATGTAGGCATTGGGTTCTTCATGCCACATATTTTTACTTACTATGTACTACATAAATAGAAGGACTTGCGTCTGTGCACTGGTTACTGTCCTCGCACGAGTTTGTTATGACGCGATGGTACACCGAGAACCGAAAGTTCAAGTTGTATCTCGGGATGAAGCCAACGAGTGCGAGAACACCAATTCGTTCACATCACGGTGTCATATGTCCAGTACACAACCAAGTGACTGTATGTAGCTTGCAGACCTTTCTATTTGGAGCCCATGTTGACCGGTTGAATTAGGATAATTACCACTTTAGATTGGATTATGATGTATCTCAGAAATGTGAAATAAATTATGACATGCTGACCCACTTGGCATTGTCATGGCATATGTTAATTCTGCACAACATTCAGTTTGGTCACATGTTTCCATGGCCGACATGCATGGTTTCATTGAATTTGAATCCGATAGGCTTGCACACACGACCATAGTATATCTAACATGATTATGATATATTCGGGTGGATGCCAGATATGCAGAAGTGAAATCTTTCTGCATCCTTGATAATCCTTGCTCAGGGAACCGAAGATCCTTTTAAAATTTACAGATATTTTGAATTTGAAATTACTACATATATGACACATAAACAATTGTTTGTTCTAATGAATAAATAAAATTTAAGACATATTTGCATTTCTCTACAATTATAATTCAGACAGTATAGCTCACATCTGTTACAGGGCTGTTTCTATTAGGCTTAACTGGTATAATGCCAGAATGTTGGTATGTCAGTGTGATAGTATAGAGTACAGAATCGTATGAAGTACATGCATATGCGCATGTGGTATGTACATGTACGCTGAACTTACCATGGCCACACAAGACTTAGTGACAGACATGTTATATAGATGCAGGAAGATTCATCTAGGTAATAAATTTAGGATGGCCTGGATAACTTTAAGTTAGAAAGGCGTTGTTCTGTACTCTAGGAATGTTCAGAATGCCAGGTCTAGGTTTTTATAGACATGTATTGCTCAGTACAAGGCCGGGAATCCACGTCATAATTCGTTCGAAAATGCCGGCAAGATCTCTCACATCGAAGTGATTGTTCACCGATTTGTTCATGTATATAAATATTTTTTTGCTATAGCTCACCATGAAAGTTACAGTATCCGATATCTCTCTCTCTCTCGATGAGTTGTTGAGATAGTTCATTAGTCTAATAACTTGACGATATCTTTGAACAATATAGAAATACAAAATGTTGAATTATCCAGGCGTAATAGATATCTTGCCACCAGGTTTTAGCAAAACTATATGACGTATGTTCCCGACCATGTACCATGTGACTGAAAAAAAAGCAGACTCACCTCAGGACTCCAGAGTGTTGTTACAGATGCTCTTCGATGCTTGGACGTGCTGCGCCATCGTTTCGGAACCAGTAAATTCTTGCCTTGCGTCGCCGGCTTTGGTTTGAGCATAGCTGAAGAAGCAAAGGGGTAACTAAGAAAACCATAGTCATCACCATCATCGTCACTATCGGAGGCGCTATCGTTTGAATCTACACCGGCTAATCGAACATCCCCAACAGATTTACTCCTCTGGCGACCTATTGGTCTGATGGGAGCTAACTCTACGTTAGTGTCATCTTTTTGAAAGAAGCTTTCTAAATCCACCACTGATTTCGATTTTTTAACAGACGGTTTGGGGATTTCGTCGTGGAAATATGTCTTGAAATCCGCGACCGACTCCGACTTTTTAATAACATGCGCATGGGCGTTATACGGCGGCGGAGGTTTATACGCGATCGGTGGTCTCGGAGTTTCGTCACTGCTGGTCTGATATGAGGTGTTCGGGGAACGATGAACCATCATACTGTCACTTCCGCATGATTCCTCTAGTATGTGCGAGTCCCATGATGAATTCTGATCCTCACTACTCCTATAACTGTCACGAGCAGAGCGGCAACTATCTAGTGTTCCAAAGCCGTTGATCTTTCTAGTTGCACGATGGGGTTCCATCATCGATGAACACCGAGAATAGAAGGGGTCGGGCCGATTTGGCAGCGGGACGAACTTACGACCCTCTATAACAGAAGTGCTTCTATTAAACGGGTTCCGAGGTAAGGTATCAAAATGTTTAACCACTGAAGGGGTATGGCATCCCATGTGGGATACTGGCGGTGAGTCATGTGGAGAGTTCACAGTCGGAGAAGCGAACATTGGCCGCTCTGAGGTACAATGGGTATATGTCTTCCTATCTGTCGATTCTTGGGGACGATATGTTTGTTGGTTTATTGCCGAATACAAACTATAGCTATGATCTTTCTCAGGAACAGACATGCGTCTTCCAAGATATGGCTTCCCATGAGTCATCATTGTATGACCCAAAGACGACCCAGTATGTTGTCTTCTATCATCCTTCCAAGCCAACTCGTTGTTTGTGTTGGTTTCTGGACTTCTTGGTTCAACATCCGACGACAAGTTGAGTTTCCTTATCCCACTTTCCTTGACCATCCACGTGTGGTCACCTGATGTGTTGGGGGAACTTTCAAACTGGTACCTCGAATCTAAAGTAACATAATCAGAGCTGTCATCGGAACTTTCGTTTCGGCTACTTGAGTCCGAGTACCCATTTCTATAAGAACCACTATGGACGTTTCCAGAGCTGCTGAAAGTTCTGCTGCTATTTCCACTACCGATTGAACGCGGAGATTCGCAGCTTTCAGGTTTATAAAGATTGGTCTCTGACGCCCAGTACATAGGAGTGTATCCATTACACCCATGGTTCCAGGCGGCATGCCAGGAGTCTGCGACCATCGTTGGTTTCTCGGGTTCCCTGATATCAGGTTTCGGTCTCACGCGATTCGTCGATTGTGGACTCTCGGTGTTGCCATTCGCAGCACGCCAAGCGTGCACGGTCATACCCCGATTCTCCGTTATGAAAAGCTTCACATCAAAAGTATCAGCTAAATAAATCCAACGAATGACAAATACAACCAACAAACAAAACGTAACATCCAACGCGAACAAATTTAGTCCGAAATGAAACTTGTCACATATTTCATTCTAGCAACCAACGTCCTGGAATTTCGACAATTATTAGTTTCCGTGGGTATTTGTCAAACCAAAACATCTATCCACTATCGTCATGTGCAAAACACTCAAGTGGAAAAGACTTGAGCACCCAGCCTAGCGCGACAGGACAACAAAGGCGGAGTTTAATTGCTGTAGGTTGACGGCTGTTATTGCTCAAACACCAGCGAACCATATAGGGTATAATTGCCACGCCACGCCTCAAAGCGTCATTTTGTGACTTAATGACTTAACGCCACGCCCACGGATATGACAGTTCCCAGCGATCTATAAGTTGTTTGACAGGTCGACTTATGGTTGCTGTTAGACGTATATTTGCCCTGAGAATTACACCGCTAATTCCAGCTCGATCAAAGAACTTTTAGAAGAACTTAATTATTTTTGCTCTCTATTGATTCACGCGGTGGGACGGTACAATAGGTCGTTAGTGGCGGCGGAATCCACGTGAAACGGGGAATAATTCAATTTGTTTTAATCATGACTGAGGAAATCCTAATAAGCTTTTTTAAGCTGTCGGTTGAAAAAATGCTCTAAGACCAACAGCAAATCAAGCCACATGTACATCTTGTCATGGTCCATGTTTCATGGAACCGTTCCCTGGTGTAGACAGGCTCCACACTTGTGGCATACGTGGGATATAGATGTCGCAAATAAAATTCAGTGTTACAAATGATTACGCTTTGTAACGACAACAGGTCGGTGAATCATATTAATTAGCCCAGCAATCCTAATTAGTGTATTATACTGTTCAAGGATGCTAATCTGCTTATAGTCACCACATCAACTCAGTTGTGACAATATAATACCAAAGCCATCGGGCGAGGCCCAAGCTGGTTCTCAGTGTCAGGGCAGGAACCTACGTCACTAATTTAATCTCTAAACCGTCGCTTCAGATGCTCGGGTATAGCTGGTATCTGAAACTCATGCTGTGGATGAGCTAGACATTTGTGTTGCATGAGTTATTATTGACGGGAGTATGAACATTTTACGATACTATATCATGCCATGAATCTATACCACGGCTAACGCCCGTAGAGATCATATTCCACCCTTGGAACTTTTTGAAGTTTTGACAGGGAACATTGTAAAATTGAAAAATTAACACGGGAAATATATTTCTTAGTTATTATCTGTTTCTTGATAATGTACTTCAGTGTCTCTAGGTGAAGATCCCAACTCGAAATTTCACGATTTAAGTGACTTGTGAGCGATTTTGCTTTGCGTCGCTAACAGCCTAACAATTATGATATTTCTCCGGGGTAATTAATTCAATGTTTATTGCGATACCGGCTAACAAAAGTCACAGAAAGGCATGCAATTTCGAGTTGGGACCTTCATCTACAGTGAAGTACATTGTCAAGGAACAGATACTAACTAAGAAATATATTTCCCGTGTTATTTTTTCGACTTTATAAGGTTCCCTGTCAAACCTTCAAAAAGTTCCCAGGTTTTGTACTGCTGGAATATAATCTCTACCGGCGTTAGCCAGAGTAGATCTAGAGATTCATGGCATGATCTAAATCGATACCTCATTTCCTTGTAAATTTCAGTTATAGATATGAGTTGTTAACGATTAATGATTTTTGAATGTTCATTGTGAATTTCTACATCTCGTGTACTAGTTTATTTCGTCAGACAAACGTAAACATATTTAACTAGAATGCACTCACTGGAGCTGCCTATACCTGCGCCCATCACACATTTGGCATGTTTTGTGGTGTCTTACCAACAACAGTTTGAACCACGGAAGCTGGCCCCTCGTTAGAGAGATCGATAACAAAACTCTAGATATCACATCTCAGTTCATCCATTGCTGAAATATAGTTGTGTGTATGGACAGAATATCTCTGTTATCTCAAGTTGATCTATTACACTAATGCTAGTCTTAGTAATACGTACGAGTTGTTTGGCATATTTGTAGAGCAATATAGACATCGTTCATATAAAGGGTGTGTAAACGATTGGTTGCCGATGATGCCATATTATATACCAATTGGGTTAAATTACTAGTTTGACTAGAATGACATCAAATGTGTATAACATTGCACTTCAGTGGCAAAAACCATCAAAGTAAAATACAAATACCGACACAATTAAATAAAAGACACGCGACCATTGGCTAGTCTTTGATTAACAGTGTGTCAATGAGAACACTCCCTTGGCGACTGATCTGCAGTCTTCGGGAACATATCATCAAAATGTCTATTGCGTTGAGAACGAGAAAGCTTGTTTTCCCAGTTAATTATAAGGCATTTTAATAATCCATGTTTCAACATTAACATTTTTCAGTGCAATTGTTTTTCAATTGAACCACGCGCTCGACTGTTTGGCCGGACATTATTTATATGCACCAGGATCTTTCGAAAATGTTTTGAACATTCTAGAAATAAGTTCGCACCTCACTGTCTCTGCGAAAAAAAAAACGATTTCGTACGCATCTTTTAGACTTGATCTCAACTCATTCCTCGAGTTTCAAGTTAGATAAAATAGGCTTCTAATGTGCAGTACTATTGCCCACTTTGTTTTCATGCAGTATATATATATATATATTTATAATAATACAACACGAAGTTGTTGGCAGATGGAATGGTTTAGCCAGCCCGTGTTATACGAGTCTCGGCTGTTATACGAATCGACGCAATCATGTCTGGTGTTTTGCGCGCCCATGTAGCTCGTGACGTCCTGCTGTGCGTCGTGACGTCATGGCGTCTTGATCGGTTTTCCAGAAAGAAATAATTCAATATTACCAAAATAAAACCAGATAAGGATGCCAATTAACTATATATGTGGATTTACATTACAATTGATGCAACCATTTCATATTAGCGTGTCCATTATTTACAGTATGTACTTCCGGTATGGACATAACATATTCGCGGAAGGACAGACAGACAAATAAACAGAGATCCGGACCGAAAACATTGGCCTACTTGCGTCCAGCATGGACTGGCGCAAGTAAAAATAAAAACAGCTTCGGGTTAGAGACTTGGTTTGGTGACGTATGTTCCTGTCCCTATCTGTTGCACATCTATGTGCGGATTTGTGATCCCGTAAACAGAGGGAAATATTGTCAGCTGGTGACGGGGCATGTGCTCTCCACTTAAAAGTGGAGTGACCATCACATCAAAATTTACTTTTTCCTCCATCCAGTAAAACTCACAGCGACATCGATGCATGGCGTGGCCTTGTGGCTGCAGTTATACGATATATATAATCTTTATTGCACCCCACCCCAATGGACAGGCATTATAATACAGAATATACATATACATAAAACTACACACCTAGTGTAGACGACAAATATACAGCGTTTTCTGTCTATTTCTGATATGGTAAAAATAAAGATCTTGAATTACTTCAATTTGGAAAAAAGTTAGGGTTTTTTTTCAGCTTAAAATAAGATTCATTGGTGTTTCTGGTATATATCGACCTACATTTATCAGAACGTGCCACAAGTGAGAAGTAAAATTACTGTTATTTGAGGCTTGAAGAAAGTTCTTTCAGAATAAAGTCTATAGGCTGGTACGGTCCAATGCCCATGTGCGTTTGAAAATATTCACCGTTTCGACTGAGTGTTGAATAGAAATTTCTCATCTGACGACACACGCCGGTCACCGGAAAAAAATGAGAAATTAGAATACCGTTATAGCCGAGGGCGGGGGAAGGTTCTTTCTTAATCAATTAAAACATAATGGGAGTGTCTTTTAATTGGCACACTCGTGGACCGTGCCTTATGTAAGCATTTGTACCTGGAGTAATGGATATGATACACCTGTAATTAATATTTGTCCATTGACAGGTGTAACTCATTCAACCTACGCCGGGTATTCATGACTAAGTTCACAATCCGGTCACACGTAGATTTATGTGGTTGGGGTATAGTAGAATGCGTAAAACATCCTATCGGATATACTCTACAGCTGTGTGACTTACTACAATACCGAGCACAATGAACTGGTCAACTTTGTTTTTGAATGCTAATTTCGACCAGTTTGATGTGTCACGAGTACACATAGAGTTTAGCCTGAACTCATTATACTAACTCTACTTATAAGTACAATGGCTAACAATTTGATGGAAACAACTTAGGAAAATGTTGTTTTCAGAAGAGAAAACTGCATGAACTTATACTTGCCGTCTATTTGGTAATGTTACTGTTGATTTCTTACTGAGGTAACTCAATATTTGTGCCCAAATTTAAAGCATCAATTTTCATAGTTGCCGCAGGGGGACCCTTGTTGGGACCCACCCACCCCGCGTCCAAATTCTTTTTCGTTTTCGGCAGTTTTTTCCGACCATTTTTGGACACCCACCCTGTGAGTTGCGGAAATAAAATGTTTGTTGGTCCCAACGACCACCCACCCACCCCGGCATACGTTCCCGGAAACCCCCTGTTATTCTAAGGTGTTTTAAGCCAAACTCATTGCAAAAAACAGTAAAAAAAAAATGTGAGTTGCGGAAAAAATTGTTTGTTGGTCCCATCGACCACCCACCCACCCCGGCATACGTGCCCCGAAAAAATCCCCCCTGATTTCCGGAGATAAACTTGCCCAGAACTTGCCAAAGTTTAACAAGGGCAGTATAACTCTGGTAAAATGAATGAACCAAACTTGTATATAGGAAGTCGGCATCCTTGCCCCGAGCTGTGCTATCACCATATCAACGGACATCGAAATCCGATAATTAACACCCGAGATAGAAGCTGAAATGTTTGGACGGACACAAATTTCCAATTCAAACCAGGCCGTAACTCTGGTAAAAATTAATGGATGAAACCCGAAGAGTGGGGGTATCTATCCCCAACATGTGATGTGATATCACAATGCCAAAGGACAACGGAATCCGATAATTAACACCCAAGTTACAATGTGATATGTTCTGACGGACGGACGGACGGAACCCTCGGATATATGCCCCGAGCAGTCTGTGGTGGTGGTGGTGGTGGTGGTGGTGGTGGTGAAGGGGTATACTAAATACGCACTGGTCCAACAAATGAACCATGGACAGGACGCCCGTGCGAAGAACTAGGTTATATGTGCATTCCAATATGTGAAATCAATGCTTTAAAAAAAACTTAGTAAACATTACACAAAGTTTCTCGGTTGTCATGGTAAACGTTTTCAAAAATACTGAGAAATTGGTTGTTATTGACGGAAATAGTTTTGTTTGAAATTGCAGTTTCCATCAACAAGAATGGAATTGGGAGGGTGTGCGTTCAGTTCAATGGTGAGACCAGTGTTATAACATAATGAAAACGAATACATACAGATAACAGCGCTCTTCATCCAGTATGTATCTCTAGATCGGGGAACGAGTCATAAACGCTATTTATGCGATGTGATGCAAGTCAAAAAATGATATAACTGCACCATTTGAAAAAAACATTTACCCATTTGTCGCATTCGAGAACTAAAGTTATACATGTTATATAAATTAATATAGTGACTTTCCGATGTGATAAACAAATATCGCACCAAAAGGCCCTAGGGAAACACGGATTATAAACCGGTGCATAGATATGTACCCCATTCGTTTGTTCACCATATATATGCTACATGAGTCAGTTTAGTTGGTTAAAATTGTCATAATATTCAGTCATATGAGCATTTCTTCGATGCTGGGTATGTCCCTAGCAACCGTTGCTACCAACATAAGTACTAAATTGTGCTATATTCTAGTCAGACTTACCAAAACAACAACTATTATGGATTTGCTGACCATAGATTTTCTACATGAGTCAGAACATTCGTAAAAATTGTCATAATATCAGCGATATGTGAATTTCTTCAATGCCGGGTAGTTGCCTAGCAACCGTTGCCAAGCAAGGTCATGTCGCGAATGCCTCCATATCTGAAAATTGTCAGTAGGGCGTAAGGAACATATGTGCCAAATTTCATGCTTGTATCACATTTTGCACAATTGTTACACCAAGCGCCTGGACTTGACAATTCGATACAACTAGGCCATATAAGACTAATAAGTTGCAAGAACGACTCACTACAACCAGATGTTCCAACAACCCAGCCACGGGTTGAAGGATGAGTATATTATAATACACTGTATACATGCAGCCGTGCTCATTTCAATATTATGAAGGAATTCTACTTCGAATCAATCATATTATGGTGACCTTAACATGACGGGAAATCAAAACCTAGCGTTCACCTGGTATATATATATTGTGATCGAACGTACCCCTCGCCGGTACAGTTTTTATGTTTCCCCGTGGGCATGTGTGACCGAGTTACAAAAGGTGTGTATGTTTTTCCTGATCGTAAGATTGATAATTCGCGTGTTAATCTCCCAATAAGAAAGCTTTTAAATGAACATATAGCAAACACCTGCATGCATACCTCTATATAAGGTATAAAATACCTATCTCATTCGTTGTTGTAAAATATGTTTCTCTCTGCTTTTCCGCTTGAACGACTCGTGTTTTTATATCAATTAACGAAACGGACAAGGGTCATTTGAACCATTAAAGCCGCATGGCGGTTTGCGCTACAAAATACCCCTAATAATACTCGCTTTAAAAATGTTCCCGGTTACCGGTCTACGTATATCTGAAAGGAAGGATATGACCCGAATGGTTGTTATTCATGTCATTCGAAATTATGTTAACCATTTCTATACTGATTGGATTCTCCCATTCAGTTATAAAAGTATACACTGGAGCGGTATATTATTCATTTGGAGGGGTGTCCAGTTCATAAAAGCAGACGACAGCCAAAAAAAAAACCCAGATAATAAAAGAGCAGAATGATTCGTATTTATTTCCCAAGGAACTACTCGTCAATGAGTGTTTAGTATAGAAAGGTTTAAATGTTCCGTCATATACGTTAACAGAGTTATACTCTCAAACAAAAATCAACGTTTCACCCAAGAAGTCTATATAAGGTCATACATCGTCTGCCCAAGTTTGACCCAAAGGGGGCTCAAGTAATTATATGGCCAACGTATAGCTAACGAATGCATGCTAAATATATCGCCTGATGTGACACAATGTCGTACCTTTGGTTTTAAAAGTATACTTTGTTAAGCCCTTTCTATACTAAATACTCATTGCTGGGTCGTAAATTATCCCATAGTAGATCATGCCACGAACGTCTACTCTGGCTAACGCCCGTAGAGATCATATTCCACCACTACAAAACCTTGGAAGTTTTGAAGTTTTGACAGGGAACCTTATAAAGTCGAAAAAATAACACAGAAAATATATTTCTTAGTTATGATCTGTTCCTTAATAATGTACTTCAATGTAGGTGAAGGTTCGAAGTAGAAATATAACGATTTAAGTGACTTTATGAGCGATTTTGCTTTGCGTCGCTTACAATTAAGGAATTTCTCATGGGTAATTAATTCAATGTTTATTGTGATATCGGCTCACATAAGTCATAGAAAAACATGCAATTTTGAGTTGGGACCTTCACCTACATTGAAGTACATTATTAAGGAACAGATAATAACTAAGAAATATATTCCCCGCGTTATTTTTTCGACTTTATAAGGTTCCCTGTCATAACTTCAAACAGTTTCCAGGTTTTGTACTGGTGGATGTCATCTATACGTGTGTAGCTAAGCGCAGAGATCATGGCATGAACTAAATGGCAAGCCGTTTTCACATTTTCGATTTATTTGGACTTAAGTGCAAATATGCCGTCTGCTCATTTTGTTTCAGCATCCCTACAAATGAATAATAGACCATTCCAGACCATGTATACTTTTATAACTGAGTGAGGAAATCCAGAAAGGGATAACGTACATGGCGGAGTAATGTTAGTTAACAAACTTCGAATGACTCAATTAACAATCATTCCGATCAGGTGCAATGCGATAGTTCGATAAATAAACTCGAAATAAATAAAGCAGTTTTTTAATTTTGCACATAAATGAGACGAACGCTCTTTATCACTACCATATTAGAAATATACTATTAAGAAACGCTCTTTATTAATCTACACTGAAGAAAACTCGGACCCACTTGATCTAAATTTTATGGCTTGAATAAGTGTTTATGTGGCACAAAGATCTGTATAATAATATTTAACGTAATTATCGACGTATTTCGGTCCCCGCATCCGGGTGTAATAAAGGCGACCATAATTTAAGTATGCAAGGCCACATACGCACGGGCTTTAATCGAAGTTCATGCGTTAATTTGTTCGAGTTTATCTTTTTTCGGAGATATAAAATGGGTCGAAATTTGTACAGAATGCTGATACACGGACTATAAATACACACACGGAAGACTTATTAAAAGAATAAAAGGGTTCATTACAGTATAACAGTACAGAGCCCTCGTTATAGTTGCACGATATGGTGAAATTAACCCTTCCATGACTGGAACATTCTGAAATTTTACGCAAACCCTGAAAATATATTTGTGTGTGGGGGGGGGGGGGGGGGGGGCCTAACCGCGGGATTCTCGAAAGTGACGATAGGCCTTTCCTTAACCCCATCGAAAACCTTGTGCTAACGCATTCTCTGATATTGGAGCCCCGCACATATATGAGAATACATTGGCCGAACATTATTTACCTCGACACTGTAAGCCAGTGTATAAATTCTCTTATATATGCGATGCCGGGAGACTCGCATATATAAGAGAATGCACTGACACACGATCTTTAATGCTGCACCTGCGCAGCTCCCGTAATGCATGGAAGGGTTAAATCGTTTGTGCGGAAAGTTGAACATTGCTGTTACATTTATGTCACTCATCTGATTTTTTCCCAGAGAATATCAGTTGTATAATAGATCTCCTATATAAGCTGTGTATACATTTATTAGCCAAAATTATCAACTGAACGTGACTGACAAACAAAGTGAACAGATACTCCTATACCACAGTCGTTGGAAATTATTTTCAAAAGCCGCCGATAAATATACAGATATCTTATCACTTTAATAAAAATAAATTATTATTATTATTAAATTACATGTAATTGTACGGTATGCGTATTTATTGACGGATTTTGATAAGAATAGCAACAACTGTATCATATGTACGGACTCTGTGCCTCATAACTACTATAATTTATAAAATTCTTCAGCATGGACAAATATAGTGTCCCATGTTATTATATTCCTGATGTGGTAAAAATAAAGAGCGTTTTTCTCAGATATGTGCGAAAATAGATGAGAGGCCGATCACGATCGGCAGATGTTTAACCCATCCCTTGGCGATAGTAAATTGTTATGCTCAGAATCATAATCTTTTAATGTTGAATTATAGAGTATACTGTTATGATCTAAAGTAGTATATGACAAATGTACATAATAACCAGTAATAACACAAATTATTGGAATGTATGAGTCAATATAGAAGGGTTAATATAACATCTAAACTCTAGAGCCTGTCACCACTATCATAGTGTAAGCAGTTCTATTCATGTTGTTGCAAATTGCCATGTGAGATATCAAAATAATATTATTTATTTATTTAATGGAAAAGGTTAACCTATCTCTTCCCTGTTTGATCCAATGTAGTCCCATCATCCAAGGACTTAGAGAGCTCCATTGGTATAGTTAAATAAATTCACATGGCTAAATTGTGGTTAAAAAGATAGCTAAATCAATTTATCCAATAATTCACTAATCTGTGTCTCTTATACGGAGCTAACATATGAGGGCTATAAATAACTCTCAATAAACCATATTGTCTTTTTATCTCTCTCACAGAGAAGCAGGTATTCATTAATTGTAAGTCACTTGGGTTATAATTGGATACTTCTTAGTTTAAAAAGGGCCATATATCTGGTATAACAAATTGGATCTAACCCATATTCAAACTCGTTCTGTATTTTGAGTTGAGAAACTCACATACCAAACTTGGTTCCTATCAGATGAAAACTGGTTGATTTATCGAAGTATGTGTGAATTATATGTCAAAGGACCATAACTCCATTAAGAAAAATCCGATCAAACCCATATTCGAACTCAATCTGTATGTTGGTCTGAGAAACTCATATACCAAATTTGGTTCCAATCAGATAAAAAATGTTTGAGTTATGGCAGAATGCATGAATTCTAAGTCGAAAAGGGGCCATAACTCCGTAAAAAAAAACATATTCGAACTCGATCTGTATTTTGGGTTGAAAACCCCATATACAAAATTTGGTTTTCATCAGGTAGAAAATGTTTGAGTTATCGCATTACACGTAAAGTGTCTACGGACGGACGGACGGACGGACGGACGGACGTCCATACGCATCACAGGGTACTTGTGAGGTGCGATCTTTTGTTTGCATGACTTGTGGGGTGCACCCCACAAGTAACGTACGGAAAATCCAATTTTAAAGAGCGGTATGGGTAAACACAAAAACAGTTATTTATAAACTAGTGTATATAAAAGCCTGCAGATCAGTGCAGATAAGTATTTCGTGTATATTTATCGACTTATCTTACCATTCCTTCCAAATTACGTATACATAATTTGGACTTTCAAATCCGCCATTTTACAGGGTATCCCCTACCCGTTTAATGTTGTTTTGCTATAGGCTACTGTTTAATAAGTCATTGATTGAGAAATGCATTGAGGAAAATGACGATCATGTAGATTTTTGGATCAGAAAAACGAGAGATACATGCAATGTTAATACAATAAGTCATAAATTCAACTGAGTGTCTTGGGTGACGAACATTTCACTCTGGTGACAGGGCATACTGTACGTTTGATAAGGATGACGTCACTTCACTGGAGTCGATACTTAGTTAGTTGTCTGCTAAATATGTAACTAAAACGATGACCGTCTGACGTCCATGCGTCTCTGGCCCCAGGGCGTCAATAAAAATCTATACGAAACTGCGATTCAGACATGTTTGATCGTGATAGTCACCTAATAATGTTATCGGACGTCATTTTGCCTGTAGTATTTATGATCACCATAGACATAAGTCATCAGTACCTGAGTTAGTACCTCGGATATGCCTCTGGAATGTCTGATGCATTCCACAAAAACACGGGAATACATTGACGTACCCCAGCTATTTTCACGTAAATCGGAATAACATCTACAGGAGGACCTATTTACACTAACATACGCTGGGTGAAGTGCGTGTATATTTATACACGAATATACAACAGGGACATGGTGACAGGGGTTTTGGTCAAAATTTTACACATTTCATGCTTGCCATAAATATTTACGCTGGGCCGAAAATATTTTATTTTTTTTTGGGCCAATTCCGATTTTTTGGTTAAATTAAATTATAATTTTCTGGTCGCACAATTAATTAATATTTTTCTTTATCTAACATTCTATCTGAATTATGTCCACACCTTCAAATATGTGCCTAGGCTTCTTTACAATTTTTACTTGACAATATACCACTACCCACCATCTCCCATTCAGCCTTATGACAGGCAAGTGAGTTATTAGTGTTAATCCTCATTTCTGTTTTATTGCATTTGAATTGGTGGCGCATTGTTTGATAGTGTTCTGCCATGAGTGCCTTTTGATACTAATTAAGCTGTATCACATAATCAGTTAGCAGATGGATACTATAATTGTCGCTCCCGTTACAAAATACATTTGGGTTTTAGATTAGATTTAGTTTTAAATTAGATTTCCGATTTTGGGGTAAACATCTTTTTCTGATCTGCTCTTATATTAACTGTGTCGTCTGCTTTTATTTCTTCTTTTCGAAACAAATGTAAACGTTCTATATCTGTTTAATTTATTTGAAAATTCCATGATTTATTTATATCCTTAAGTTTTTGGCGACAGCAGGAAGACATGTAGCCTTTTATGGTAATGTCGTCCCCAATAACTCATATTTTTTATATTGAGTTATGAATAAATAATCATAACCATAGTCATGATGCTGAATTCCACACCGACAAGCTCTTCAGTTTAATTGGAATGTTGTGGTCGACCCACTAATTAGAGGGGCCTTGCAGTTAAATCAGCATTTAATATATAATAGCTGCTCAATATTTTGCTTGTTCTTACACGAGGAAATGGAATGAATCATTGATGAAATTGTGAATGTGCGGTATATGTGGGGGAGACAGAGAGACAGCTCTCGGAGAGCATCGACGAACACTCCCGGGACATAAGGCTGCATCCAGATAAGCCAGTTTGCCAACATTTCAATGGGACTGGACATTCTATTATGGACATGATTGTTTCGGTTGTAGAGATAGTCAACGGAGGGAAACAACTTAGACTTATAAAAGAGAATTCATGGATTTTAAGACTCGACACACGCAACGGCAGAGGGCTCAATTCCCGCGCCAGTGTGATTACGTCAATGTGATTCTCTAACGTTATGACGGATAATTTTGACGCACAATGTTCAACCGATTGTCATTCAAAATAAGTAATCTTGTAACATGTAGCCGAAAGTGTATTTTGGATCATCACTGAGGAAGGCAAGTGGCCGAAAGCTTTGATATTCAGCAGCTAGTATATATTAAATGCTGATTCTTCAGTTTAAGTTCAACGGGGTTAGAACCCACGACTTCAGGTCTATGGTAATGCTATCCATCATCATCGACGAAACCACATGGCTATGAAGGCATCATTGACCTGAACCCCATACATTCCATAGTTGAGGTATTCATAAAGCTGAACATTAATTTTTAGTGTCACACTGGGCGGATGTGCATCCTATAATTCCACAGTACAATCAACTTTATCCGAAATCGATTACTGTACGGTCATTCCATTGCATACATGCTCTATAGTCTACCATACCGAGTGTGTACGAAATGGATGTAAACGTTCTGCATATATCTAGGCCACGGCGGGGAATCACGTGGTTTCGAGTTTATGAGTATCACGCATTCAAAATGGCCGAGGCGATCTTAAACGCGACCAGAAGCGAGGGAAAAAGGTAATAAACTAAGATATGACATATTACGTAGTATTTTGACAGCTACGAGCAGATGCTATACTATTTTTTCAAGCAAGCTGATATCTCATGTATGTCCAAATTCACATTTGTTTGCTCTAACGTCAGTCGAAGGATTTTCCAAGATGTATGAACTCGTGTATTCCACGTACCTCCGACTAGCAACTTTGGTCGTCAGTTCCTCGTTTATTATGATTGATTGATTAGGATTGAACGTCGTTTACGTCGCCACGACTACGAACGAATCAAGTTGTCAGAAAACGGTTGCATTGCAACTGTGTAAAATACATACAGTGAACGAGATTAAAACAACGTGATATATACAAATAACAACATCCTAAAGGATAAGTTGTGTTCACCATGAGTCAGGAATATATAATCAATTATTTTCTTGGCGATGGCCATACTATTGACACTTAAAACACCACAACGGGGTTGGTACAGATGTAGTCAGTGCCAGTTTCATGTATCCGACCTTCAACTCCGGTGGGTGTTGGGACCAGTTGAATGTCAGAACATAGCTACTTTCTGACCGCCAATTGTTTTTGTCATTCTATGAACAGTTGTGACTCCCTATGGCGATAGCTCAGCCATTGTCCAAGATTCAGACGAATTGTATATATCGCAGGTTATCAAGACAACCCTGCTGCTATTGGAGGTATTGTGGGGATTGACAGAAGAAAGGTGTCAGATAAAACTTTCTTTGAAACTTTCAATCAGGAGAGAACCATTTATTGGCCCAGTCCTGATTGGCTTGACATTTCAATTGTCCAGCTAAACTTTGCGGTGTTTTGACAATAACAAACAGAAGGTTTCTTGACATTGGAATCAAACTAAGCACCTAGTTCTGATGATACACATCAGCATCATTAGGACGTAGCAAATCATCAGTCCTATACGTTCAGTACGTTCTTTTTTTAGTTCAGAACTGGGGCAGTAAATGTTTCAAATAAAGTTTTCTCTGACACCCTTCTGCTGTTAACATCTCGTACAGAAACACCTGTGTTGGTTACTCCTCACAAGACATCGAATAGCAGCAGGGTTGCCTTGATAACCCGCGATATTCACGATTTGTCTGAATCTGATAAAATGGCTGAGCTTTCGCCACATGGACTCGGCCTACCATTCGAATTATGGTCGGGGGGGGGGGGGCAAATACTGGTACATAGTTGAAGCGGTGACCCGTTGATGTACTGTATTTTGCAGCCAGCAGGTACCTCCCCACAATGAGATAGGCATGATCAGTACTTGATTCAAACATTTAACAATCACCCAAGACGTAATGCAATGAAACATGACACTACATAACCACAAAGGAATAAACAATTAGAAAAACCGCAAGCATCAGAAAAACAATACAACAGATAGAAACTTAATGTGAAACATTGTGAAGAGGCATCAGTAGCCGGTTGATTGAGACGGGTCGACTCAGCCATCCGTCTTGAAGAGATGTTGGACCGAAGTGGCACATGACCTAAGCCGTACACGCAGGTCGTTACCCCTCGCAGCGGGCCAGTTGAGTCATTCTACCCCAGACCCACACGAGGCCACGACGTTGTTAAACTAATAATTACCTGTCTTTTTACTTTATATATGTATGTACTTAGAATGCGGCCAACTACTTCGAAAAAATCCTATCCAATTGTTAGCAAACCATGCATCGACCGACACAACTTCACCAACAAGATGACACAGTTGAGTTAACAGAAACTCATCAATCTGCTGTAGGTTTCTGTCACACTCGTAAAGGGTCAGATCTGTTATCAGCAATTACCTAATCTGGGCCACATCAGAGCCATTTGTGGGGAAGATCGCTTGAAACATGATTCGAATTCGCAAAGATTAAAAGCATTATATGCCTTGAAGATGAGAGATTTTTCGATCAGATTTCATAGAAACAGAGCAGCGTGTAAACAACAGGACGTGACGTTCGAGATATGGGTCAGTGGCGTATTGCTCTCAAACATTCCACAGTCAACACCGTCCGTATTAAAGTGACGTAAATTAGTGCATGCGCACGAATACACGAATGGGAACAAGAACATGTGAGCATACACATAGTCATAGAAAGAGTCAAGTTAGTACATTTTCAGAATTTCGGACAAGGAACCAGTCTATTTAAGAAGGGGCATTGTGTGTGTGCTGATGCACAGGCATATAATGATACACGTACAAGAAGGATGGCAGACGACAGCTTCAATATCAATTTAATTTTGGATAACACGCATGCAGTGTTGTACATCCTGATTTTCAGTTGTATATAGACCGCTGATTTTAATGTCGCAAATTTAGAGGAGCCGAAAAACGGGTATTTGCGACACCTCTATATAATAATTCGGAGACCGAGACAAGAAACGTCGTGGGAGGGAGTATGCAATTCCGTCGGTTCCAACGTACTTATACATGTAGTAGTGTAGGCACTGTGTTGAGTTTTTTCGATGACACGCTGTAACTTGCGTGTAGACCCATGATGTGCATGCTGACTATACCATCACGAGGAAATAATTTTATGTGCAATGTATGCCCTCCGCTAGTTCTTCTCAATAACAAGTAGTCGATTTGTTATGTTAATTTATAACGGAAATAGCGAATAATCTTGACCAAAGTAGCTATTTTCATGAATTGTATATGCAAAAACATCATGTTTATAAGCGAATCATATGCAGTGACTCTTGGCAGACGTTTTATTATACGGTATGTTTATCGGCAATTAAATCGTCCCGAATAAAAAGAACTAAAGATGTAAATTTGCATTTGAGTAGTTAAGAACTTGTGTCTCCTGAAATGGTACAACCTATATATGTGGTTGGAAATTTCGATAATCTTAATGATTGCTACATTCTTCCAACAGAGATATAATATGTGTTCTATCTTTTCAGTTTATTATTCACTGAACTAAGCCCAAAATATGTAATCAACACCGATCATTTCCGCTCAGTTTATCATATCCTCAGGTAAGAAATTTATGTGGATATATACAATCATGATGGTAGTCGTAACTCGTATTGTTAAACATTTCTTTACTAAATAATCATTGACATGTAGCTCCCACAAGAAATGATAAGATAATATGTTCAATAAACGACCATATATAGATCGTTTGCTGAACATATTATCTGAACATTTCCCACCAATGAATATAAATGCTTTCAGCACTTGTAGAATCTTTTCATCTGACAGTTGTCTCCTTTTAAAATCCTGAACACCCCTTCAAATGAATAATATAGACCTTTCAAATGTGTACTTTTATAACTGGGTGGGAGAATCCATTTAGTACAGAACGGGTTAAATGTGGTAGTTAAGGAAGAGGTTTTTTTTACCGGGCTGAGTTACAGTAATGCCCTAAGTAATCGACCCCTTAACCACAGCAGAATTATGGGTACTTCGATATACAGTAAGCAAATAAATAGTGTGTAGAAAAACATATAGACGAGGACAATTGCACGCGCTCTGGAGAACCTTGATTGTCATGACCTATTGACAAAGATATTCCAAACGCGATCACTCAATCCTTTGTTTACAACACAATTGGCAGATATTCGATGAAGCGTATTAACTCTCGCGATTTCCCAATCGTCTGCTTCATCTGTGGAATGCGGTAGTACTAATTACCTCCCCTGAATTGCCAAAAGTTACAAACAAGGGGAGTAATTCGCTGTTTGAAACCACAGACAGACGCCAGTAACAACCGATGCAATGTACGACTGAATGCCAAGCACTTCTGTATTTGTAGTTGCCACAGCGATTTGTCACATTCCCGACCGAAGTGCGAATAGGACGCACACCACACCAGTACAGTTGATTTGATCAGATTACTTCGTTTTAGCACTATCACAGTTTAGAACCAGACACCAGTCTAGCAAACCTAATAATTCGTCTCTTTGGTATCGTTGTGGTGATAAGCAGCTTGGTAGATATATCAAATACTTATATACGAATCTATACGAACTGTAGATTTCGCGGAAAACATTGAAAGCATAAAATAAGCTCGTCCCACCATCCACATGCGCTGAAGGTGGAAAATAAATTAAGGAGGCATTAATGTTGCCAATTTACTATATGTTTGTCAATAATATTAAGGAGGTTTCTGTTACTAGTGATTACACTATACATGCAGTTAGGAACAATAAGTAAGGCTTCCTGACAGTGTGTCAAAACATTGACCTGTATGACGTCGAAATAATTTTCAATCTCAACGCTGCTTCTACAAAATCTGGAGAAGTTGAAATTTGTTTCTCTCAGTTCACAACGTGGACCAATTTTTTTCAAAAGAAATTATTCCTGTTAGTCCAGGAGATCGACCCCAAGAAATAACAAATGTTGCTCATTTTGACGGACAAGTGCTATCCAGTCTATTTTTGTAGTAAAACATATGTAGATTACGAAAATCCATGATAACAGTGGTGAATTTGTAGCTTAATTGGCGAAAAACATGTTTTTATTGACCTACCCGACGACCGAAAATAGAAGAATTTTCCGGCGATGTCATAGTACTACTAGTATTCAGAGAGCTAATATTGGTACCCTTGCACTCCTTGGGACTTAACTTCTCCCCACTCATTTTGTTCCTTATTATGTCCTTCAAATTTTAAGCAATGTTAACAAGAACAAAAAGTGGCCATATAGACTCCAGACAAAATGGCGTCCACCATGGCCGCTGTTTTTCAGACCAGACTCTAAGTCAGTTTTATGCAAATTATAGCGGTAAAAATCTTGTAAAATGTATACAAATGTATATATTTTCGTGAAGGTAAGACATAATGTCACTTTTTTGGGGCAAAATTGAAACTCACCATCCAAGATGGCCACCAAAATGGCCGCCGGAAGTTTAAAATATTACTTTTATTTTACAAATATCTTCTAGATCGATTCATGCTGTTTGGAACTGGTTGAGTAATGTGACTTTATTTTGTATATTAACTGATCATTGGGGCAATTCAATATGCACTTTTTGGGGTCCTAACCCCTTCCGTTCCCTCAAAAATACGAATTTACAGAATGCGGTATAAAATTTCACACAAAAACATCACAATTGGGATTCTAGTCATATTTTAACAAGAATTGAACATAACTTTGTAATGTAAGTGATGAACATGATTACCTATAAATACTCCAACTCAATGGACCCACAATTCTTACTTTGGCTCAAAATGGCTTCCAAAATGGCCGCCAAAATATGGTAAATGGTAAATATTGCCCCAGCATGTCCTGCAATCGATTACAAGTTGTGGATGATGTACACAATTGGCTATTCTGCCTTCTATGCATTGAATACTAACATGTCTGATGTACCATGGTTAATTGTTAATGTAATTACTATTGTCACCACTGACATCACCAAAAATATATTGGACTTTTCTCTCAAAAACTTGACTTAAATATCGGCAAAAACTAACTTTTCATGTTTGGACTATTTTTTCAATTAAAATGTAACTATCTTTGGGTTGAAAGGTGTTTATTGTTTTGGTCTATCTTAAATGTGTCACACTGCGGTATTTATAGACCAAATTGTTCGCCCGATTTTGACAGAACTGTATACTCTCATTAAGTAGACATGGATAAACTTTTTTTATGCAGCCTGTGTCAGGGAGGACGCAGTTATATAGGAGTGGGTGTAATATAGTGTGTCATGTTGACGTATTTCTCGATGGGTTAATATATAATGCTATGCTAATTATGGTCTGAAATGACTAATATCTAGATTTCTGGTGACCATTCAACGTTTGATACCATTTGATGTCCCGATGGGTATATTCTTGGAGTTCTGACATGTCACGAAGCTTCGGTACATGTCACGAAGCTTCAGTACATAGGATGAAAAACCGCCACAGATTTGGGGTTAATGATGCAAGGTCACATTTTTCGCCAGATTTCGACAGAACTATATACTTTCATTAAGTAGACATGGATAAACGTCTTGTATGTAGCACTGTGTCAGGGCTGAAGTAAAGCAGTTATATAGGGTGGGTGTAATATAGTGTGTCATTTTGACATAATTACACCATGGATTTAATATATATTTCTATGATAGTTACGATCTGAAATGACTGATATCGAAGTTTATGGTGACCATTCAACGTTTGATGCCATTTGACGGTACTTGTCACGAAGCTTCGGTAAATTGGATGAAAAATCGCCACAAATTTGGGGTTAACGATGCGAGGTCACATTTTTCACCAGATTTTTACGGAACTGTATAGTCTCATTAAGTAGACATCGATAACATTCTTACATGTAGCCCTGTGTCAGAGAGGGAGCAGTTATATAGGGGTGGCTGTAATATAGTGTGTCATTATGACATATTCATCGATGGGTTAATATCGATGCTAATTATGATCTGAAATTATTAATATCCGGGTTTCTGGTCACCATTCAACGTTTGTTATCGGTGCCATATGATGTCCTGTGGTGGTATATTCCTGGTACATGACACGAAGCTTCGGTACATTGGATGAAATACCGACACAGGTTTGGGTTTAAGAATACATTGTCAATTGTTTTGCCACAGCGCTGGGTGATAAGTACCCAGGGTCACATGATTCTTCTTATTTCGATATTACTGTATACTGTTATTAATAACGATACACCTTGATTAACTTCATGTTGAATGAAGCAGTCACAGTATAATTTTCTATTATTGAACATTTAACTTGAATGTCACGAATAATCGGTACATTCGTGGTTTTGTTTCGACGCCGACTGTATGCATACATCTGATTTAAATATAGTAATATATGAATAATAATTAATGTACCGAAGCTTCGTATCTATAGGTTACAAACACCTAATTATTTTCCATAGATGACAGTGTTAACTAAAAGTCCCTCCGACCATGGGTTAAGCCTATTTGAACTTCAAGTGGTCAATTTTTCCTTAGAACGTCATCCGTTGCACCAGTATGTGACAACAAACGCGCCCTTTTCGGTATTTTTTTCCAAACGATAATCTTGCATTTCTACAACTACCCCATTTACTGCACATAAATCAGCAGCATAAAAATATCCAGACCCCTTCCATATTTCCCTCAATGATAATCAACCAATCAGCAGCCAGATTTTGTTGTTACGCTGACTCGAGTTTCCCTACACAACTTCAAGAAGCGTAACTCTACATAATTAGTTGCTTGTAACATATTGTAAAGAAAATCGAACTTTGATCGTGTGAACCGCGCCAATTTTACAAAAACAGCTTTACTGTGATACGATAGAAATATAGGAGTCATTGGACATCCTATTATATCCCAGTGGTCCTTTAACCCACATACCCCGTTTTAAAATTTATTTGGGTAAGAAATAACACCGATACTCTATTCCTGATAACTCTGGAAGCACAGTTTAGTAGAAAGATACTAATGTCTCATGTCATGCTTGTCATATACTTATATACTGCACAGTGCTGCACAGTGTCTCATGCCCCATGTCCATCCACTCTCTAATGGGAATATTATGACCACAAATGTGATCACACCAAAAATTCAGATTTTTTCATCATAATTTAATTTGTAAAATCCGACTCGCGTGCATAATGCACATGATAGAAAGGCATATGTATAAGTTTTGAAAACTAGTTACGTATATCTACCATACGCCTTAAGAAATTGATCTAATTTTGAACAGTACAATCTTTAATTGGATTTGAATTAGACCCCCCTCAACTTAGAAAACAAGTAGAACCCTTCTTAAATTCATTTAAAAACATTGTAGAAGACAAGTTGTAAATTGTTTAACACTATTAAAATAATTAATGGCGAATTTAACCATTAGAATCATACTAAGGTGAAATGGTTGCAATTTGGACGATTTTGCATAAAAAATAAAAAATAAATGGTAAAAAAATAAAAAAATGGAAATTCTTCAGTTTGTTTTAGCACGATTAGTTATTTAACATTATTAACACAATTACTATTCAACTTAATCACCAAAATCATACTAAAATGAAATGGTTACAAATTGAAAAAAATTTGGGCTAAAAACGTAGAAAAATACCCAAAAAATCCCAAAAACCAAAGAAGGCTACAAATTTGTTCTTGCTATCATAATTTTTCTTCATTACCATACCTAAAACATTAAAAATAACATGGTCGCAGCTTGTCCGTCAATATGAGCAACACTACCGCCCGATCTCCTGGACTATGTGTGTTCGACCACTTTTTCGCCGGTCACCGATGGTTTCATGGGACATAGATCCGATAGCTCCAATGCCATAGCTGAACACTGTTGATCCATTTATCAATATAATTGGAAATATTCAACATATCCTCGTGCAAATAGATTTATATCACATGAGACCCCTATAATATCATTGAAAAATACATTACATATTTTCTTATCTCTCACAAGTGGGTAATCGCCGCGTGCTTCCCGGGATACTTGGCATCGCACCAAGTAAATTACCGCGCGGATTACTACTATATAGAAAACCTCGTGCTTGACACCAATACCAGATATTGCAAAATGATTGCTTTGTTCATTGAAGTTCAATTATTATCCACCTTCATTGCACAAAAACAAAGGGGCAAATTGGTCAACTATATATGTTTCGTCGCAAGGCAGAGCGCGCAATATATACTGTCGTATATGCGGTTGTGAAGCGTCTCAACCACGCCGTGCATGTATGCATTTTACTTGCATTTTTCAGCTTCTTTTAAAGATTTTGATTTGTTAAAAAGGCATAAAGCTCCAGTTTTGTTCTTGTTATATACAAGATCTTCAAATCGTTATGTTGGGATATAAGATTTTATAAAACTACGACTCGTTGTGAATCAAATTTATCAAACTCGTTTCATAAAATTTTATATCCCAACATAATTCGTTGGAGATCCTCTATATATTGGACCTAAATATTCATATATAGGTTCAAATTGGACATAGTGGTCCTACCATATAGCGCACACAAATGAAAGTGATACATTTGCTCATATTATGTACGTGAGGTTTCTTCACATTCATCCGATGTCGGCGACACCTTGTGGGTCGGTGATAGCGTGTTTACGGGGTGATAAACGATTTTGTTATTTTAAAACTGAGTACCACTTCCACTCAAGCAGGCAAAAACTTTGAAGGTTGTCATATCACGTCATCAGCCTTATATTTGCATAGCCTGTGTGCGTTACACTAAATCATGTTCGGTGATTGGTCAATTGCCAATTGGATCATGCGTTTCATATCACAATAAAATACAACATAACACGAACGCGCGGCTATGGACTGATCGATCGATAATTCACAAGTAGAATATTGGGCTAACTTACAGTGCTGCATTGAATAATATCCAAACGGCGGATAGTTTTATACATATTAGAATCTAGCTCACCTAGGGAGCCTTTATTCAGCATCCGATGGGCCTGCGACCCCTTTGTGCTCCTTGTTAATTAAATTAATTTGTTTTTAAAGCAAAATTTAGAAAATCTAACGCCGTTATAACAGGGTACCCATAGTCACAACACCCAATTTGGTTGAAATCGGCCCAGGGTCTGGGAACAAAATCGCGAACAGACAGACGGACAGACAGATAGACATACAAACATATTTTACTCTTTTATATATATATATATATATATATATATATATATAGTTGCGTCCCGTAAAATATTTACATTTGAGCGTATTCGGACGATGTTTTCTATGGAATGGTACGGTCGATTTGCTTGATATTTTCGACGATGTTAGCAGAATGCTACATTCCTCAAGTTGGCATATAGCTCCTGAGAGTCCTGAGTACTGACTGATCAGTTTTACACACCCGAACAAGTCCATAATATGTCTTTAACATATTTGATTAGATACCAGAATAATAACTGAAAAATTCGAACAAGGGGCATAACTCCATCAGAAATGGTGGGACATATCCCAAATTTGAACCTGACCTGTATTTTCATGTGATTAATCCACATACTAAATTTTAAAGCTATCGGATATCATAACACAACTTATCTTTCGGACAAAATAATAGTAAGCAAATTCTAAGTCGGTAAGGGGAATAACTGCGCCAGAAATGGATTGATCGGATCCAAATTCGAACTTGATCGGGACTTTCTCAAATGAAGGACGCATAACAAGTTTCATCAAATTCTGTTTATTATTCACAAGTTATCATCCGGACAACAAACGTTTCCTATATGGGCACGCTGACGGACGAACACGCATACGGACAGGTAGACGTCCCGACACACGGAGAGACGGACGAACGGGCGGACGGACACCGCTAATTTCTATAGTATCTCGAAATTGTTGTTTCGGGCGACAACAGTGGTTTTAAGTAATATAACATGCATACAATTCTGGGTAACCGCGGGATCAATATTTGTGCGATTCAATGGGAGACGAGGGTAACTTAATTATTTTAACCCTTCCATGACTGGAGCTTCCTGAATTTTGCGAAAACCCTGTGCCAAATGTATTCTCTTATATATGCTAGTCTTCCATTTGGGAGGCTCGCATATATAAGAGAATACATTGGCCTAACAATATTTCACTTTACGTTGTAAGCCAGTGCATTATCGTATATATGCGATGCTCCCTGTGGGAGACTCGCATATATACGATAATGCACTGGCACATGATCTTCCCGGCAGTACCCGCGTAGTATGTTATACTACTAGGTCCCAACCAATGTTGCTTCGCCACCCCGGGGACCCCATATATACCTTGCTGGATTCTATTTCGGTTGGTTTGTTTGGGGCTTATTGTCGATATGTTACATAGGCTATATCTCGATATTGTCAATGTTATTGGTGGGGAAAAGACAGCACATGTGTATTATTTGGCCGCGAAATCTCCCCACTGCACACATAAAAACCACCAATCACAATAGGCAACTGACAAAAAATTTAAAGATCCCAAATCATAGATCATGCCATGAATCGCTACTCTGACGAACGCCCATAGAGATCATATTTCACCAGTACAAAACCTTGGAACTTTTTGAAGTTTTGACAGGGAACCTAAAAAGTCGAAAAAAATAACGCGGGGAATATATTTCTTATTTGTGATCTGTTCCTAGTATGCTTAATAATGTACTTCACTGAAGGCGAACGCCCCAACTCGAAATTGCATGCTTTTCTTGGACTTTTGTGAGCCGTTATCGCTATAAACATCGAATTAATTACCCAAAATAAATTCCATAATTGTAAGCGACGCAAATCAAAATCTCTCACAAATTCACTTAATGGGGTACTGTACGCCATTTTCAATAAATTCCCGGTGATAACAACGATCTATTATCGATACTATATAGAAATATAAGTAATTTGAGTCGAAGATGTATTCTGTAAACGCTCAGGTTAATAGGCTATCTTAAAATTTAATAATTTAAAAGTTAATAATTTAATATAAATTGATTTTATGGCTCCAGCCATAAAATGGCGTCTCTTAAAATTGGAATTTCCGTGTACAAAACGTAATCAAATTATAATTGAGGGATACTGGATTAATAAAACAATTGCACACACGATCGTTTGAAACATTATGCTTATACGGGGAGAAAACCCAAGCCACTCATTGACTAGTGACCATACACTAACTTAAATGAGTATATGGGACTACTAAGCATATAATATAATGTTTATTTGATTCATTTGGTTGAAAACTGTACAAAAATTACTCGACAACGACAATTTGTATTTTTGCATTCCGGTAAATTTGCCATCCGTAACAATACTTCGTACTCAACAGACTTTCAAAAAATGGAAAAGTTGTTACCTTATTCTCCGACTCGGGGATTATAGAAACCAACAACAACATCTTGGGTACAGTACCCCTTTAAATCGTGAAATTTCGAGTTGGTACCTTCGCCTACAGCGAATTGCATTATTAAGGAACAGATAATAAATATATTCCCCGCATTTTTTATAAGGTTCCATGTTAAAACTTCAAAAAGTTCCAAGGTTTTGTACTGGTGGAGTATGATATATATGGGCGTTGGCCAGGGTAGAGATTCATGATCTACCCAAATCAATGAACCAGGTTTCTGATCGTTTTTCCCCCATCAACGTGATTTCATTTTATCTGGGATCCCACCAAAACTGATCGAGTCGGTGTCACCGGTGCGAAGCTTATATACACAGAACATCTAGGTCTTGTTGGCGTTTCAAGTCGGTCAAATTAGCTACGGTTTTAGCTGACGAGTTGATAAGACAAGGAGGTAAAACTCGTAAACGATTGTACCACAGTGCATGTTATATAGTTATAGTAGAGCAGTTACATAGAGTTATTCCTCCTATAGTAGTATAAGCACACCGCGTTGTTTTAGGCTGAATTGGTCTTTGATTTTGTTTTTGATTTTGATTTATTTTATTTTGATAACATCTGAACACATATATACACATACACATTCAAACACATTGCCGCACATAATGTATATATATAATTTATAAATTATAAATGCTCCAGTGGGAGCCAGCTGGTATTTTTTATACATTTTTACATTTGAATTGATACTGACATGTGACCATGCAGATGTTACCGGGGATAATATGAAAAGCGGACCTTGGTCCATTTATTTCCACCATAGTCCCCTGTGACCTGGTCACATGACAAGGTCAATCCACGCGGGAGAACTACCACCCAAAGATAACATATTATATGTATATTATATAAAATATATGACTTTATGAGAGAGATGTAATACAACATTACTCGGCCACTCATACGTGCACACTAACACCATGTATGGTCGGCTGTGGACTGATCTGTCCGTGACCGAGAAATTGAATTCCTGAATACAGGTATATAGCAGCGCCGATATAGAATAGCCAATTTGCAAGTACTGTTATTGTACCTTAATATATGAACTGGCGTTTCAATAATAGATATATTCTGATTCTTCCTCCATTTTCATTTTAAAGAAAAATTCCTGTTTGAATAAAAAGTTTTCAAATTACATGCAGGATGATTTTTCGATGAAAACAGATTACAGGAAATGTGCATGTTAAACCCATGCAGGTTGGGGAAACTTGTGATAAAGTTACCCAGGTTAACCAAATCCCGGAAATGATCTTTATAATTGTTTATATTTGTTCCACAAACGACGCTCTCTCAGATATATTAACTAAATTTAACAAATGTTTATTGTGAGATTTTGATTAGCCTGTAACTTTATCACAATTTGTCAAAACCTGGGTAAGTTTTATCATATTTTGGGTACCTGTATGGGAATCTTTGAGAGCGACCAATTGAGTAAGAGTAAGCAATGAACCTAGCTTCATCCAATATTTAACAGATTGTAACTGCCTCTATTGCCAACTACATAATAACGCATGCTTGTCACATTTAATATATGTGGATAAATAGGTTAAATACCTTTATATCACATGGAACCCCTATTATATTATTTAAAAGGCCATTACATATATCATTATCTCTCAATGGTTACATATCACTTGCGCGCCAACAAAATGACCGCGTCTTTACATTGATTTAAGCGAATTAATACTATTTCGAAAAGTCGCGCATGGCACCAACACCAGATAATGCAAAATGATTGCTTTGTTCATTAAATTTAAATTCTTGTCCAACTTCGTTGCACTAACGAAAATAGACACAAAGAGACAAATTGGACGACTATATTTCCCGTCACCAACCCAGAGCGCGCAATATTGTCGTATAAGGGTGTGAAGCGTCTCAGCCAACGCTGTTAATGTGTGATTTAGCAGCCTCTTTTACGGATTTTGATTTGTTAAAAAGGCATAAAGCTCTAGTTTTATTTTGCATGTGATATACAAGATCTTCAACTCGTTATGTTGGGATATAATATTTTATTAAACTCGTTTCATAAAATATTATATCCCAAACATAACTCGTTGGAGATCCTCTATATATATATAGCATAGGTACATGCCACATAATAACTAAATTTAAATAATAGAATTTACAAAAGTCTTCTCCTGATTTTTATTCAGCATGGAAAAATAAAGACCGTTCTTTAAATTGTTATTCTGTTCTTTATATGGTATAATAAAGAGCGTTTCTATCACTTCGGTGCCAAAACTTGACAACAGCTGGAAAATTGCTATGAACTTGGCATGTCTTTTTAAGGGTATATTAACACCGTAAATATATATTTCATATATTCCTCGGCATATCATACCCTGCATCCAAATTACATAATTTGGAGGTTCAAATGAGCCATGTTGAATTATTCAAACGAAACATGACTATATTGTACACGAGCGGCATGGTCAAATGGGCCTTCCTCATGTAGATCTATATGGAATTTAGATAATAAATGACAACGTGAAATGGAAAATATTTGGATGATAGAATACAACATTAACCCTTTCATGATTGGAGCTTCCTGAAATTTTAGGAAAATAGGCCGCCTCGCATATATAAGAGAATGCATTGGCCTAACAAATTTTATAATATTTTTTATAATGTAAGAAAAAATGGAGAAAAAAAATGAGAAAAAATTGTTAAAGAATGTAAGAAATAATAATAAAAAATTATAATTTTTTAAAAAGAATGTAAAGAAGAAATGATAAAAATTATTATTGAATGTAAAAAAAAATTATAAAAATTGTTAAAGGATGTAAGATAAATTGATAACAAATGATAATAACTTGTTAGGGCAATGCATTCTCTTAGATATGCGATGCGACCTATGGTAGACTCGCATATAAGAGAATCCATGACACATGTTTTTTATTGTTGCGCCAGCGCCGCTCCCGTCATGAAAGGGTTAAAATTTCGAAATGGTGTACCCGCTGATCTGAATGATGAATGATCTCTGCTCGATGCGTGTTGTTATATTATTCATGCTCACATTACAGTTTACTAATTGGTAAGTTGATAAGTTTGCCAGAGCCTGTTGAGCCACTGAGATAAACATACATTGAATTCATATAAATTAGAATGGACTCCGAGTGTATTGTATCGATGGCCTTCGTTATAGGTTACAATTTAGAACAGTTACCAGATTATGAAAATGTCCTCAAGAATATACTAATAGTATAGCATAATGCGATGATGGTATGAATGCGATATTATCCACAAAATACACTTTGTGTGAGCCGAGCATTTGTATATATATACAGCACGTAAATAGTGAGCGACAAGCAAAACACGATTATTTTTAGGAGAGTGTTTCACATTGATCCATTCAATTTGGTGGCATTTCTGACCAAAGTTCCAATAGTGGGGTCTCCCCGGCGTTGAGTGTTTTGCCTATCGCATACTCTTTACATACTGTTGGTTTACATAACATGGCGTTTGTTTGCAAACTCAGTGTAATAACATGACAATAACATGCAATCTACGAAATATTTATGATTGGTATAAGAACAAGGCTTATCTATAATATAATATAATCGCTGTTTAGGGCGGTTTGAATGGATTTGACTATTTTAAAAGCAATACCCACCGCGAACGCTTACGTATCTTTAGTATTTGAGATGGCCACGATCGAGTAAAATTCCGAGGGATCATGCAATAATTGAGTTCTGTAGGCTCGTGATTAAAATGCTATATCGCTGCAATGCCATGGTGAGTAGAAGTCAACAATCTGTTGGACGTAACGTTTGGTGAGTCCACACAGACTCACTGAGTCCACACAGACTCACTGGGCGAGCAGAGCGACGACATACTCAATAATGCCATAGTAACTATAGCAACAAACTACACCACAGTATATATATAAGCCATCATATAAACGAGATGACTGAGTCGCGGCCATATTGGATTCATCCAGCCCCGTTCCGCGGTTTAAGTGCTACAGGTCAAAGTTCTGAAGGTGAATTTCCATATATATATGGAACTTTTGCATATTCACGATTCCATATATGGGGCATTTGATTATTCATGAATTCCATATATGGAATCATGATTCCATATATGGAATCATGAACATTCAAAAGATCAATATGTGGAATACACCTCCAGAACTCTGACCTGTAACACTTAAACCGCGAAACGGATTGGATGAATCCAATATGGCCGTGACCCAGTAATCTCGCTTATTATAACATTGCTATTGGGGTACATGTGACACCAGTCAATATGTTTGATATGAGGCATGCAGATCACATATACCACTTCAATTGGAATTATGCGAAAATATTATATGGGCATTATATAACTTCAGCCATATGATTCCCGTGGTGTAACCAGTCTTTATAGGATATTCATTGCACATACCACGTAGCCTTCATTGTGTGTGGTTACAGAAAAAATTAAGAGAAAACAACATAGCACAGCATGTATGAGAGAGCAGACAGATTAAACGCTCACCCACCGATTTGCGATATGTAGAAAATTTAACCTAGTAAATCAAAGTAGATTTTAAATATTCGATAACATCCCAATTTACTGCATTTGAATGAGACCAGCGATCCGAATGAAGCGTGAGTTTCACAGATGAAGGATATGGCAGGGTGTTGTGGGTGCAGTTACGTCATTCGATCGCGAATTTCACACGGAGATTATCTCTACATATTTCAGCATCGAGTTACCGTGTAGATAAACCGGATTAACGTTATATGGAACATATAAATCTTAACTCTTACATCGGTGATGGAATACCCACATGGCAGAGTGCGTGGTTATTGGTTAGACTAGTTCCACATCATCACATGCATGGATGATGGATTGTAAGAGCGTGCATTCACTGCATTGTCTTGAGCATTATAATTCCACAATGCGGGAACTAACTTGGGATTTACAGCGATGTTCATAAAAGGTCGTCCAAGGAGGATGGGCACTAATATATTTACAACCACGCCATTTGACATATTTTTTGTGAGTCGTGACAGTCGGAAACAGTGCCCAGCCATTGTGAATTCCAATGAGATATCCACACCCCTCTTCCGCTGGCAGCTCGTTTTTATAAAATTATAGAAAAACGTTAATTGATCAGACATTTACCCAACTTCTGACATCTCTAGCATAAATCTGTTATACGGAAACTATTATTATCAATCCACCATTTGGCAGATAAAGCATACTTTAAACTCGAGACGGCAGGGCTTTGTGACACTTTCGTCATCTCTAATTTAAGCCCGATCCAGCCAGACCATGGTTTAGCAGTGGTGTATCTTTATCGTCCAGCTAAACAATCGTACTTGCCTCATGCGGACTGCCGCGTTCTATCGGCAGCGAAAATAAAAAATTAAGACAAAGAACATATTTTGATTGGAAATATATAAGAGATAATCATTCAATCTGGAAAGTGTATATGGGGATAATTGTATTTGTCAATTGCGATCTTATTTGTTTGTTATAACCTTAAACTAGCAACTGAACCATAACATTCGACAGTCCTCAAAACGGGGGTTATAGGGATAATCGAGGCTAGTTAGACCTGATATGACGCATCCTGTATTTTCTGGACCGCGATTTATAATACGCCCTGTCACTAACTCGCGGCCATATCCGGTTTCATGATTTTAGTGCTAAACAGGTCAAAGTTCTGGAGAAGCATTTCCATGCATGGAGGTCATGAATATTCAAAAGTTTCATATATGGAAATACTGCTCCAGAACTTTGACCTGTAGCACTAAAACCACAGAACCGGGGCTGCACTGCATGCATCTCTGAAACCACGGAACCGGACCTGGTGTAACCAATATGGCCGCGAATTATTAACATGGCGTATTGTTGCACCCTCGGTTCAATGGTTGGAGCTGTGAATAATGTCGATTGTATATAAGGTGAGAGTGGCGCGGCTTTGGTTTTATCATGTCACAGCTGATTCATTCTCATGCACACGGGAGTTGTTATCATATATTTTAAGCGTACGCTTGCTCGCGTTAATTGATCTGAATTGGTCATTGTCGCATGGTTTCGAGCAAAAGGACACCCAGAGATACGACACTCCCATACAGCTCTATGTAATTAATTTGCACTCTTAGCGTGGGTTTCTGAGAGGGTCTCTATGCCAGGAGAGATGGTTGGCAATAGAAAACTAATAGGGAATAAACAATGTTTTATCATATAATCTGTCATGTTTGTCCAGTGCCGCTTTCAAAGACAAAAAAAATCACATACACGCTCATGCTAGTGGAGATGAGAAAATTGATACTTACATGTATTTACAGATGACTAATTTTTAGTAACTTTCTATCCTTGCGATTCGTTGTTTTCTGTTTAGTGTCGTTATGTTGGAATTTCAATATACTATAAAGTATCTCTGGTCTGACTGCATGGCAGCGCAGTTCCGTATTAATAAATAGCAGACGACTAATGTAAATTCCCGTTGTATTGTGAGATTTTGATATCCAGGGTGTCTTTTTGCATGTTTGGGACACCCTGGGTGTCTTTTTGCACGTCTGAGAGATCCTGGGTGTCTTTTTGATCGAAACCATGCGACAATGACCAATTCAGCGTTAATTGAGGGTGTGCCAATGAGCATTCATCTTGCCTGCTATTGGCCCGCCTGATAACTGAGTAGCTTAATTGCATATTCGTCTCACTTAAAAAACAGCTCCTTTGTTCTACCTCGACATCCTATGTCGAATGGGCATTTATACCACAAGTCGACATTCGTAATCTAGAACGTCCATGTCCCCAAAATGTATGCACAATGAGCTCCCAGGGATGCATATAACCGAAATAGTTCTCTGCTACACCCGCACACAAGACTAAACATATGCACAGTGTTAGTGAACCCCGCGTAATTCAATTACTTGTCGGTAGATGCGTGCCGCTCATTTGCATACCAGGGGGTATATATCACATCGAAACATAACACCAACAGTAAGGGAGTAATACTGTTCTTCTTGACACACCAATATCCTGACAATATGAATACATTGTTCGAGTCAAACATATATTTATATGCATACGTAGCCAAAAATACAGATTCAATTGCGTCGACAGTATATATTACGTATATACTATATACTACCCAAAACAAATATTGTATTATGTTTGCGTACATCGATGTTTATTATCGAACACAGTTGTACGGCTCGATATTGTGCCTATGTATATTTTTATAATCCACTCAGTATAGAAAAGATTAGTTAGTCCAGTTACTGCATTTCGTATCCATCTTATCATAACAATTGTCGAATATATGCCACATAATTCAATGGATAGTTTGATAATAGATTTTGTTGATATTAATTAGTGAAAAACAATTTTGTTCAAGCGTAATTCAATAATGTCTAATTGACGGTATTACGAACTGGGATTTCCAAATATCAACATTCAAGGCAGTAAAAACTGTTCTTCAATCACTGGCTAAACACATTCCAACCACGAATACATGAACTATAAGCAGAAACCCAGAATTTGACCATTGTATATAAAGAACAAACAGACATAAATAATGGAGACAGCTCTTATAAGTAATTGAGAATTCCCTTAGAAGATACAAACTAACTTGCGGCTCTACACAGAGCACTCCAGCGCATACCGTTCTCGCGCTGTGTAGGTAATCGAACCCACCTGTTCGGTGTGGAGAATACAAACATCTATTGTTTGTTTTCCATCTTTTTATTTGGTGGTTAATTAAATATTTTCCTTTATAATATCTGGTTATTATATACTTCTTGGCGTGTTGCGTAAGGTGATACAGCACTAAACGGCTGCTCGGGGGAATGTTACGGCGGGGAATGATAATAGTGGTAGAGATACAGTAATGCCCTAAGTAATCGACCTCTTAACCAAAGCAGAATTATGGGTAACTTTTCAGGATTTAGTCGGAAATATGGCTTGTTGCCATTCATCGGAAAGCTCTGACCGAGAGCTTTCCGATGAATGGCAACAAGCCATATTTCCGACTAAATCCTGAAAAGTTACCCATAATTCTGCTTTGGTTAAGAGGTCGATTACTTAGGGCATTACTGTACGTTCAAAGAAAGACCGACATGGGCTATCAATACGATGTATTGGCTCAATGCTCAAATACGTGACAGGTATGAGTCCGTATGATTCCTGTTCCCTGATGTAAACTGCACACATAACTCGGGTTAGATCATATCAGCAATAATAGTTTATAAATCGTCGATAAAATAGTGTCTTCATACAGGCTACCATATCATGGGTAAGATTTGAAACAACGCGGCATTGCAATTACATACTATATCGAGACAATAAGATGGGTTACTATTCAGCAAATAGCAACAATGCATCATATACACGTGTGTCCTACCAATAACAACAATGATGGTACACACACGAGGACTAACTAGTGCACAAAATGCATATGAACGAGAAACATTCTACAATATGTTCACCCTCGTTGTCTATGGTTGAGGAATCCAACCCACTCAAGAAATATTGTGGCGATAGGAGATCCATAATTAGGAACGTCGAATATATATATGATAAGGATAGATATAGTTATATGTTCAAGCCTCCCTTGGCGATATAGTAAATTGTTAACTCAAAATCTAGAGGTTTTTTTTGTTGAATTATAGAGTATACTGTTATGATCTAAATTAGTATAGACGAATGTACATACTAACACAACTTATTGGAAATTACGGGTCAAAAGAGAAGGGTTAATATGACATCTAAACTATAGCGCCTGTCACCACTATCATAGTGTAAGCAGTTCTATTTATATTGTTGCAAATTGTCATGTGAGATATCAAAATAATATAGTTATTTAATAATGGAAAAGATTAAAAGACATGGAATGGGTAAAGGGGTTAAATGTCATATCACATTCCCTGTTTGATCCAATGTCCAATCATCCAAGGACCTACAGTAGAGCTCCATTGTTCTAGTTAATTAAATTCACATGGCTAAGTGGTTATAATAGTATCTGTGGAATTTGTGTATTGATATATGTCAGATAAGATCAAATCTGACATAGCAAGAAAGAGATAGTGTAACTTTGACAATAATTTGGGGGGTATGGAGTAGGGAGAATGGGGAGGATTTGAGAGTGGGGGTAGAAGGTGGGAGGGTCACTTGGAAAATGTGATGCCTGCTCTGGTTCTTTTTGACAGGTCGGTCACATTTTAACAATCTGAATACCTACCATCCAAGGACCCTTCGCACCATGTCAGATTTATCAGCTTGGTGGACCATGTCAGATTTATCAGCTTGGTGGTTCCCGAGAAGATGTTTGAATGTGTCTAGGTAATTTAATTGAAGAATTTTTTTTCTGTCTACAGACAGACAGACGGACAGAGGAACGACGAGTGGTCAATCCGGGTGTCGACACTACGTGTACCATAATACGATATGGGTACACATACACATCACATAGCTCATTTCTAATGATGATTATTACACATTTGCTGAGATGTTTTCTCCGAATGAAGAATAACCGGATCAGGTTTCCCCACATAAGAAGTTAGTGTTCCCATGATTGTTTTCCTTGATGGTTACAAATTTGGTAGCTCCATTCATATTGCAAAAATCAGGTTCGTTCCGTTCAATCGTTTCGAACAAACTTTGCCTGAGTTCATTATAGGCATAGGATTTCATGATAGAATGTATTTCCGTTTTCAATTCTGTTTTGTTTGCAAATGGGGCATTTCCGCTAGGGGTGTAAATACGTCATATATGGCGTCTGTGTCTCTTTGTGTCTATTTCTAGAACATGATTACTCGCGCGAATGTAAGTGTGTAATTTCTTTTCCCCATTCAATTTGTCGTCGTTGAATAAGCCTTATTTCCAAGTCGCGGCCATATTGGATCCATCCAGCCCCGTCTCGCGCAATTAGTGCCACATATATGGAATTCATGATTATTGAAAACTCCATTTATGGATTGCACCTCCATAACTTTGACCTGGACATGCACTTACACAGCGGAATGCCGGGGCTGCATGGATCCAATATGGCCGCGACTCAGTGATCTCGCTTATATATCATGCTTGAACAGCGATACGGGTTCTTGTTTTAACTTATCGACCAATGTAACTGTCTCTCATCCGTTTCTGAAAACCTATTATCGTCGTGTTAGCTAACATCCCAGTTCGATAGTTGCGTGGCCCAAGATGAAAGTTTACTTTAGAAAGATTATTCATATATTTGAATAATTAAGTACAGCCTCGTTGGCTATAGAAAAACTACCTAGTTCCGCTCTAGGCGCGTGTGATTAGATTATTTCCTGTTAAAGATTAAAATATTCTTACAAAACTTCAGACATGTTTGTATGCCCATATTCCACAACATGCATACAACAAGAAAACTAAGATGCATGCATCAGGTCGGCCGTGAACTATCTACCATAGAATTGTTGTAGCTATCGATTATACATTTTGAAACACCTGTCTGTATGTATGTATGTATGTGTGTATGCGTGAATGCATGTGTGTATGTGTTATAGACTCTAACACTGCTCGAATTTGGTATTTAACGTGTCAACTTGACCTCGCTCATAGGCATGTTTCTGGACCTTGACCGATCCGACTAAAAATTTGTGTGTAGGACTACTTCGATCCCGGGAGCAATATGGACGGGTCCAATTTCACGTGGGACCATGTTCTCGAACGTGCTGATATAGGCATGTTTCTGGACCAATTGAACAATAGTTTGGCCAGACGCTGTATATACTGGGTACTGTCCAGATGGAGGCGATCACAAAAAAAATCCCTAACTAGCCCGAACGAAGTCGAGTACATCAGCTAGTTTAATATATATTTTGGACATTTGTCTGTCTGTTTGTCTGTTAGCTATGGCCGGGAAAACTGCCGGACAGATTTGACGAAATTTGATACCTAGGGGAAATTATTTCCAGGGAGTATTTTGGACGGGTCAAATCTTGATCCCGACCTGACTTTGACATTCAAAAAGATCAATTCAAGGTCAAATCTGGTAAAACGGAAGTATTTCAACGAAATTTGATACCTACTGTTACTTTTGTCCCAGGAGTGTTTCGGGTGGGTCAAATCATGACCCTGACCTGATCTTGACATTCAAAATTGTCAATTCAAGGTCAAATCGGGTATAAAGCCGGGCGGATTTCGACGGGTACTTTTGTCGTGACTTTTGTCCGGGGAGTGTTTTGGACGGGTCAAATCGTGACCCCGACATGACCTTCACCTTTAAAATAGTCAATTCAAGGTTAAATCGCGCATTTCTCCGAAAATCAGAGGGGAACATCCCGGACGAAGTGGGGTCCACGAGCTACTATTATATATTTCTAGATTTAGTTACAAACTAAATACCTGTATATTGTACAAAGAAATGTTTGACAAATATATCTGTATCAATATTACCATACGGGTCATTAAAATAGATACGACGAAACAAATTTTGAAGGGTGCATGTATCAGGTAAAATTTTATATTTCAAATGATGACAGGAATGCAGAAAGTTGAAGTACCTATACGTAATACTGGCTATCCGCATGAAGAGATATACATGTATATAAAAACCAGATGAGGGATATGTCTGTACAGTTGCTAAACAATTCAGTCATGCAAAAGAGGATCAAAGAGTAAGATACCAAATTGCTGCCTGTGGTAATGTTTTTTAACGAAATTCGGGAAAATTAGATTACTCTCACCCTGGTTATCCAGAAGATAATTGTGGAATCTGATGACGATCGGACAAGGGGTGTCGTCTGTAGGATCAACCAAATTATTTAGCCATAAAAATAGTAAAATTGAAGATCACCGCTGGCAGTGATGTCTTCACAAGGACAGTTTGAGAACAAAATATGGCTCGCATCTAGCGGTGACCCAAAATATCCACATAAGAAAAAGTTCTCCAATAAAAGCTGGCTGCAGGGTGCGCCAATTGATTCAAATTCGAAATTTAGCAGGGTGTACTGCTTGTGGCCATGTTTTCCCCGCAAATTTGATAGACTGATGGACAAAACCACTGAATCCGTTGAATCAATATACATGTATACATGGATTAATTTATATGCATTGTTATACACAGTACTGGTATATAAAGGTACTGAAAATAACTATGTTACTAGTATACACAAAATAAACCATATATCATGGCTATGGGTTCTAATATCCGAACATGACAGCTGAGAACTTGGTGTGAATTAAAGAGTGGTGGTTTCTCAAGCATATCTAACCCTCCACGTTAGTGCATGCCATTAAATGTCATAAGTATAATCTAGCTTGAGGACAGAAGTGATCCATAAAACCCCCCTTAATTCAACCAGGTCCTCGCGCGATGTATGATCGATCACATGATGATCTAGGGGGATTATAATTGATGTATAAAAACAGCACTGCATGTAAATATAAAATAAAATAGTGCTACATCTTATTACAGATTATTGCCATATATAATCAGTGATTATACAGACAGTCTGACAAAATAAAGTTTCAGTGACACTCTATCCGAAGAGGGGAATAATTTCATCTGTTACAGTCAATGGAGCAATTATGAATCTGGAAAGGTGAAATTTCTAAGTAATACTAGATATCGACATGACGCGATAAAATATAACGTAAATGCAATATGGCCGCTGGCGACCATTTTTTCCTATGAAATTAAAAAAATATTTGATAGCTCTCATCTGATAGATCAATATCAAGATAAATATGTAGTTTGGTGATGATCGGATGAGTGAAGTGGACTGTGGTCTGTGCTAAACGGTTTAGTAATGCTTAAACAGATTCTTACCTTAATATTTTTATGTTCACTTTATAAACTTCACTGAGTCATCTTTGTCATGTATTGAGTTTGATATCTTTTGTTAACAGTTTATAAATCATGTATGTCTCATGTTTGTTATTTTAATTTATGTGTTTATTATCATTAAATAAAGTTGCATTCCTTAAAAAGATTCTTACCTCAATGTTTTTATGTTCACTTTATAAACTCCACCGAGTCATCTTTGTCATGTATTGAATTTGATATCTTTTGTTAACAGTTTATAAATTATGTATGTCTCGTGTTCGTTATTATATTATATACACTTTATAGTGTGTTTTCAGAACGAAAAAAAATTGAATAAAATCAACAAATTTGTAAATTTAAAAACAATTCAAACGTTGTTGTATTCCATGTCCCAGCCCGGACATATACACCAAATTTCAATAATATTCATTGAGAAACAACGGACCAAACGCTATATAACACCCGTATACATCTTTTATTCCGTATCGGACTCGGGTACATGTTATAGTAGGTTCCGAATTGACACACGTCGACTGGGCGAGTTGGCCCTGGGGCGATTAGGCCGATTCCGGCACATTCTATAATTTACCGTATGTATCCGTTTACGCGTAGTTTACTTTAGAAAGTTCCGCAATTAATACCGTAAATAGAGCGACCTTATTTGACAGAGAATGCCTCTGTTATTGATTATCAAGTTGCTGTACATTAAAAACGACAAATTCACATGCTCGTTCAAGCGCAGTAGTCTATTTTCCCCATGTTAAATGACATCCACAAATACTAAATAACGCTAACCTACTGCCGAATGTTTGACACGACAACTGTTAACATATTTGGGCTGAATTCATCTGACGCGGTATTATTCCTCAAAATAAACAACAAAACCATCGTTACTTGGAAATGTAGTTTGGGCTAACATTTACATAAATCCTCCAGATCAATTATCCGACACACACGTCAGATGAAAAAGTCACATGAAGTAACCGGCCAAATTGGCCGAAATAAGATTGGTTTAATAACCTTATCGAACAGTTTACACATTCATTGTGGGTAATTCAAATTAAGGTTTGAGCAAGTTCGTTGAGAAAAACATTTCCTTATAGATGCCCTTGAACTCAAGTTCTCCTGTTCATTTTTCATGTTCCCGTTGGAAGCGAAAATGAGACGTATATGTATTGATACTCATCACCAACTTCCACTGCCTTTCTTTAAAATAGAATGATTAATCCTGTTTTGTTTTCTTTGTCCGGCATACCATACATTTCGTTTTCTCGGCATTTATATGAAGATTATTGTTAGCTGCGTGTTGCTCTATTTGTTATATGCACGTGCGTGTGTCGCCCGACGATGACCGTGATAGCATAACTAAGTCGTCAGCGAAAAAGAGATGGTTGAGCATTCTGTCATTCACAAATACTGGGTCAGAAGTTTGTAGGAAATTCTTATTTATATCATCAATAAATTTTTTTAATAATGTAGGGGATAAAGGTACCACTGACTTACCCCAATTGTCGACAAAATGGGAGGGTTGCATTCCCTGCAGATGTAACATTGTAATGCATCTAAAGTGTGACAAAGCGTTGACGCATATCGTTTCACCACGTGAGGTCGCAATAGAAACTTAATCCGATAAACGGATACCCGGTTAAAGGCCCACTTAATTTTCGAACCCCATATCACATTATATAAAAAAATATGCCATATTATATACCATTTGAAATAAGAAGCTCCAAAGCATTGTAATATCAACTTATTCCGTGTAATAAACTGTGAAAATGTTGTTTTGTTGAGATACCGACGTGTTTTTGTGCTTAGGTTTCATCTGGATTGTACTGCAAAGTGTATTATTTTCAATGGAAGGGGAATAACTCTATAGCTTAGTTAGAATTTTGATGCATTCTTGGAGCGAGACGGGGAATATTTCTGTGATTTCAGCTATGTTCTAGCTTTTATGTCATAGATGGTTATTAAAACCGTATATTAAGGCACTATAAAAAATTATCGGTAACTGGAATATTAAATGGGCATTTGACTAAATGAATGACAGCTTATATGCACGTGTGATCGAGACCATAATCACATCCAAGTCAGTCGGTATGAAACAGTATACCTGATACCGACTACATATATATGTTCTAATATATCCTAACTATATATATAGGCTCACGTATCGAAGACAATTGTGAGAGGGGGGATAATGGATTGACTTGGTCCATATGTCCGCCGTCTGTGCGTACATTCATATATATATATATCATCCAATGGTGATCTAATCTGAATGAAATTGTGTATGGATGTTCGTCATCGGGACTGCTTCAAAACGTTGTTCGCGTTGGCGCTCTGGAGTTATCCTTCTTTGTTAAAACAAATTATCGGGCAACAGAGGTTTTCTGTCCGTCTGTGCGGGTATTTCAGCCATGGTTTATTTATCTGAGCCCAGTGAAATTCAGTATGACTGCTCTCAATCACAAGGGCTTTCAGTGAAGTGTCGGTGATATTCACGTTTTCCAATTTCGAGTTATTATCAATTGATTATTTTTAATTTGGGTTCCATGTTTCAATTTGCCAACAAAATGTCATTTTGAAGGTTGTGCCCCCTTCTCCATCATTGTCTCCGCCACCCTAACCATTCTAATGGATACTCGCGGTTTACACAATGTGCAAAACGGCGCTTAAAGCCCAATTTAAGTTTCGAGTCACCGATTTGTAAAGTGCCTTGGTATACGGTTTTAATAACACTCTATGACATAAAATATTATTAAAATACTATAACTCATCCTCATTTGGAACTTCTGCGTCTCAAAAGGTGCCCATAGAGTAAGTGAAAATAGCTGAAATCATAGAAACATTTCCCCCGTTTCGCTCCCAGAATGCAACAAAATTCAAATTAAGATATAGAGTTATTCCCCTTCCATTATAAATAATGCACTTTTCAGTACAATCCAGATGAAACTTCAGCACAACGAGAGGACGATCACGATCGGCAGATGTTTAACCCATACCTTGGCGATAGTGATTAGCTATAACTGATAATTTTTCAAAGATATGATCACAGGAATCCATACATCAGTTGCCAACTTGAAATAAAAAGCTCAAATAATTTGTCTTAAGAAGGGGTTAAAGTATTTGGGGTGGGGAGGAGTAGTTTTAAATCTCATAACTCTGTCCCTATTCACCCAAAGACATCTCACTGTGAGATCCAATGGTTTGGTGATTTCGGAGGATATGTTTAGGAGTTCAATTTGGAAGCAAAAGTGATAAGTCCCTATCTCTACCACTTTTGACATGCCAGATATTCAAAATTCATTCACTTCTAAAGAGAAATTATAATTTGTTGACAAGCCAGACTGCTTAGAACAACATACATGTATGGGATTCCATCTCATATTTAAATTGTACTTTAATTACTACCCCATGCCCCCCCCCCCCATTCTCCCCAGTTGTTATTTGTTTATCAAATAATGACAGATAAGATCATATCTGACCTGTGTAATAAGGAATGCTTATATTGTTCGGTACATGCAAGATTAAGTGTTTCATAACAGGGGCGTATGGTTTTCAAAAATATATGTAGTATATACAATACAAAATTGTTATCTATACAATGTTATAGAGACATGATATGATGAGGATGCTGGACTCTATGACCCCTGAATTGAAACAGATTACCATAGTTCATATAAAGAAAGTAAGTATCCCTCAATCAAATGGTTTCACATATTACAATGTTTTACAAGTAGCTTGGACACTAAAATCCATAACATTCAATGTTAATCTTCTAAGCGCTCTGTGGCCCCTAAAATTCAATCAACCATGACAATATGAACAAATGGGAAAATAAGGTTCCTGGAAATATTAACAACATCTACCATATTGATTTTCAAAACAAGGCATCACCTACAATTATCATGTAGATTTATCTTCCTGATACATATTGCATAGATAAATCATATTGGCTATCATCCATTATTTTAATTTCAAATTGAAAGCATGTGTCTGAAGGGTTAATATATTTGTCAAAAATCAATTAATCAGTCAATACCAAAATCGATAGAAATGAATAGTGTGCAAAGATAACCATAGATAAGAGATATGAGGAAGAGTCCAGGTACATTATAGCATGTGTATATGTGAACCTTGGAAAGGGTTAATTATTTTCGAAGCAGATCAATGGAATATAGAAGACACTTATACAGGTGAGGATCCCTTATCACACCATGTAATGACATTTCAAGAATAGGAGAAACAAGAGTATCATACTGCCATTAATCAATTTGATAGATATTATAAACAATTTGCCAACCAGTGAGCAGTTGTTAATCTTTACCTTCATCTAACCACCCCTAGAGCTCTGAACCATATGTTATCACTCAATTAATAACAGATTTCACTTGGAATGACATCTATTAAACGTACGCTCATATACTCTGGATATTGGATGTTCACATGGTAATTTATTGATATCATTATATTACATGCAACTACTGCAATAAAATCTTCAAATTTTCAAAACAGGACATCATACCTAATTAATGGTATAAAATTCAAACAAATGAAAGTGGCAATGTTAATTAAAATTGATTTTTTTATTATTACTTTTAATAATTTCTTTTTGTTAAATAGAGCAAGGAGTTCAAACTAAAAAAAATTAAATATGTTTTTCAAATTTATTTTTAAAAAAGGGTCATAACTCCTATAAAATAAATTGGATCAAACCCATATTCGAACTCGATCTGTATTTTGGGCTGAGGAACTCACATAGAAAATTTGGTTCCGATCGGATAGAAAATGTTTGAGTTATCGCATTATGCGTAAAGTGTCCACGGACAGACGGACAAACAGACAGACGGACGGACGAACGACGAGTGGTCAATCCGGACGTAGACACTATGTGTACCATACTATGGTATGGGTACACATAACAAGACAGTCAAAGACTGTGGGGTCGCTCACCAGACTGCAAAGACTGATAAGACTGGGACTCTGGAGACCATAGCAGTCAGAACTTTTCATAATCACTTTAAAAGAAGTAGATCTAAACAGGATATGTGGATAGAGAGGATTCATGTATGTAGATCGGTGAATACCTACTTTTAAATTACCAACTGTACACTACTGATCACCCCTCCCTCATCCAGCTCATGCCCCTGCCTGACTGGGCTCCAGACTCTCAAGTCTTAGGTTGGAATTTCACAACCGACATCTCACAAACTTTATCAATTGTTGGAAATTTCCAATCTCACAAGCTCCTTTTTATAAAACTATTTAGACATGTTTGAAGCACAATTATCCATGGACCCAAAAACACCATATATGTATGTCAGATTAATCAGTCAGGTAGTTCTAAGGTAGATGTTTTAATGAATTTTGTATTTTAATGATTTTATTAGACACAAAAGTGTTAAGTCCCCATAGCCCCGTCATTTCTTAACAGGTTGAATCATGTTAACAAATCTGAATCTCAGTCATTAAGGAACCTCCATACTATATGTAAGCTAAATAGTCCAACCTCTCTTGAGAAGACATTTTAAGTATTACCATAGAGACATACAGTTATGTCCCTGGTCCCACCCTATTTAATCTGGTGACCCCATCTGAATAAATTTGAAACCCCATTTAAAACAAGTGACCCATTTGAACAAATCTGAACTCCAGTCACCCAATGACCCTTCATACCAAATATGAACACATTCAACCTGATGGTAGATGAGAAGAAGTCGTTTTTAAGAATTACTATGGAGGGCAAGAGTTATGGCCCTGGCTTCACAACCATTTGGCAAGTGACCTCATTTGAACAAAACTGAATGTGAGTCACCAAGGGAACATCCACACCAAATATGAACCCATTCAGTCTTATGATCTAGAGAATATGTTCAAAGAATTGTTGACATATGGACGGATGGACAGACAGATGCACAGGAGACAGATGCGAAGTGGTGACTATAGCTTCGTCTCAGGCGAGCTTAAAAATTACATTTCATTGAACAAATCTGTAAATCACCCCCCCCCCAACACTGTGGGGACATCCCTGCAAGAATATGACATTATCTTATTATACCAGTAGCGTACAGCATAGATACATGCTATGTGGGTGGGGCAGAGCTAATTCTCTTATACCCCTGCCCCTATTTGAACAAACATGAATCCCCATCTCTGATATCTATTCATCTAATAATTTTAAACATTCGCTTTTAAGAGTTGAAGTTAATTGATTTTCCCAAAAGGACCCAATTGGAACAGATCTAAACATGCCGCCAAGGAAAATAATATTGGAACAGCCGAGCGTGAATTTAGTGTGTCTGAGGTCCCAAAAGGGTGAATGTAGTGATGCTATTCTGTAAGGTGGGCTAGCATCACCAAATTCACCATCTGGGAACCCAATCATACTTAGTCATCAACTGCTATGGGAGACCTGGGACAGACAGAAGTTCTCCAGTGAAGTTGGTGGCGTATGACAGTATGCACACCCATTTTACACCTCAATTATGCATTTTAGAATCTCAACAGAAGGAAAAAAAGCTGCTAAAAATGTCAATTTGAGACTCTAGATACTTCCCAGAAGATGAGGCCTATGCAGAATGAGGCCCTCAAAGGGTGTATTTAGCAATGCTAGCCTGCTGTGCAGGGTAGCATAATTAAATTCACCCTCCGGGAACCTCATTCTACAAATGCCAGACACACTTAATTACATCTTTGAGAAAAGGAATTTAATCTGATATTAATGACCATGGTGCTAGATTGACAGCTTTAGAAAACAAATGCTCAACACTATTAATCTCATTTAAATTATGAATGACATGAATACACTCCCAGGGGACTCTGCCTATAGCCACAGAAGTTCTGTTATCTATAAATCTGGCACTGTTTTATAAACAACATGTGTCTATCATGCTTGGTGGTACAGCGCAGAGATGGCTTGGGAATGCAAGGATATATGGAACTTACTGAACATTTCTGTACATCTGTCTGTTCATGTTTTCTCACAAACCCCTGATTTCAACCAAATTTAGTGGGGTGATTAGATGTACCCACCCCCCCCCCCCCCGACGATGTAATGTCATAAGTTCTTCAAAAAATTTAATTAAATATTTTTTATTTTATTTAAATAAAAAAAACATTATTTAATAAAAAAAAATATTTATTAAAAAAAAAATAGACATAATTTTTTTTTGGTTAAATTGAGCAATAAGTTAAATCTAAAAAAAAAATTCTTCAAATTTATGTCCATAGCCCCACCCACATTTGACCCAGTGACCTCATTTGAACAAATCTGAACCACAATCACCCAAGGTACCCTCATACCAAATGTGAACCCATTCGGCCCGACAACTTCAGAAAAGAAGTCGTTTTAAGAATTACTATGTGGAAAAATAGTTATGGTCCTGACATCAAAACTATTTGACTTGGTGACCTCATTTGAACAAATCTGAATAAGAGTCACATATGGAACATCCACACCAAATATAAACCCAATCGGTCTGATGGTTTCAGAGGAGAAGATGTTCAAAGAATTGTTGACGGACGGACGGATGGACGGACGAACGGATGGACGGACGGACGAGTAGTGATGACTATAGCTCCACCGGAGACTTCGTCTCAGGTGAACTAAAAACACGTCGGTACCTCAACAAAAAAACATGTTCATTCACAGTTTATTACACCTGATAAGTTGATAATACAATGTTTTGGAGCTTCCTATTTCAAGTGGATGTAATATTTTATATAATGTTATCTGGGGGCTCGAAAATTAAGTGGGCCTTTAATAAAATACACCGAAACTACATTCATTTCTTATATTGATATAGCTTTTCCCTTATATAATTCCAATTATTAGACTTTTTGTATAAACGAAAGGAGGTACATGTATAAGAAGCACCCGCATCAATACAGATCTCGATTTTTGAAATTTGTTATTTCTCGACTGAGATATGTAATTTTTTCCGCCTGGCAAAAATTCGTCAAGGCCACGATCTTGTGTACCAAATTTTTCCGCCTGGCAAAAATTCGTCAAGGCCACGATCTTGTGTACCAAATTTCGGATGAAGATGGATACATCTAAAATCAAGTGGTTTTGTGTGTATATATTTGACAATCTGGCCATATTTCGTTGAACAAAATGTTGATAAATAACACGTTTCGAGCAATTTTATACTATAGTTGACTGTGGTTAGTATTATTTTTGGCCAATTAATCGATTCTGATAACTGAAGCGGCATCGAAAAAACAATTTTGTTGTTGGACTCTGATAATATGGGGACCATCGAATCGGATCGAGTACCTTTAATGAATATGCTATAATGTACCGTGCATATTTCATGCACAGTTAGATGCATGCACGTAGATTGTTCGAGGTTTACTATATATGCTACGATAGATGTGGGCGTGATACCGTGAACATCTCGCACCTTGTAGGCAACTTCGATCACGTGAATCTATATATATGAGTAGGATCTAGCTGTCTGTCTGTCCGTATGTATGTTCAGATTTTTTTCTCCCAGACCCCCTAGACCGATTTCAACAATATTCGATGTAGTGACTCGGGTAACCTGGAGGAGGTTATAACGGCGTTAGTTTTACAAAAAAAATTAATTAAATAAATAACAAAAAACAAATACGCGCACTATGGGCCATTTCAGCACCAGTTGTAGCTCTTAAATTTATAGACGTGTTTTCACTGTGCCTCGCGCCACCCAAAAGAATAATAGGCATAAGTCCACCATGAGCTTAAATATCAGAATCAAATAAGTCCAATATGAACCATTGTCAATATTTAGGTCCAATATGAACCTATTTGCCCGAGGATATATTGAAGTAGCATAATAATATGATCAAATTATAAAATAAAAGAGTACCATATGTCTGTTATGTGCGCAAAGCTTTGTGCAAGCCGGAGGCCCCTCGGACGCAGAATAAAGGCTCCCAAAGGGAGCCTGTTTCGGCTACAATACTATGAACGTCGTGAATCTTTTAGCCTACGTAGATTCTTCTGGGGCAAGTTCACTCTGGTACTCGGGTCACGAATATGGAGTACCACACGCAATCGCTGATGTGCAGACAGTGCAATCGAAGCCACCCACCGAATGGTTAATCCGGTGGAGCTCAGTTCAATGATTAGTTATAATCAACAACAATATGGTAAAGCGAAAGTTAATTAGCCGCGGAATGCCGAGCATCTCGATATAGTTTCTTCACTCTGGTAAAGTCTCGAGATATGTACTCCGATCACGATAGGCGTTCTCTGGGAAGCCCGCGCCAGAATTTCTGTCTGTTGCCCTCCACGTGCATTTAGCAATAGTCTTTAGGATCATCAGCTGTTGTTGAATGCATAAACCAGGCATGTTCATTGAGGCTCTATTTATATCATCTGCCGATTTTATTTATAGGTCGAGGCGATTTTTGTTTCCTGTTATAGGCCGCTGTTGTAATTAGCCCGGTTCCAATCACCTCGTGGAAATGCTTAATTTGTGGCGGAGAAGATAATCAAACAAAGCTGAAGAATATGAATTAATCAGCAGATTCAGGTGGGTGTTCGGTGCAGACCTACATGTAACAGATTTATCAGTGCTCAGATGCAAACAAATACAGACACCATGAACCACAAGACTTTAGTGATATATATAATTTTTGTAACTTTTTGCACAACAGGAACGTCACTGTGGATTTTGACTGGGTCATTCCGTCTAGAATATTAAAGATGCATTATCAGAAATTACCTTTCTTTGGCTTCGGGGTAAAACATATTTGATTCGAGTGGAGGAACCTGCCCATCGATTTTTGAAGTTTGTTATTTCTCGAGATGTGCAATTATTTGTGGCCCAGAAAACAGTCGTCAAACCGACGGTCTCGGACAAAATTGCGGATGAAGATGGATAGCTCTAAAATCAAGTGGTAATACGGCCAAATTTCGTGATACTCAAGTGATAATATTTCCATAATTTATTTCGTTGAACAAAATCTTGATAAATAACACGTTTTGGGAAATTTGAAACCATAGTTGACAGTGGTTAGCATTATTTTGTTGCAGTTAATCGATTCTGATAACTAAAGCGTATTTTGAAGAAATGTTGTTGTTGTATCTTGATGATATGGGGACCGTCTGATCAGATTGAGTACCTTTAAGCTGTGTCACACTTGTTCTGGTAGCGAAGCTGTTGACTTTCAATGACTTTCGTGGAAGTATAGTGTGATGGTGTAATTAGTTTCTTCTGTGATGACTGTATAGTGAGTAACTAGTGCGGATGATATAGACATTTAATAATGGAGAGGTTTAGATTGTAGAACTTCAAACTTTTGCCGTCAAATATCAACAGACTAACAATTAAAATTATGTGACGGTAAACATAATTCAAGGTAATTAAACTATGAGCTGCACACCACCGAGTGCGAATTGTTACGCAGGAGTAACGGCCTCATATAATAATTATTATATGGTACGTCTCGTAGTTCACCTATGTGGGATGTTGCACTTCGTTTGGAAATTTAACATAGTTGTTTCATTACTGGATGTCACCACATGCAGCCACCGATCGTATGACAGGTGCTTGCCTTTCCACATTCTAGACCTCTAAATAATTATCTGGATATAGGTGCGACAGACGCTGGTCACACGTGCGTGTTAAATATACTGGTGTATAGTACCCAACATTCAGCACATTAGAAGGCTGTGAAACATCTTTATACTTATTTATGGACTCTTTATACATGTAACACGTATACCGAAACTACAGTACACGAAATGCGTACATTCCAACTATACATGCACAGAAAAGAGTTAATAAAGTCATGAGAATTATTGCCTTGTAGAGAAAAATGGAAATATCAATTAATTAATTACGACCAAAATAACGCTCGATATACACACGATAGTGAGTGTGCTGCCGAGAGGCACTGCAAGTAATATGTAACTTTATTAATTAGATATCACACGTTTGCCTTGAGCGACCTATTTTTTATCGACATCGGCTGATATCACTCCAAACTCGCATCATAACCCACTAAACTCGGCTGATAACCCACTAAACTCGGCTGATATCATGCAGTTGTAACGTCACCTAGCGAAGCGTAGTGTTCACATCCAACGTAACATCCATTCGGGGATGTCACAGTGCTGGGCCGATATAACGACAATTTCATAATGGACTTGAAGTAAAGGCGTTTCATGGCGTGTTTCATGCCATTTCGAGCAGATATTTATTCCATAATTTAAATATAACTCGTGAATATATACTCGGATATATAACGTGCGTGGTCATACACAAACTCTCCAACATCGTATCTAAGATGAAAATTTAGTTATTTCGTTATATTATATCTGTTGTCCATTCAATTTTATGTTTACACCGATGCACTGAAATTGGAATGGATAGTGATGGTATTACCATAATACTTTTGATCTAATTAATAACGAGGTTATTACTTGGTTAGTTGGATATCAACCGCGACATATCAGCCCTTCGGTCTCAAGCTTATATATTTACATACTAAGTGTGATTATCACTAAATCCAGCATTCTGATTGGTCGGCGCCCACGTGGCTAGTTGCAATTATTTCTCGGTGAACGCGCAACAGCTCATAACTGCAGCCTCATAATTACATCGACGCGTCATAGGTTTTGGAAAGACGAACGCGTAATGTTTTGGGCGCATTTGGACTCGCGCAGGATTGACTTAATAAATCATCGGGTTTCAATATAAAGAGAAATTGTTCCTGTTAACTTTTCGATTTAAATACATTTACAAAAGTGGCATTTTCGCTAAATGTATATAAATATAAGGATTAACTGGCATGTGGACTGTTTTTATGGATATGTAACCGTGAGGTAAGTGAAGTTACCTCGGGCTGATGTCATATCTCGGCCGATATCCAACTAATCATATAATAACCTCTAAATATATACATGTATATAATGCGCCTGCATACATAAACCAATACATTATAAAGTTATTGTACATATTGTACAAGTTGTGTACAGTATGTGTTTTGCTTGTACGAGTCCAGGTTGTGGTGAAAAGTCATATTGGACGAGACACGCAGCAAGACCTGGACGAGTACAAGAAAAACTCATATTGTACACAACATTGTATAATGACATTTTTAGTATCTGTCTGTATGTTTATCCAAATTTTTGTAATTAAACTTTAGTGGTTATTTTAGGTATTTGTCGGCACTTAATTATCTATATAAGCCTCTATTTGATGATCAGAAACCATGATTTGGAACAGTAAACACGGAAATGAAAAAAAAAAATCAATGCGGAAGTGAAACGTCTGCTAAATCCACCAGTGTTGCGCGCGCATCACAATTTCACCGATTCATTTCGCATTAGTTAATTCGCGACGTCACAGAGTCCCGATAAAAAAAGTCATATTGCACACTTGGGAGTCCAATATGACATTCGGGAGTCCAATATGACTTTTTCCCGGATTATCACGTGGCGGCTTTTGCCCAATCGGAAATGGTGTTAGTTAAGGGTGGATAATTAAAATGAACATGACATAAAATAAATATTTTCTACTTGCCCCCCCCCCCCGCCAATTCCGCAAGTCGAAAAGTGTCAATTACGAGCTCAATCAGCTCGCTCAACGATACATTTTAGGTCAATATTCACTGGTACATGTATATGCCCAATGGTGTATGTTAGGTCAGTGACCTATGTCAAGGCCCGTTCAGGTGAAGCTGCAAAAAATGTCTGCAAAATATATCAGATACAAAGATGCACGTATATCCTGCAATCAAATTGCTACAAAGATTATATTCGCATGTACGTGGAACTGTAGTCACAATGCGGCGTTCACTTCATTAGCGTGATACCGATATATGGTAGCGATGTTCAAGGTGATCACCTTGCACTGATAATTAAATATCATTGCAATGCCCCAGGTCGGATATTTTCTCACATTATTCTTTTCGATTGGTCAAATCAGTCACATGGTTCCCTCCAGACATGTTCTTGAAACTCAATGTGAACGCACCCTTAGGTCATGGTGAAATTCCGAACATTCGACGTCATGATCTGCCCCATATATGAACTTTATGCATATACGCTTAAATGTTTTGCTATGTGTTGACTCATTCCTTTCTGCACGAAATGTTGATGATGCACATTGTGTGCATAGTATGTGGCATAGTATGCATCAAATAAATGTGGCAAGCATGTTTATCATGTCGGAATACCCCGAACAGGTCAATAACACAATTATGGCCTGCCATCAATCGGCATTAAACCCGGGCATATGCGTTTTAAACAGCATGGAGAATCCAAAGTATTTCTACAAGTGGAATCATTGGTTCTGGAGTATACACCCTGACGTCATTACTGCAATGAGTAAAGCTGGCATGGGAGTTTTAAAATCTTGACATGTTGTTAGAGATCGGTTTTACATGCAATACATAGCATTTCGACATGCCCTCATGGTGAAATTGAGTTAATTTTGGAATCAAGTAATCTTCACCTTCATAGTGCTATTCACACTATTATAATGTGTCTCGTTCCGACAATTAGATGAATTCTTCACAATAAATCGGTTGTTGAACATCGCAATGCATTTTAAAGAGACACAAGACCTTCGCATTCGGTACATATTAAATGGACATGGCTCATTCGAGCTTCCAAATTATGTCTACGTAATTGGACGGAGGTATAAGATATGTTGACAAATACATGGAATATTGATATACCCGCCTCATATCATATGCTATGGCAAATACTTGCCATGGTCACAGCCATTTTCCAGCTGTTTTAAATTTTTCGCACAGAAGTGAAAAAACGCTCTTTATTTTTTTACCATTTAAGAAATAAATACACGGTGTAGAGGTGTGTATGGTCAAGTTGTACCACAAAAAACTGATTGTAGGACGACGCGTAGCGGGGTCCTACAATCAGTTTTTTGTGGTACAACTTGACCATACACACCGATACACCGTGTATTTATTTCTTTTGTAATACGACTGAAAGTTTATGGTCACAATTCGACTGAATAGTCAACGAAATACTGCGCTTTTTCGGTCTCAGGTGAGAAAACATTTCGTGGTGTAATTCGTATTGGGCGTACTCGATTTCTTGCATGGAGTACTCTGGTAATGTCTTGTCTTGTTATGAAATTCCCCCGTTGACTTTTCGAGGCACCTCTTCTAGAAATAATCGTTGTGATTGGCTAAAAAACGATGTGTTTTCAGCGGCGCCCGTGCGTTTCATTTAAATTGTACAGGAAATACGATGCGGTCATTTCTGTTTTGAACGTTGTTGGGACAACTCCGACAACATGAATATGATCATCGACTATGGACCATTTTCCTTACACAAAGCGATCTAAATGATCTAGTTTACTAAACTAATCTTATTCCCCTTCTGTACTGGTGAACAAACGCTTTCATTTTCAACTTGATTCCGAAATATCGAATATGATCGAGATTCGAATCGACGAATGCACAGCTCGGCCCCATGGAATGGATTTATTTTGTCATTTAATATACTTATTAAGTAACTTTCTTTGGTCGTAACATATATCAATATACCATAACATCATTTGGACCATATTCATTGGCAACCAAACTGGTTTCAAGCGACAAATCGCTAGAAAATTCGCAAGATTGTCAAGATGTAGCAAAATTCAATCAAAGGGTTACGGGTGCGGGTGTACTCCGTTGATGCCCCGTTTGCGCGGAGTTAGAAAAGACGGGAAAAGTCGCGTGCGGCGATCTGAATAAACCGATTTTTTTGATTTTTTTCGTGGTACAATTGGAAAAAGTAGAATTGTACCACAAAACTGGAACGAGATAGCCATGGTAACTCGGGCCACTGGCCAATCAGGACATGGCTTTTAAGCATAGTTAGGCAGGGTCGTATTACAAATCATGAATATACAAACACGGACCTCTCATATCATATGCTATGGCAAATACTTGCCATGGTCACAGCCATTTTCCAGCTGTTTTAAATTTTTCGCCAGAAGTGAAATAAACGCTCTTTATTTTTTACCATATCATGAATATACGAACACGGACCGCTCTTTCCTGTTACATGTCTCGCACACGGCTGTTGTTTGCTTGGGACACAAACACCGTGTTCAAAGTTATATTTTGATTACTTCAATGCGTCTTTCTATGACATATAATACCCGTAGAAAGGTAGTTCAAGTATTTATCAACTATTTAGATGCCGTGGAAAATTTTAAAGCGAATATTATAAAGTGTATTTTGGAACGCAAACCGCCGTGTTATATATAATAAGTATGTAACGCCAGTAATTAGTATCAAGAAAGTGAACAAATAGATAGCTTTTGTTCTTATTTTCATTATTAAAGATACTCAATCCGATTCGATGGTCCCATATCATCAGATTCCAACAACAACAATTTTTTTGATTTGCCGCTTCAGTTATCAGAATCGATTAATTGCCCAAAAATAATGCTAACCACACTCAACTATAGTGTAAAATTGCCCAAAAAGCCACTTGATTTTAGAGTTATCAATTTTCATCCGCAATTTGGTCCCGAGACAGTCTTCTCGTCGACTTTTACTGGGCCACTAAATATTCCAGGTGGTGAAAAATACTAGATAAAAAATAAATCTATATCTGATCACTCTGAATTTTGAAGGGTGGGTTCCTCGATTCGAATCAAATATTTTTTACCCCCGTATCAAAATAAATAGTAATTGATATGGGCGCTCAATCGGATTGAGTACCTTTAATAATCCTCCGATAACGAGATGGCTCATGTCGAAACCATTGTTATGTAATCACCAACTGTTAGAGTTGCATAGCTGTTTCTCTATACGTAGACCATTAGCTCTTTAAAAAAACGATCGAATCACGAACCTGAAGGTGAACATCAGAAAGGGTGAAAACATAGGTAACTATTCAGAAAAACATAATTTAAACCGAGTATTTCTCTTGTTTGAATCACATTTGCCATTCGGTATTTGTTAAATGGATTGAAAAATTATATTTCAATAATGGTTTCAGCATGCAAAATCTTATTGTTAGACAATTATTATCCCTTCCATGACTTGAGCTTCCTGAAATTTTGCGAAAACCCTGTGCCAATGCATGGTCTTATATATGCGAGTCTCCCATAGGGAGAATGAAATGACTTGCAAGGTCAAGGTCATGGTAAATATTGTTAGGACAATGTATTCTCTTATAAATTAGAGGCTCCCTACGGAATATTCCCATATATAAGAAAAATAGAAAATTCATTGGCACAGGGTTTTCGAAAAGAAATCAGGAAGGTACAGTCATGGAAGGGTTAATACGATACTACGATCACAGGCCCATGCGGAAAATTACTAAAATACCAATATAGACTATACCAATCATCGATTTTGGCTAAAACCACACCCAACTATAAAAACCCTACAAATGATAGAAATAGATAATTGCAACCAAAATATCCCCCAGTGTGTCTTGTTGGCAATAAAATTCCCTTTCATTTGATATATAACTCTGCGAAATCGAACGAATTAAGCGAAGTCGAGATATGATATCGGAAAGTACCGAATTCTACCGAACAAATTGGCTCGTCAATCTCCATGTCTGCCGAAAGCCCTTTGACCCCGTTATAAATAAAATCAATATTTTCGAGCAATAAATTGTCGCGAGCTTGTCATAACCTATAAATGCTCACATATATTCTACAAGTCATTCCGAAGCCACCAATACCTTTTTTATTTCCCCCGGTGTGTTTGTGCTCGATATTTTCAACTTTATTCATCAAACGAATTCCAGAAACTAGACGTGTCTGCGACTTGCAGTAAATATTGAAACCGAAAGTAAAACAATAATGTACGGGTCAAGGTCACGTGGAATTCCCAGAATTTTAATATTGTATCAAAGCAAATTCCAATTATTTAACTATACTTTCAAGTCCACTTCTGTTTTTAAATCAGATAAATTTCTTGGAACAGAGAAAATTAATAATTCAAGTGTTTCTTCAATACTCTATCGGATATCTATGCATATTTATTTTTTTCAAGCCAACATTTGTGAACTTTAAAGGCACGTGAGGCCTTAGTTGCCGAAAATATTCATATTTGTTCCAATCACCGTAAACAGAAAAACATTAAAACGCATACAGTTTCGTTCATATATACCATGACCATCGCGTAAACAGTATGTTATCATAAAGATTTACTATATTTTACCTAAGCAAGAGCCTGATTGTGTTACAGAAGACAGCACCATGCTGCTGGCTAATCACACACAAATGGCATAAACGCTCTTTATTCGTTCCATATCAGGAATTCACCAACAAAGAACGCTCTTTATATTTACTATCATAATATAAACAAACACAAGAAAAGTAACTTTTTATGCTTTTGTTTACATAACAATGTTCAAATATATGACAAAAACATACTGTTTATGCGATATTTCTTATTTGTATACGGAAAAAGTCTGTCTACATTTTGTTGTTCTTTCTGTTTGTGGCGGTTTTTGACGGGTGGAAATATTTTCACAGGATACCCACCGCCAAGGCCAACCGTACCTTTAATCTCGATTATTGTCAATCAATCAGCAAGTCACTCAAAATTTACTGCAAGTCGCAGACATATCTAGTATATTTATTTAATGAAGTGCAACTACAATTAAGATTTGGCATGATATGGGTTTATAGATATGCGCTCCGTCGGTCAGCTAGATCAGGCCAGATCAATCAGCGTACAGCGAGTATCAGCTCAGAATCTATTCATCGCATGATTCACGGATCTAATCACCCACCCGAATCCACATGCATGGCCAAGACAGCATAGTCTTGCCACTCTACGCTAAGATTAAAGCCCCTCCCCTCCCACCCATGAAACGATAGCTATTTTCGGTCAGAGATGTCTCGTTTCTCATCTAACTTTCAATCCTTTAAATAGTTGATCATTGCGACCATGGCTGAGAATGTTGCAGGGTAATTGGTATTGTTATATTTCATAACCGTTATTTCTAGGCCGGCTTTCGGCAGACCTGAGTTTATACTAATAAACATTATATAATCTCATTAGTCGTTGTTATCCTTTAAATCATTTATGTTCGTTCGAGCGAAGCGAGTTAGAACATGAATGTATTTATTCGCTATAGTCAACTATCACAACATATCGTAATCTCGTTGATGGCGATACTTTCCATCATCATATATTCCGAAATTAATTTGGGATCGCCACTGATACACTGATAGAACAGAGAGCCGTGACCTTGTGTGACCTCTCGTTGCGGCGTCCGCGCATGTGTATACTATTTCTGGAAGAAGTCAGGTCATGCACCAAATATTCCGGGTGGTGCAAAATAACATATTTCAAAAATCGAAATTTTATAATTCTGAGCTTTGATGGGTGGTTCCACGACTCAATTCAAATAGTTTACCACCCCCTCCCGGAGCCGAAAAAAATCGAATTATGTAACTTTAATAGGTGAAGGACAGAGGCTTAATTTCACTTGGACAAGTGAACGACCACCTACCTACATAACGCAACTGACTAACATGCACATGCAGATACACGAATCAGTTCACCTTCCCGTTCATTGCGTCGATCACGTCGCATCGCTAATCGGGATTAGAAGCAGTTTCTCCGTCGCTGGACTGCTTTGGTGGCATAATGCGCGATGCAAGTAACCAACTGAACCACCGGGTCCTCAATCGACGCCCGTGATAATATCTTCAAGGAATTATAGTTAACCTCTTACTGTTTCTTGCAACGATTATCTATGGTTCGACAACCGATTTCAAGAGAAGCAGAATTACTCGCACAATTTACTATAGATCATGCCATGAATCTCTACTCATATAACGCCCGTAGAGATCATATTCCACCAGTACAAAACCTGGGAGCTTTTTTAAGTTTTGACAGGGAACCTTATAAAGCCGAAAAAATAACGCAGGGAATATATTTCTTAGTTATTATATGTTCCTTAATAATTAACTTCACTGTAGGTGAAGGTCCCAACTCAAGATTTCACGATTTAAGTGAATTTGTGAGCGATTTTGCTTTGCGTCGCTTACAATTGTGGAATTTCTACTGAGTAATGTTTATTGCGATGTCGGCTCACAAAAGTCAGAGAAAAGCATGCAATTTTGAGTTGGGACATTCACCTAAAGTGAAGTACATTATTAAGGATAACATAACAACTAAGAAATATATTCCCCGCGTTATTTTTTTTAACTTTATAAGGTTCAAAACTTCAAAAAGTTCCAATGTTTTGTACTGGTGGAATAGGATCTCTACGTACGTTCGCCGGAGTAGAGATTCATGGCATGATCTAGAAAACTATATACATATACCAAGAGCTGTACACCGACCCCGAATGATGAATTGCCAATGAATCCGTAATGACGGCTATGGCCCCGATCACTGTTCGAAATGTCGGAAGTCACTAATAGATTCGGGTAATATTAATTAACAAATTCGCTGGCACGTGGCCCTATTTTTAGAAGTCTGCGGTTGCACTGGGTGACACAGAGGTTTTTTCCTTCAAAGTTTTATTATAGCAGAGCAGACAATGAGCGGCTGTATTTATGAGGTGATATACAAACTCAGGAGTTCTGGCGAGTACAGCACCACCAACCAGTAACCTTTATAATCTACACACCTATACTGGCACAAAATGCATCAGGCAGGAGTTCGTTGGAGCGTCTATAATTTTCGGGAAACAAATACAAAAAAAGATGAATCCAACAAAAGGTGCATGTAAAACATTAAAAAAGGGAGAAAAAAACACTTGGAAATAAATAAATAAACATATAAATGAAAGCAATAATCACTAAAGAGAAAGGGGTATATATGATCCTATAGTCAACACATTACTAATTTACTGTATACGTGCATGTGGGGACAGGAACCTTTGTCACCAAGCAAGTCTCTAACCTAAAGAGGTTTTGATTTTAAATGTGTTTAAAACAAATGAAACGTTTATCTGACGGGATA